>CALNVZ010000641.1:19055784-19074831 GCA_940671915.1 Paracentrotus lividus | reverse complement strand
CTGATGTTCATCATTGTCAGTAACCTCTCAAGAATTTTTTTTATAAATGCCTACATTTTATTATACGGAATACAAGTAACATCAATCTTAGCTTAAATTATTATTATTACAAGCAGCCTTTAGTATGATTTTTTTTTCCATCTTTCTCTATTTGAAATGTGACGCAGAGCAAGACCAATTTTGATTGGCCTACTTGGGACTCTCCCTGTGAGTTTGCTAGCATGGTCTGAGTTGTGACCAAGTGATTTTTGATGACTGAGGTTGCCCTTGTTTGCAATTGCATATTATATAAAAAAAAAAAAAAATTTCTATAAGACAAATGTTAAAGAGCTATATATCAAGTGATCATAATGCTTGTTTTCTTCTCCTCCTTTACTGTAGATCACGTACATTGCTATCATTGGAGGTATCCTGAAACCACAAGACACGTATCTTGATTGACATGGCCACAAGAAGAATGTTTTACTGTCAATGGAACTGCTACGGTAAGAATAAGATTATTTTCTTTTTTGTATGATTGGGAGTCTTTACGCCCTTTAAACTTGACTTAAAATTAAACAGATTGAAGAATGACATTGGCAGAATTATTGTCCTTGTCTATCATGGGACAACACTTTTTCATTGTAGATAATTATTCCTGGTATATGTTGAGGATACACTTATCATCCAATGTTTATTCATCTGGTTAGGATGTCATATCTATCTCCATCCGAATACTATGTTCATGTGATTCATTCTTCACTATTAAGTCTGTTATGAATCTTATACTGGAATTGCTGAAAAATTGCCAAATACTTGACAATTTCTCTGCTGTTCGCGACGTTTTCGCAACCGCTTTTGGTTCATAGGCAAATGAACACCCAAGAAGTCTTTCCAAGGCGACTTGTCACCAAAAAGTCGTAAGCCGTGCATCACTTGGATCCCAGGTGCCAGAAAAATTAGTCACATGAGAGTACGCGTTCCTGAACTCTCCCGTAGAATTTGGTCCCAGAGTGTGTGATAACTCGGAACCGCAAACCACACTCTCCTGATCCAACCTGGGCTCATTACACAACATGTATATTTGTCGCAATATTTTCTCCTAATGCACCTCTCAGGTTGGCGGCATCCAACCAGGTTCTGTCAGCAAGCATCGGTAACACCGGTGGCGATGTTGATAAATATCCTATCCTCCAGGCTCTACCGTCCTGGTAGTGTATCTTATGTCTCTCGATCAGGAGGAATGTCCAATGAAACTCAATAACATCATTCCAGGAGATACTAGTGGTGTCATATGAATGGTGTCGCTATCGGAGGAGACGAGTTAGAAACCAAATTTTCTTTTTCAATTGCGATACAATTTTTCAGTTATACCGGATAATATAAAATGCAACTCTAGGTTATTCCACTTACCTTCAGTTTTATGCTTTTTGGGTAGAGGCATTCTAGTTAATATACATTTGATTATATTTACTGTTTTTTTTTATTTTCTGGCATTTCACAAAGAACAGCGATGGTCACAAGCTTTTATTTTCAAATTCCCACCCCCCCCCCAAAAAAAAAAAAAAAAAAAAAAAATATTTTATTTAATTTCAACCTATCAAAATACAAAATTCAAGTGACTGAAAAATATAAAAACACTGTAAAAAAAAAAAAAAACACAACAATGGTGTTTTGGTGACCCCTGAAGAAGCAGAGCTTATATAAAAGTTTGCTTTCAAATAACTCTACACATCAAGATCAACAATTGATTTTCTGCTATGCAATTGATGTGAAGGAAAGCAATATTGTAAAGATTAATTGGCTTTTTTTGCACAATGAGTATGAGGAAGAACGGCTGTAAAGGTCATAGGTCAATTGCTTTCCAAAGGCAGAAGTTTGTAACCCTTTTATTGTGATGTCAAGCCAAGTATTACACCCTGCTCTCTCTGTTTATGTATCTATCTCAGCATACCCAGGAAACAACGTTCATTGATCACATCCTCGGCTTACCATGACGATCCGGAGGTAAGATGCTGAGTCATCTGGGAGGTTAGATGTATCATCTAGAAATCACTTTGGCTTTAAACAAAACAAAAAAAACATTGTCAAAACCACTTCTATACCAGTTTGGCAAAAGCAGCCATGCATTTCAAGAGCCAAAGTAAATTTATTCTTTGGAGTGGACTAAGGGAAGACTCACCTCAAACAATGAAATGAATATTAGTGGACCGATGAACACTGCTGCTGCCTAAGGCAATTCATGAGAAATATTTGGGTTGGGGAATAATTCCAAATCGGGATGCCAGCAACATTCACCTTTTTTCTTACTCTCTTTCACTGTCTGAATTCTTACAATTCTTATTTTTTTTTTTCCCCCATGTTTTGATCCTTCATGTTGGAGGAACAGAAGAGTATGAGTATGTGCAGCCATCGTAATGGGCGTATCACAAAGCCGATGCGTGGCATGGTGCATTGGTCACATGTTTACTATGTTCTCTTCTGAGGGTAAGGAACTTACATGTACACTCATTTTGAAAGATTAAGGTTGTGAGATTATTATTTATTTTTTATGCCTCGCCATACCGAAGGTTGGTGCCGGAGGGCATTATGTTTTTCGTCGTTGTCCGTCCGTCCGTCCCGTCCGTCCCGCCGTCCGTCCGTCGTCCGTCCTACGTCCGTCCATACGTCCGTCCCGTTTTTTCATTCTCGCGATAACTTAAGAACCTTTTGACGGATCACTTTCAAACTTGGATCATGTATGCATATAGGTAGGGACATATGATTCTGATTAGATTTTAGGGTCATGAGGTTCAAAGTCAAGGTCAACAGGATGTCATTGTATACATGAAAATGGTTCGGTTCTCGCAATAACTAAGAACTGTTGTGACGGGTCAACTTCAAACTTGAGTAATGTGTGCATGACTGAGGGGCATGAACTGATCAGATTTTGGGGTATTAGGTCAAAGGTCAAAGAGTCCACGAGGTCATTGATATGCTTGAAAATGGCTCGTTCTCGCCATAACTTAAAAACCGTTTGAGGTCAACTTCAAACTTGGGTAATGTGTTGCCTATGGTGAGGGCAAATGAAACTGATTAGATTTTTAGGTCATGAGGTCAAAGGTCAAAGGTCACACATTGTCATTGTATACATGAAAATGGTTCGTTCTCGCAAATAACTTAAGAACTGTATTTGACGGGTCAACTTCAAACTTGAGTAATGTGTGCATATGCGGAGGGCAATGAAACATGATTAGATTTTGGGGGTCAAAGGTCATAAGGTCACAGAGAGGGTCATTGTGTACAATGAAAATGGCTGTTCTTGCGATAACTTAAGAACCGTTTGAGGGATAAACTTTGAAACTTGGGTCATATGTGCATATATGAGGGGTCAATAAACTTATTAGATTTTGGGGTCATGAGTCTCAAAGGTCACAGGTCAATTGTACGTGAAAATGGCTTCTTCTTGCGATAACTTAAGAACCGTTTGACGATCAACTTCAAACTTGGATCATATTTACACTATGGAGGGCACAATGAACTTATCATATTTTTGGGTTTCATGCGAGGTCAAAGTCACAGGGTCATTGTTTTACATGAAATATGCTTGTTCTTGCCAATAACTTAACCCTAATCAGACTGGGGTGTTTTGGTAGCCTGTCATACTGGGGGGGGGGGGCCATGATGCCCCCCCCCCCCCCTAGATTACGGCGACTCGATCGCAGCGCGACCCGCCGAAAATTTGCCGATGGTTAGTGAGCCGTGTAATCTTACAAGACTGCGCTTGTTAATTTTTCCAAAATAATATGAATTTTTTTTTTTTATTAAATTATTATGATATTTAATGCATGAAATCTTACTTTTTTGCCTTAATTGAAAAAATAAAGGCTCAACTAGAATGCTACATTTTTTGATATTATTATTTCCTCCGTAAGCATTCCCTAACAATCATGACTGAGAAAAGACATTCTAGTTTCAAAATTAATTATCTTATGATATTTATTGTTTATGAATTTCTTAGTATTCTTGTTTTTTCGAGCTTTTGTTTTCTTTTTTTATTACGCAAAATTCATTTAAACCATTTTAAGCATACAAATATGCTTAAAAATAAATTGTTAGCCAATGAAAGTGAAAAATAATCATTCTTATGAATTAGTGTGAGAAACTCAATTTGGCATGCTTTGTACACAAGAATCACGTTTTACAGCCATTTTCCGGATTTTCTTGACGGATATTTTTCGAAAAAACGTGGCAGCGTCGTAACGGTACGACCGTTTTTTGCGAAAATGGTATTCAAAAGATGCGCGAGACTGAAAGTAACAGTCAAGCACAACGGCCGCGCGATCAGAAAATTTCGTGCGCGGAGTGGTCCGGCGAAAATGTCGAGGGGGGGGCCCTTCATGCTGGCCCCCCCCCCAGTCTCATTAGGGTTTAAACGTGGGTATAGTTTTAGGTAACAAAAAGGAATAGGCACAAAATCGATAATGTGTTACATGTTGTCCACATTGCACTAAAAGATATGTGTGAGGAATTTTGTGACATTCTTTCATTATTTCCGGATGATTTTCATTGAATTTGTATGAATGAAACTAATTAACGGCCTTTAGCCTCTTGATGACAGATGTCGCACGACCGAAGGTTACGGCGTGAATTAGTGCGAACACTCTGTGTGTAACACCCACACACAAGAGAATCCCCATTGGTTTTCACGTGAGCGCTAACTGTGACGGGTCCCCGATTATCTTTTTTTTATCTTTATTATTATGAAATAAAGACACTAAAACGAGATTTCAAGTACCCTATAATTTGCTTATTATAGTTTTGGATTCAGTCTTTCATAATTTATCTTAGTGTGAAATCAAAATTGATTTTTCTCTCTCCCGAAATATACACCAGCTTTAAGAACAGTTTGATGGATAACATCAAACTTGGGTCATGTCGTGCATATGGTAGGGAATGAATTTATTAGATTTTGGGGTCAAAGGTCAAAGTTCAAAGGCCACAGAGGTGCATTGTATACATGAAAATGGCTCGTTCTTGCTGTAACTTCTGAACCGTTTTAATGGATCAACTTCAACTTGGGTTATGTATGGGAGGAAAGATGAAACTGATTAGATTTTTGAGGTCAGGACATCAAAGGGTCACTGCGTATTTATGTAAATGACTCGTTTGTGCAATTTCTGAAGGACCTGTGACAGATCAACTTAAACATGTTTATCCTTTTTATTACATCAGTGCCATCCTTCCCGAGTTGGAAATAATTCTGATGATACAACTTTAATAGATTTGGGGTCAATATCTCAAAGATGTCATGGTATAAATGGATGTAATAAACTCAACATGCGCATAGCCTTTTTTTCCGATGTGGCAATACGGAGGCATGCCTTCCGACCGTCGCGGTCGAAGATTCATCTAGTTATAATTATTTTTTACTTTCATAGTGCATTGCAAATGAGAAGTGGTTTCTGGACCTATTGAAACCCTTATACATGTAAATGTAACAAGCTAGATTCCTTTTCCTTTATATCTATCCATACATGTACATGTAGATAACAAAAACCTCCTTTTAGTATGCTTTGGCATCTTAGAAACTAGAATTACAAAATACAACATCAACATAAAGATCAAGAATTACTTACAAATGAGAATTAAATTTCTGATGGCAGTTTGTTAATTGGTTCTTTTATTAGAACGGATTTATTGAAAATATCATTGAAATCTCTATAATTGGTAATGCAGAGAAAATGTAAAATCACTATTTTCAAGAACAAATTGGTGAAGTACAGTATACCATTTATGCAGATATGATTTCTGTTAAAGGGTGCTATGTGAAAGAAAAAAGAAACTAAAAGTAGTTTAATGCCTTATAAGTATCACAAATTATTATATTATTATAATTTGTGGTACTTTTGAGGATCATAGTGATTCATTGGGACCTTAGGGAAATTTAGGACATCGATAACAGGAGAAATATCAAAAAGATTGTTTTGGTGCATACTACAGGTTCAGTTTGGCCATGCTGGTGCATGTGCAAATGGTGAGAGGGAGACATCTAGTGCTAAGAACAAGCTCTGAGGGTAGCGGGTGGCTTACGTACCAAACAGCATTTGAATATCTTGGACGAAGAAGATTGGGTAAGGACATGTTGTTGTTGTTGGTGGGTGGTGTGTGGTGTTGATAGGTGGTGGTGGGGTTGGTGTGGTGGTGGTAGGTGGGTGGTTTGGTAGGTTGTGCGTGGATGATGATGATGATGATGATGATGATGATGATGATGATGATGATATTGCTCTGAGAACCAAGCTCTGAGGGTAGCAGCAGCTTATGTACCAAACAGCTTTGATGATCTTGGAGAGAAGATTGGGTAAGGACATGTTGATGGTTGTGTTGGTGGTGGTGATGATATTGATGATTGATGATGATGGTGATAGTGGCCTGAAATGCTCTTAGGGTAGCAGGTGCTTACATACAATGCAACTTGATATCTAGGAGATAGGAGTTGAAAAGAATATGATGATGATGATGATGATGAGGACGGTAATGATGGTGGTGATGATTGTGCTGGTAGTGATGCTGATGGTGTTGATGATCTTGGTGGTGGTGATGTTGATGATGAAGGTGGTGGTGGTGATGATGATGACGAAGATTATGATAAAAGAGGATGAGGTGATGAGGATTATGATGATAATGCACAGAAAAGATTGAGTGACAGTAGACTATCACCATGGTATTAAATGAAGATAATAAAAGAAGATTTGTTAAACAGGTTTTTATATCTTTTCATTTTCAGGGAGGTTTACGAGCGTCTTGTATCGCAAGGTGTGATCAGCCCCAAGGAAGAACAGCCTCCACCAACTGTCCCTATGGACTACAACTGGGCTAGGGTGAGTCATTCTTTTAAAGGGGACCAATACTCTAGGAAATAATCACTTTTACATGAAAGAGCACAATGAGAGGAGCAATTTTAAAAAAAAAATCATCAAAATCGGTTATCAAATAAAGAGTTAATATTATGGAAGTTTAAAAAGTCTTGTTGTATCTTCTATGTGGATCCTCAAATTGGCAACATCAGCTTCAAAATGGCTGATTTTATGGACAACTCTCCGTTTGTTATGTACACAAATTTTCAGATTTCCCCCATTTTCTTTCAAAATATGTCTTATTTACTTCTGAGCTCAAAATATGTCATGGGAAAATATATTTCACACAACATATGTTGAGCTCAGAAGGAGGCAAGATATATTTTGAAAGAAAACAGGGAAAATCTGAAAATTTGTGTACAAAACAAATGGAGAGTTGTCCATAATATCAACCACTTTGAGGCCGATGTTGCCAATTTGAGGATCCCCATATAAGGTACAATGAGACTTTTCAAACTTCCATAACTCTTATTTTGTAACCAATTTTGCTGAAATTTGCTTTAAATTTCTCCTCTCATTATGCTCTTTCCTATAAAATTGACTATTTCCTTAGGTATTAGTTTCCTTTAAGAATTATGGAAATTCCTTTCGTACTTCCCGTTCATTAGAATAGAAAAATCATAGCATGTGTAAAACCAATGCCAATTTCCTCATGCCGGTGAAACACACAGGGTGCAAACACAGTCATGCACCAATGCGGTCCGCCTGCAGATTTACAGCGAAGAGCCGGGTTGAGTGTCGTATTCATAATGGCATTCCTTGGGACAATTTCACTGAATTTAGCCAGATATTCATGATAGGAATATCAGAATATTCAAAAAGATGTGCCTGAATATGACATTTGGACAGTGCAAGACTTCAAACTACTGATCTGTATCTTCAATTTAATTGAATGATACTTCATTCCTAGGAGCTTGGTTTGATCCGTAAACCTGCGTCTTTCATGACTAGTATCGTAGACGAGAGAGGGCAGGAGTTGATCTAAGCATTCTATAATCTATGCTATCTTTAATTCTTCATTCCTAGGAGCTTGGTTTGATCCGTAAACCTGCATCATTCATGACTAGTATCGTAGACGAGAGAGGGCAGGAGTTGATCTAATCATTCTATAATCTATGCTATCTTTAATGATTTATTCCTAGGAGCTTGGTTTGATCCATAAACCTGCATCATTCATGACTAGTATCATAGACGAGAGAGGGCAGGAGTTGATCTAATCATTCTATAATCTATGCTATCTTTAATTATTCTTTCCTAGGAGCTTGGTTTGATCAGTAAACCTGCATCATTCATGACTAGTATCGTAGACGAGAGAGGGCAGGAGTTGATCTAATCATTCTATACTGTATAAGTGGTTTTTTTCGCGTACAGATATTTTCGCGAATGGCGGGGGTCCCGACATTTTAGCGCGATGTTAAATTCGCGGTCGGCAAAATCTGGAATTTAAAGTAATAAGTAATCGATATTTTACTATCTAAAAAACGAGACATTACACTCATAAAGAGACAGTAAAATGGAATAAGGACTTACTGTGCCATGTCTTGACTTGTTTAATTCTTCATACCAGTCATCCAAGCATCGCGCTGTATCGTTGTGTAATAATAACGCTGCATAGACAACTCGGCTCCCCGAGCGCATATGGAGTTCAAAACCTTTTCGCGCGATGTTAAATTCGCGGTCGCATCCCCATTCGCGAAATTCGCGAAAATAAAACCCTCGCGAAATATACCACTTATACAGTAATCTATGCTATCTTTAATTATTCTTTCCTAGGAGCTTGGTTTGATCCGTAAACCTGCATCATTCATGACTAGTATTGTAGACGAGAGGGGGCAGGAGTTGATCTAATCATTCTATAATCTATGCTATCTTTAATGATTTATTCCTAGGAGCTTGGTTTGATCCATAAACCTGCATCATTCATGACTAGTATCATAGACGAGAGAGGGCAGGAGTTGATCTAATCATTCTATAATCTATGCTATCTTTAATTATTCTTTCCTAGGAGCTTGGTTTGATCAGTAAACCTGCATCATTCATGACTAGTATTGTAGACGAGAGGGGGCAGGAGTTGATCTAATCATTCTATAATCTATGCTATCTTTAATTATTCATTCCTAGGAGCTTGGTTTGATCCGTAAACCTGCATCATTCATGACTAGTATCGTAGACGAGAGGGGGCAGGAGTTGATCTATGCTGGTATGCCAATCACTGAGATCTTTGAACAGAACATTGGAATCGGTGGTGTGCTCTCGCTCTTGTGGTTCCAAAGGAGGTGAGTTAAAAGTCATTCAGTCTTGAGCTTTTTTGGGGAGTGGATCATAATTTGCTGAACCCCAGACTTTATGAAATGCAATTGAAATACTTGTCTTGAAGCTAAATTTCTGGACTACAGCAAAACAAGCTGTCCCACCAGAAAAAATTCTTTGGCCTGCTTCTTGGTGATAAAAACTCAACATGATGGAGAACACCTGTTACTGGGTAAGCATCCATGATGCCAAATTACCAATGGAAGCCCAAGACACACTGGCCTGTATTCTGGAGTGAAGCATGAGTCGCAAGTTCATGCATTGTGCGATCCTTTTGTCTGATGTTGAATGATTCATTGGAAAAATGGATAGAATAATAGGTTTGCACGAACTTGCGACGCATAAAAACTCGTCTTCATTTCAGAATATGGGCCAAAGACTTTAAAGATGTATACTTGAGCAATCTTCGTAAAGAAGACTTGTCCCTCATGAAATTCTGTGAATAGTTTACCAGTGTCTTAGAATTTATAATTGATTAATCTACCAATATAATGAACATATTGTTATGCAATAGGCTGTTGCTATTGTTTGTTAGGATGTAAAGGGATATAAATGAACTTACACACTTTACTGCAAGGAAGTTGTCTAAATGTGATAGATGACTTTAAAAACAGGACTTATAACTACCTTCTAGCAAGGCGCTTGGGGTAAGAATATCTCATGTTATGCAGAGCATGCTAGGAGAAACAGTTTTTCAATATTTTAGTGCAGCTACCCTGGGTAAATAAAACAATATTTTTATGATGCCCATGTCTGGTTCTTCATCCTTTCTGCATCAAATTATCCTACTGCAGTGTTTGTATGGATCTTATGACATTCTTAATGATTGAGGGCATTTTCACAAGAACTTGATTTTGTTTTAATTTCGATCTCTCGGGTTACTGCAATAGGTCATTAACGGAAGGTTGAATTGTTTGTTTTTCTTTGTACAGATTACCACCCTATGCAACCAAGTTCATTGAGATGTGTTTGATAGTAACAGCTGACCATGGTCCTGCTGTATCAGGGGCTCATAATACCATCGTCACTGCTAGAGCAGGCAAGGACCTCATCTCATCGCTCACATCAGGTCTACTCACAATTGTAAGTCATCAATACCTGCTGCAGATCGAGCCAAAATATAATCCTGGGTTCTTGTTACCGTATTTGCCGGCGTAAAGGCCACAGTATTTTTGGATAAAATGATGTCGCAAAGTCAGGGTGCGGCTTATACACAACAACAACAAAATCGGGTATTTTCAACCCATTGAAAAAACTTGTTTTTGCACATATGGGACTGGTAATACATTGCAATAGGAACCACAGCAATAGAAGATCTTACCAACAAGTTTATTTCTTAATTTTCTTTGTATAATTGTTTGTTAGGGTTTTTTTGTTTTTTTATAGAATTTTTTTCTTCAGACTTTTTTTTAAAAAGTTGTCAAGAAGGGGATGCGGCCTATACGGCGCTGTGGCCTTATTGCCGGCAAATACGGTATTAAGCGCTTATCTCGTTGTGATGTATAATGTCACTAGTTCTTCCGAATAGAGTTGGATTTTAATACCCCAGGTTTTTTGTGGCCACTGGTATGAGCTCACAATGCTAATCAATAAACAATTCCTACCACCTGTCCCAACCCTACACCCGGATTGAGTGTAACAAATGGAGAGTGATGTTGGTCCTATGACATTGATGTACATTGTAGATGTGAGGAAATTAAGTCCTCTATTTAATGGTTTTCAATCTAGTGATTTATTTGCCTTATCTGAGCACTTATACAACCATGTTACACAAGAATTAATTTTGTCTTGTCAATCACATGGAGATCGATTTGGAGGTGCAATAGACAATGCAGCCAAGCAGTTTATTGAGGCTTATAATACCAACTACATCCCTATGGAGTTTGTTATTAACTCATTATATTATGATAAACTTTACTATCTCTAATTTTAATGGTAGGGTGACCGATTTGGAGGTGCATTAGATGCTGCAGCCAAGCAGTTCAGTGAGGCTTACGATACCAACCTCATCCCCATGGAGTTTGTTAATAAGATGCGCACAGAGCATAAACTCATCATGGGCATTGGACATCGGGTCAAATCGGTGAGTAGACGTAACTTCCTTCATTATGGATTTTTAA
This sequence comes from Paracentrotus lividus, assembly GCA_940671915.1. Taxonomy (NCBI): domain Eukaryota; kingdom Metazoa; phylum Echinodermata; class Echinoidea; order Camarodonta; family Echinidae; genus Paracentrotus; species Paracentrotus lividus. The sequence goes on along the minus strand of CALNVZ010000641.1, from coordinate 19,063,526 downwards.
AGAATTGTCTGTGTTATATGTGGTTATCTTCAAAACTGACGGTGTCAAATATCGATTAAAGTGATTCAATAACTTTGTGGAGGCATGGTTTAATAATTTGTTGATATTTCATGTTAGTGAAGCGAGGCCGTCTTAAACAACTTTGCTTATGGCTCTAATAGGGCAGGTTTACCTAAATATACTTTTACAGATAAATATTAATAGGACATGATACATTTTTCTGTCTGAAATATCCTATAATTTCTATAGGGAACCAAACACTTTTTAGTCAAAGTATTTGTTTTGCCTCTTGTTAAGATGACTATTACAAGAGACAAGAAGTTTTATTAGGTCGTTGCAAACATAGTTACACAGAAATTTAGATTTCTCTGGTATTTCAACAAAGATTAAGAATACTTGTAGTACAAGTGAGTATTAAAGTAGAAATGAAATAAGGCAAACAAATTTTGTGACAGAAGTGGCAATTCTTTGGTAATGTATAATGAGTTCAAAGGTAGTTCCAGGACATCTACCCTGTGGACAACTGCCCCACCCCCATAAAAAATCTACCACGTAAACCTATTTCTAGGGTTAGTTGTCCAGGGGGTAGTTGTTCTGACACGTTCAGAGCATTGCAGTATGAATGTAGTATAATCTTATCTATCTTCTATCTTCAATTTTCTATATTCTGCCTTCTTCAGCTGAACAATCCTGACCAGAGAGTGGAGATATTGAAGGACTTTGTGAAGAAGAACTTCCCAGTCTGCCCTCTTCTTACCTACGCTCTCGAAGTTGAGAAGATCACTACAGCAAAGGTAACCTAGCAAATTGGCAATCAACAAAGTTTTACATCTTCTGATTTATTAATCATAAGAAGCACCGATTCAGTGAGATGTTGTTTCAACAGACAATTCTACTAGGGAGTGTTTCACAAAGAGTTAAGTAGACTTAAAGTCGCTCTTAAATTATAAGCGCATCCTGTATTTCACCCAAAATCTTATTGATAGACTTTCCCACTTGCGTAGGATCTGACCATCTGTGTAGGATCTGACCATGTTTAATATACCACATGCAAGTGGTCATGTGTCACAAGTTGGGGTATAGTAAAAGGGTGGACGCGTTACATTTTGGAGGGAAAATTATCACATTTTTTCACATAGCATGAAAATAATTCATATTGTAGATAATTTATCAGGCTACATGTCTGTGAAGTTTCAGCTTCGTTATGCTCATAGTTTTAATACAAAGATACTTTTAGTGGAGTAGGGTAAGGGGTGGAGGATCCTACAGTGGAGGCACGTGTTAAAGCATAGGGAATTCCCATTTTGTTACTTTTTTATTGTTTGCTGCGTTATATCTTTGCAGCCAATTGATCTTATGGGTTGAGTGATATATCATTCTCTTGGGAATTTACGTGGTTCTAGATAAATGTGAAGAAGATTTTTCAAAAGTCATTTAATCATTTAATTAATCAATTAACACATACTTAATGCGCATATCCTCATAGACAATGTATTGCAAGCATCAAAAATTGTCACATGCAATTTTATAACAATAATTGTTATTTTTCGCCATTTTCTTTGCATGCATGTAAATACACAGTTAAGTGAAAACATATTACTTGCAATAAACTTTGTTTGAGTTGTAATCCAAGTGTAAAAGACAGGATTTCTGCCCTTTTTGCACAATTTTTTCTTCTTTTTTGACACCCTGTAGCGCGGTTAGAAAAAATAATTTTGTATTACAAGTTTATATTTTTTAGAAGCATAGCGTTTATTTAACCTAATCAAAGATGATTCATTTCATTTGGTGAAAATCTTAAGAAATTATTCGCCGGTAAAATTGTGAAGTTTTTGAGACCATTTTTTCCTGTAACACTCTGTATAGCTTTTATGACACACCTCATACAGGCACAAAAATATGTTAATCTTCCTCCTTTCAATCTCTGCTTTCAATATAGGCCTATATATATACTTTTATACATGTCTGACTTACTACTAAGAAACTAGAGATGTTTGATTGTGACAATGTACATTTCTACAATTTTTTGGACATGTAACACATTTTCCACCCAACTCATGACATGTGGCCAAGTAGGAATTAAAATCTACTGAACTCATTATAAAACACCCCCAGGTCCCTATTCCATGAACATGCAAACTTTTTTGAGCAGTATAACAAGTCTTTGTCTCAAAACACCACCTTTGAATTGGGAGTGGACTGTGGTACACTGTTGACTAGACATTAGTATGCTTTTAAGAACAAGTATTATTTGTTCATATGTAAAGTTTTACCCCTTGTAGTCATACCAAGTTATGTTAACGCACAATGTAAGTGGAGCAAGTCATTACAAGTAAAGGCGGTCTCACATGAGGTGACTTGCTGCGATGCGATTTTTTAAGCAAATGGTATTGCATTATTAACGCGACATTGGAAACATTCAAAGTTATGTTATGAGAGGCAAAAATTGCTATGGACAACTTTTCAAATAAATGGTGATCAGTTCTTATGCTAAATGATTAAGAGTGTGATTAGTATAGGCGAATTCGATTTGGGTGATGTTTTGTCATGGTGGCAGCCATCGCTGGGGGGCTTCCAATGTACTGTGCATGCTCCTTGTGTGCGCATGTATGCGTAACAAAGGAAAATGTACAAACGCGCAGACATAATGCATGCATAGTACACTGGGTAACCGCCAGCTATATGGCGGACATGTACAGGGCTCACTTCCATGAAATGCTGCACCCAAAAACTTGTCCATCTGTTTATAAAGTCATTTGTAACTTTATGGAACAACTTGGCGACACCCCCCCCCCTCGACCCATTACACAATTGCAAAATTGAAAGAACTATTGTAAATGGTCGGTGTTCAGTCTTCAAAACAAAAGATGCATGCAACAATGTTCTTAATTGGCCATTGTGATTGTTTGCAAAAACTCTGTGCTAAGGAGCCATGGATGTAGATAGCTTTCACTTGAAACCAATATGTGATTATTTGCTTTCATGTGATTTTTAGCTATATTCTGCAAGAGACAAATCAAAATGAATGTAAATAATTGAGTAATCTGCTCTTCAATGAACAAGAATTTAGGATATTTTTACTCTATTTTCTTTTAAGCTCGATTCTATTTTAAGACAGAATTTATTATTTTTGATCATAGAGTATCATGCTCTTATGAAGAGATTAAAGTTGCTCTTGTGTAGATATAGTAAGAATATAATGCTGATAAAGTTACAATAATTCTATTTTACAATGTAGCTTTATTTTCTATCGACTTCATTGATATGTAATTCAAAACTTTTGCATTATTTCAGTTTCTGCTCTTATATTTCATATGAGAACAATGAAAGAAAGAAATCTCAAGTGGAAATCACTTTTCGACTTCCTGGAAGTAGATTTATCGCATGTCTAAATAAATGAAAGTAGGACAGTTGGTTGAAGGACCACATACTTGAGTGAGGGACTTAAGACATAATTAATGGCAATTGTTAGTCACATGAGTGTTCAAAGAAAATAGGTACTTTAAAGGTGTTTTCCTTGACACTTTCCTTTATTCTATTTTTAATTTCGAGTATTGGTTATATTTATCGTAACACATAAATGTCTTGAGGCATTAATGTTACGTTGCCTTTTGGAGATGTTACAGGGGTTATGACATGTAAATGTTTCACAAAAATTATAACTCAATTATTTCTGTTTTTCTTTTTTTATTCCCCCTCAAGTATTTCCTTGTTGGTTACAATTGACAATCAATTAAATTCATGAATCACGCTATATTGATATTATACATGTACATATATATTTGAATAATCCATTTGTGAGAATGCGAAGACATGATCTAATTTTAGGTAGGGGAAAATAATCTTTTAGATTCGGAAAAACATTTACTTCTCAAACTCTTGTTTCTTAAACCCATCTGGTGATGATGAAGGACTACAAATTTCCCATGAATAGAAGTGGAGTGCATATTCGTTTAAGCATTGTTTAAGAATGATTTTGTCCTTGTCAAGAGCTTTCATGGCTATGTGATTTACATATATGATGCACCATGCCATACACCGGGGTACCGTTGTAACCCGGGTAATGGCGTTGTGCAGCGCCCTTTCGTGTCCATAAGCGTACAGTTATACAGTGTTTTCATGATGAGCATTATTTTCTCGATCGTAAGATCAGTGCGAAAATGATCACAACGCCTATTTTCCGTCTTTAATATAATCTAATGACAATAATAGTAACAAATATAACTTATTATCATAATAACTACTCAAGAATTTAAACATAATTTTGGATAGTTTGGTAATCCAGGGTACAGCGCTGAAAATAAAATGAATAATTCAACAAAATGGCGGATTTTTAGTTGGTACCCCAAGGTACCAAATACTGCATTATATTTTGATTACCACTACAAGCACCTTAAAGGGAAAAAAATTGTATATATATACATGAAATACAAAAAATAGTGTATATGGATATACAAATTGCTGATATTCCCTATAGTTTTTACAGTATGCATATGAAGTTTCATGCTGATTTATTATCAGATTTTTTATATGTATACTAATCTTTCTTTCATTCCTTGGCTGTAATTCCTGTTTGTACATGTATGTATGAAAGAATTTTCTATTATGTATGGAATAATCTTTAACCAGTTTAGTTCCTAAACCACTTCAACCGCAATTTGTTTTGTACATGCTACATGTATGTTCGTGATAGTGGCCCAAATATGTGGTTTACCTATGCACCGTGTGCTTTGGGATGCTGTACAGAATGTGAGAATTTTCCATTTAACCTGTTGGAGATGAGCTGATTTGGCAATAACACACATTTCCCATAGACCTCGGCCCGAATATATTCTGGCTCAGTCCTCAACGGGTTAAAATACACTGGTGCATACAGCCAAACACTTTCTATTAGGGGATAAACTGACAGTTTTCATGCTGTCTCTATGTGATAAAGTATAAAGTTATAATTCATTTTCATTTGTGTTTATGTTTACAGAAACCCAACCTGATCCTGAACGTGGATGGTGTGATTGGCGTTGCTATGGTTGATCTCTTCAGGAATTGTGGAGCATTCACAGCGTAAGTAATACCATGGTAACATTAGAACCACCAACGCAAATTGTCACTTGTAGAATAAGACGACACGTAAATAAGGTAATTGGCTTGGTCCTTAGCACCCCATTATAATGTCAGTAGGCTGTAGTAAACTCCTTTCTTCATTTTTTTTTTCTTTTTTCTTTCAATAAAAGAAATACCTACATTGCCGAGTCATATCATTATTTTCTGTTTCGGGACAAGAGCACCATTGTATTTGTAATGGAGGGTCTGTACTCACATGTCAATGATATAATTGCTGAAGAATGTATAGAAGTAGAGTTAGTCTGTGTTTAACATGTTTTCTTACCACACAAAGCAAGAAACACACACACTGAAACCCTTGTGAAAAGGAGCTTGGTCTGATATTTTTTCCCCCTGAGAGCTGTACATGGTAACAATTTGTTTTATTTAAATTAATAATTTGCAATATGTTTTGTTTTCTTGCAGTGAGGAAGCCAATGAATATGTTGACATTGGAGTCCTAAATGGTCTGTTTGTACTTGGACGTAGCATGGGATTCATTGGTAAGTAACAAAGCAACACCATTAGGGGGGTTATATCCACTTGGTCTAACAGCATTTGGCCCAATTCTCTGATTTTGTAATACCACATGGGCTAAACCTATTTGGTCTACTAACAATTTGGTCTAATTTTCACTTGGTCTAATACATACTTGGTCTTAACCTCACTTGGTCTAATTGCCGATTTATCTAAGAGCCAAATTCCCTTTTGGTCTTATTCCTAAATGAATATTTGGTCTATTACCCGTTTGTTAAAGGAATGGACTGAATGGTGTTAGACCAAATAGACGTTACATGAAATGAAAATTAGACCAAATGATAAATAGGCCAAGTGGCAATTAGACCAAATGACAATTAGATGAGCTTGTTAGAATTAGGCCATGTGGGATGAGACAGAACAGGCATTAATCAGAGTGGGTTTAGACCAATTGGCAATTTACCTTAGGGAGATATGAAATCATATAGAAAGAAGTGGATTGATAACACTGTTTACCCTCTGATATTACACCAGTAGGGCAGGAAACTGCAAATTCCCAGCTTGAGGGGGAAAAAAAAGAAGCAAATACTACATGGAATTATATGCAAATGGCTGTACACAAAGAGATACTGTAGCTTATTTACCTGTGCCTACATTGCATTAAAGTCAACCTTCAGTATAAACAGAAACACCAAGTCAAATAATCTAAGCTGTTCTCCTTTGATTGCTGAACATGCAGAAATTACTACTGATTAATGATTAATTTGAGATAGATCACTAATAATAGGTCTAATGATTAATTAATTTTTTGTTCGGTTTATCTCCTTGCAGGCCATTACCTGGATCAGAAGAGATTGAAGCAAGGACTTTACCGCCATCCATGGGATGATATCTCCTACGTCCTTCCAGAGGCTAACCTTCCAGAAGGTTCTTAAACCCAAGCTATGTCCCTTTATCAGTCTTACATACACTTGATGATATCTCCTACGTCCTTCCAGAGGCTAACCTTCCAGAAGGTTCTTGTACCCAAGCTATGTCCCTTTATCAGTCTTACATCCACTTGATGATATCTCCTACGTCCTTCCAGAGGCTAACCTTCCAGAAGGTTCTTAAACCCAAGCTATGTCCCTTTATCAGTTCTACAATCCACTTGATGATATCTCCTACGTCCTTACCGAGCTAACCTTCCAGAAGGTTCTTAACCAAGTTTGTCTTTATCAGTCTTACATCACTGATGATATCTCCTAAGTTCCTTCCAAGCTAACCTTCCAGAAGGTTTTAGACCCAAGCTATGTCCCTTTATCAGTCTTGACATCCACTTTGATGATATATCCAAGTCCTTGCCCAGAGGCTAACCTTCCAGAAGGTTCTTAGACCCAAGCTATGTCCCTTTATCAGTCTTACATCCACTTGATGATATATCCTAAGTCCTTCCAAAGGCTAACCTTCCAGAAGGTTCTTAGACCCAAGCTATGTCCCTTTATCAGTCTTACATCCACTTGATGATATATCCTACGTCCTTCCAGAAAGAGGCTAACCTCCAGAAGGTTCTTAACCCAAGCTATGTCCCTTTATCAGTCTTACATCCACTTGATGATATCTTCTACGTCCTTCCAAAGGCTAACCTTCCAGAAGGTTCTTAAACCAAGCTAATTCCCTTATCAGTCTTACATCCACTTTATGATATCTTCTATGTCCTTCCAAGGCTAACCTTCCAGAAGGTTCTAAAACCCAAGCTATGTCCCTTTATCAGTCTTACATCCACTTTGATGATATCTCTATGTCCTTCCAAAGGCTAACCTTCCCAGAAGGTTATTAAACCCAAGTATGTCCCTTTATCAGTCTTACATCCTGATCGATATCTCTAGATCTTCCAACACCTTCAGAAGTCTTAAACCAGTATTGTCCCTTTATCAGTCTTACACCACTTGATGATATCTCCTATGTCCTTCCAAAGGCTAGCCTTCTAGAAGGTTCTTAAACCCAAGCTATGTTCCTTTATTATTCTTACATCCATTGATGATACAAGCATCTCCTTTGTTCTTCCAGATGCTAATCTTACGTAAGGTTCTTAGAGCCAGATTTCACATCCAGGTGATATTAATATGCCCTAAATCTATGCTCGTTATGTTGAAGATAAACTTATTCAAGGAAATCTATCTGCC
>CALNVZ010000641.1:19033678-19055759 GCA_940671915.1 Paracentrotus lividus | reverse complement strand
AGAGGAGATAGGATGGAAAATGGTGTTAGACAATAGACGTTACATGAAATGAAAATTAGACGCAAATGATATAGGCCAAGTGGCAATTAAGACCAAATGACAATTAGATGAGCTTGTTAGAATTAGGCCATGTGGGATGAGACAGAACAGGCATTATCAGAGTGGTTTAGACCATTGGCAATTTACCTTAGGGAGATATGAAATCAATATAGAAAGAAAGTGGATTGATAACACTGTTTACCCTCTGATATTACACCAGTAGGGCAGGAAAACTGCAAATTCCAGCTTGAGGGGGAAAAAAGAAGCAAATACTACATGGAATAATATGAAATGGCTGTACACAAAGAGATACTGTAGCTTTATTTACCTGTGCCTACATGCATTAAAGTCAACCTTCAGTATAAACAGAAACACCAAGTCAAATAATCTAAGCTGTTCTCCTTTGATTGCTGAACATGCAGAAATTACTACTGATTAATGATTAATTTGAGATAGATCACTAATAATAGGTCTAATGATTAATTAATTTTTTTCGGTTTATCTCCTTGGCAGGCCATTACCTGGATCAGAAGAGATTGAAGCAAGATTTACCGCCATCCATGGGATGATATCTCCTACGTCCTTCCAGAGGCTAACCTTCCAGAAGGTTCTACACCAAGCTATGTCCCTTTATCAGTCTTACATACACTTGATGATATCTCCTACGTCCTTCCAGAGCTAAACCTCAGAAGGTTCTTGTACCAAGCTATGTCTTTATCAGTCTTACATCCACTTGATGATATCTCCTACGTCTTCCAGAGGCTAACCTTCCCAGAAGGTTCTTAAACCCAAGCTATGTCCTTATCAGTCTTAATCCACTTGATGATATCTCCTACTCCTTCCAGAGGTAACCTTCCAGAAGTTCTTAAACCAAGTTATGTCCTTTATCAGTCTTACATACACTGATGATATCTCCTAAGTCCTTCCAGAGGCTAACGCTTCCAGAAGGTTCTTAGACCAAGCTATGTCCCTTTATCAGTCTTACATCCACTTGATGATATATCCTATCTCCTTGCCAGAGGCTAACCTTCCAGAAGGTTCTTAGACCCAAGCTATGTCCCTTTATCAGTCTTACATCCACTTGATGATATATCCTAAGTCCTTCCAAAGGCTAACCTTCCAGAAGGTTCTTAGACCAAGCTATGTCCCTTTATCAGTCTTACATCCACTTGATGATATATCCTACGTCCTTTCCAGAGGCTAACCTCCAGAAGGTTCTTAAACCCAAGCTATGTCCCTTTATCAGTCTTACATCCACTTTATGAATATCTTCTATGTCCTTCCAAAGGCCTTAACCTTCCAGAAGGTTCTTAAACCCAAGCTATGTCCCTTTATCAGTCTTACATCCACTTTATGATATCTTCTATGTCCTTCCAAAGGCTGACCTTCCAGAAGATTATTAAACCCAAGTTATGTCCCTTTATCAGTTTTACATCCACTTGATGATATCTCCTACGTTCTTCCAGAGGCTAACCTTCCAGAAAGTTCTTAAACCCAAGCTATGTCCCTTTATCAGTCTTACATCCACTTGATGATATCTCCTATGTCCTTCCAAAGGCTAGCCTTCTAGAAGGTTCTTAAACCCAAGCTATGTTCCTTTATTATTCTTACATCCATTGGATGATACAAGCATCTCCTTTGTTCTTCCAGATGCTAATCTTACGTAAGGTTCTTAGACCAAATTTTCACATCCAGGTGATATTAATATGCCCTAAATCTATGCTCGTTATGTTGAAGATAAACTTATTCAAGGAAATCTATCTGCCTGAACTGGGGGGGGGGGGGGGTTGCCCTTTAGCACCTAGAGACTGCCTAAGTAGTGTCACCTTATTCCCTCACAGAAAGTATTTGGCTGTAATGGATCATTGTGCTTCAATGAGGAATCTTTGTATTTGGTCCACACAAGCATATATTTTTAGTGCAGAATCTGACAGCACACACTGCCTAGTTAACGCACAATAATTACAGGCAATTTTTTTACCGTGTATTCTGGATACTATTTGACTATAGCTTGCAGAAATCATAGGGCAGTTTGAGGTAGTTTAGTGAGGAAGCTGATGTGCTCTTTTGGGTGGTTTAGGTGCTAAAGGGTTAAAGCCCGAAAATTATATTAGAATGTGTTATGTTACATGACTTGAGCAACTCTGTAGGACCTTTTTGACCTGGTCCATACATGTTGACTTGAATTGAATTTATTTATTAACAACAACAACAACATCTTCATATAATGGTGAATACAGATTCAGAATACATTGGCATGGATACAATAATTACAATACAAAGTATTGCAGATATGAAATAGGTAGATATAAAAGAATATAGTTGTATCAGACCAAAGTTATTGTTTTATGAATCATTCATGAAATGTTGTGTAGATATAATGGTATTCTTGTTTTAAGGTGGTGATGGCATCTTGCAGTTTGTTTTATTGTATTGATATGAAGGAAAAATATGATATATGTGAAAAAATGTGTAAAACACTTCTAAAATAAAGGCAACTTGCGGATTAGAATTAATATTTCCATATAATTGTAGATTATTTATTTACATGTCGACTTGTCTCCTTTTTGCATCAGTCATATAAATTGCAACATTTGAATTGTTTTGAAAAAACGTGCCCATCTCTACATTCAAGTTAAATATATTTATGCAACATTAGCAATGATCTATTTCTTTTGACGTGAGGTGTCAAACTTAATTGAAAAGGGTAAAGAATTTTTTTTTTTTGAAGTATCATTGCATCCAACCAAACTACGAATTGAAAGTAATCCCCTCTATTTTCTGAATTCAATGGAGCTTTAATTAGAATGATTATGAGCATAGGTGAATAGACATGAAAGGACTTTCTGTAGGACTTTCAACTTGGCACACACCTCTTACATGTTTGAAAATGTGATAAAAGGACATCTAGTATCACTCTCTGTGCTGAACGGCTTCACATATTCTATGTTTTGAAATGTACTATTATGAAAATAGATTATTTTGTTGTGAAAAGATGCCCTATTCGAGAGTTTATGTGTATGATTATGATAATAATAGAAATATGAATGTATGTAGCTCATAATAACTAAGTTAGTGAATTCTCTATGTGCTTAGTGTCTTATTTGTTGTTAGAATTATCAGATTTTTATTTCAATGTTGGATTAGCCATTTACTGGTGTATGAAAGCATATTGAGTGATATCCTTTGTTATGAAAATTATTTCTTTTTTAAATGAATTACCATGACCATTGCAAAATAAGAACGGTTGTTATTAATCATTATAACTTATTGTTATTGCTCATTAAACGACACAATAGTACTTTTCAGTGGTATATTTTTTTTATAGTAGCGTTTCATGAGCAGAGGGGATTTTGATTTCTAGCTTGTATGACACGGACAATTGAATTAATTGTACATGATATATTTCTTTGAATTTTTTGTTGCAATAATGTGGTCTCTTATGATTTGCGGTTGATATTCTATGTACATACATGTATCTCTGTCGAGTATAATACATTATTAACGTCAGATGTAATAATGCTTGTGAAGACAAACTGGAATAATAATGATCTGTGAATACCAAATTGTTTTATCCCATAGACTTAACAGAGGAAAAACCAAGTTCCAATAGGCAATGGTTGAACCTGTGATTATAGGAACTAGAAGTGTGTGATATAAATGTTACATCATTCAGTAGACTCCGTAAGAAAATACCTGCAAGGCCGTACAAGAGACAAAGAAAATGCATGTATTTGCTCCTATTTGTCCCCTGTGCTTTTCATTCTTAACATCTCAAAATAGCTGACTGTAAACTGTACACTATAAGATGTATATTGTGCATGTACATGAAATCGACTGACAGTCCCCTTGTTGTTACATTAGTCAACCAAAGATAGTAAAAAGTTACTTATCTATTTATGATAATCATTGCTTTATATTTCATGTATATTTCCCCCTATGTGCAATGAAACAGCAACACTATTCACTTCTAAAGTCTACATCAAAAGTATAATCAGATTTCTCCTTTGTTCTAGAAATTATCAAAGCTACGGGTAATATCACTTTTATCTACAGCCAGGTAATAAGATATGAGTATCTATTAGACATAGAAACCCTCAAGTAAGTGTAATGATATGAGTTTAAATACTGTACAAAGTGGACGAGATAATTTAAGCTCTTGAGCTTTCATCCTGTATGTATTATTCTCAAGAAGTATTATACTTGCATTAAAAAGCATTCAAGGTCTAGATATCAATTCAAAATGATGTTGAAATTGATGATCATACACCAAGCTGTACTTGTAAAGTGGATCTTGAGATATTTATACCAGATAATAGACGTAATCTACTACATTTTGAAGGAAAACATCCTCTATTTGAATTCTCTATATCTATCATTGATATTGTTTTATTTTTCTCAAAACTACAGTCCATTCCTGTTACATCAAGCATGGATAGATCAAGATTTAATTTCATTGAGGTAATCCTCACTGTTTCCCATTCAGAAATTACATATTTTTGTGTTCATTATGACAAGATAAATTGTAACATGTAACATGATAATTGGTTTAATCCAGGGGGGCATTTCATCAAAGGACTTGTCGGACGTTTTATCCGACAAACTGTTATAAGCTACTGAAATGCTTGCATCTGATTGGCTGAGAGCAAATTTGTCGGATAAAATGTCTGACAAGTCCTTTGATGAAATGCCCCCCTGCATACCTTGATGGTACAGGAGTTGACTTTATATATATTTTCCGGATGATGTATGTTTAGATGAGTTGAATTACATGTATGTTATGACATTTATTGCCCAATCCCACCTTTGATGTAATTTGTGATATCATCAGAATACTTGTATGCATAGGTAGTTATTGAAATACGTATGGATATTACCAATTCCCTATTTTCAAAGCTTTCAGAATTGTTGTAGGCATTGGCTTTTGGTATTTATAAATTCTTCATTTATTAAATTTTGTTTTTGACAGTACATTTGACATTTGTTTAATGTGAAGGCATAAGTGATAGTGATCACTCAATATCTATAAAGCGCAAAATAACTTAAACTTTCTCTATGTGCTGTTAAATTGTACAATGTGTAGATTTTCATTGTCGCAATTGTATCTTACACAACGTAAATACAAGCATTTGATATTGAATGGCTGTTTGATTGAAAAAGTAATAGCATGTACCTAGATTCAATTTATTAAGTCAACTCAAAATAGTGAAAATACTGTTGAATTGACATGCTGAAACTAACACTCATCAGGCTTCAAAAGTCTATCATAAAGAAGATGATTTTACAGGGTCGTTTTAGAATGGCAATTCATGTATGAATGAGATTACAGATAAATTGTAAAAATGGAATTATCAATAAGAGAGGCAGTTGTGTAAAATGGTTTGTATTTTGCTAATATAATTGTTTTTTGAAATCAAGATTTTGAAATCATTTTCAACAGCAAAGCTTAATGTTTATTTTTGTGTTTTACAGCTGTCTTTGGTGTATGGTGTATTGATTTGAGAAATGTAATAAAGCAATAACATTCCCTTGTTAATTGTAAGCAATCAAAATGTGATCCAAAATGTTGATTCTTTTGTTAAAAAAGCTCATGTGAGTGTCATTCATAAATTCTTACATTTTAGATTTCCTTTCATAAACACATGCATAGATAAAGAGTCTGTGTAAAAAAAAATGGTAGTCGGGAAAAAAATTATTTACAGGCGCGTATCCAGGATTTGGCACCCTGGGGGGCCCGATGTGATTTTGATTTTGGCGCCCCCCAGTGGTGGATCCAAAAAGGTACATCCTATTTTTTCCCCGTTACACTGGGCAAGCCAAAAGGTACACTCAAATTTTTTCACGTCACGCTCGATGAGCGATAAGCAGGGGGTATGGTAGGTGTTGAAATTTTTTTTTACCTTCGGCCAACCGAAAGGTTATAAATCAGCTGTAGGGGTAGGTATGAGTTCCCAATCGGCTCAAATTATGTTTATTTTTTCCTTTTTTTCTTTTTCTTTTTCCCTTTTTTTTTCCATTTTGCTCAATTTGGCGCCCCCCTAAGGTCGATTTGGCGCCCCTTTGAGGTCATTTTGGCGCCCTTTTGGGCGCCTACCCGGGGGGCCCGGGCCCGTAAAGCCCCCCCCCCCCCCAGAATACGCGCATGATTTAGGTATGAAATCTTCTCAAATGTTGTGTGAATGTGGAACCAACTTAAAGCCAAAAGATTCTTCTCGCTGATGCACTTTGTTTTGTATCATTTGCTTTTGTAAAACAAAAGTTAGGCTAATTTTTGTGAAGCGATAAGCTAATCGAAATTACTCACATCTATTGTCTCGCTCGGTGCGCTGAACTCATGGCTATTATGTGCAAAACCCATAGAGAAGTATGCGCAAAGTATATTTTTGATTGATTATAGAAAACTGGTCATATCTCAAGATCTACAGCACCAAATGTGATGGGAAAAAAATGCAGAAGAAAGCCTGATTTTCTTACTTTATGGAAATATCAAACACGTTTAGAATGTGATTAATTTTTATACTTTAAAAAAATGATTTCCAACTGTACCATTTTATTTTACACAGACTGTAGAGTTGTCCCATCATGAAATATGCTCTAGCGACAATTACTCCACTATAAATTCAATACATTAATCAAATGACTAACCTCAACCTGGGGTTAAACACTCTACCTGGACCCTAAACCCTGTTGCAGTCCTAACGCAAACTTTACATTTTAGGTGAAACTAAATCCCGGAGCGATTGTCGTAAAAGCAACTCATCTCCTCTTATCTCTACAAATATGTAATAATAGAATTAGTACTCCTGCACGATACTGGTCGGTTTATTGCCAATGTACAATGCGTATCGATAAAAAGAAGGTAGTGGGCGATTCTTTGAAAAGTGAACCTTTTTTAGAAAAAATAAAGTTTGTCCTTTTTGTTTTTAAGCTGCACTTTCATATAGAGCATTGTCTGAAGTTTCATGAAATGCATTTTTTATCTTAATTTTACAAATTTTTCATGCTCATTTGCATAAATTAACATGCAAAAAATTTGAATAGAGAAATGGTACGTAAAATATCATTTGTTTGACCCTGACTTAATCGTATATGCTGGTCTCCTTACTTTGATTATTGTCATTATACCCTTTTTTAACTTCATTCCTTTAAATTTAAATGAAAAATAATGGTGTTGAATTGATTGTTTTAAGATAATTAACTAAAGATATTGATTGCCATCAAATGTCACACACGTGACCCAAAAACACGAAAAGTTGACGCCCCCCGAAAACCAGGGTTCTATTATTATAGTATAATTTTTTCTCCAAAGCTAGATATAATGTGCCTTGCATCTCACCAAATATGAAGCCATGATAGCTTTTAATGTAGTTATTAATTAACTTTGAAATTGGTCACACACGTGACCCATGTCCACGTGTGTGACCAACTATGGTCATGCTTATAAAAAGGGACCAGGCTATTCGGCCATTCTTTGAAAAGTGAACTCTTTAGGGGACAAATAATTTTTTGCTTTTTTGATTTTAATCTGCATATTCAATAGAGCAATGTCTGAAGTTCAATGAACTGATGTTTTTTCGTGATTTTGCAATGTTCATTGCCTCATTTGCATAAATTATACAATAAATGATAAGTTAATGGAAAACGGTAACAAATATCATTTTTTTAACCCGCTGGAATGGATATGCTGACTTCCTTACTTGGATGACTGTCATTATAAATTTATTTAACCATCTATTCCTTTTATCATAACCCAAAATAATGTTGTTATAATATTACATTTCAGGATAATCAACCTGGAAATTAATTGCCCTAAATATCGCACACAAGTAACCAGAAAAACAAATAAGTTATGCCCCGTCTTAACCATGGCTCTGGTATTATTTAATGATTTCTTCAAGCTAGATTTAATGTCCTTGAATCTCACTAAAATATGAATCCATGACAAGTTTTAATTTGATCATTAATTAGCAAACAAATTGGTCAACAGTGACCGCTGGGTGGGGGCGGTCATAAATTCTGATTATTTCACTTTCATTGGCTGAAATTAATTTATTTTAGCATTATTATGCTCCAAAAATGGTTCTGCAATATTTTTGCGAAAAAACAACAACAAAAACAAACAAAAAAGAACAAACAAACAACAAAACAAAGGTCGAAAAACAAGGAAATACATAAGAAATTATAAAAATGAAATACACAGGAATTAGTTCGATATCAAAATTTTCGAAGTCAATGGTTAGGAATCCTATAAAGATTATGCAAACACAAAAATTATCATTCCAGAGCTGTAGTTTGTCAATTAGAACAAAAAATTATGACTTCATACAATGCGTAAATTAGCATAATTATTCATATCAAATAAATTATTATTATTATGGGAAAATTAACAGTGCTTTCTTGTAAGTTACATCACACACTACCATCGTGCAAATTTTCGAGCGTGCTCGCGCGATCAGCAGCCAAGATCTTATAGGGGGCATCATGGGCCCCTCTACCCGCCCTCCCCCAGTCTTGACAGCTACCAAACACCCATTGACTGACTAGGGTTGAGTTCATTAAATTTTTTTACCACAGCGGATAAAGTAATTGCTCAAAATGTTACATTTATTGCATATACATAATTATTATTTTTCTGTACATTTGCCATAGGTCACACGTGACCCACTAAAATGTCACACACGTGACCCGACATCACGATATAAATAAAAAGTAAAAAAGAAATTTCAGAGATGACTCCTATCCAGTGGGTATTTTTTGGTTAACAGGTCCATAATGCATATCTCACAGCAATAAGAACTTTCATCATTTTAAAACTCGCAGGAATTAAAATGAAATTGAACTTTCAAAATCATGCGTTCTGTGAAGTCACACACGTGACCCACTTCTTTTGACCCCTGACCTTGAACATGCATATTGTGAATATAAAAAAATATTTACAAATGATAGCCACAAAATATATTAGCATGATATAACATTAATCGTATACTTTTTAAAATTGTTAGAGTTATAGCCAATTAAAGTCAAGATTTTGCATAATTTCGGTCACACACGTGACCAAGAATGGTCCTAGTCCATTTTTAGGGGGCATTTTCCCAACCCGTCTATTTTTGCTGTTTGTTTTTATACTGTACCGAGTGAGTCAAAAAAAAACTTTACACCAAGAAAAATGTCAATAAAAAGAAAACCAATTTATAAACCCTAAATTATTTTACATACTCTGAAAGAGTAACTCCTCCCGCATCTTCTGGTACCATTTTTGTGTGGTATGTTTTTACGCTTGGATGAACACAACGCATTGTTTTCTAACATACAAATTTCGAATTGTGAAAGGGTGGGGATGAAATTGAAACAACAAAAGCTGACAAAAAAAAGCAACTCCATCATGAATAAAGTAGTATAACTTTTTAACGAAAACGTCTTTCACTTAATAACTTTGCAGGGGTATTGTTACACATATTGACTACATTTTGTATGAAAATGAGATAAATCTGTATAGAGTAAGGCATGAGTGAGCACACGACAAAGACAAAATAATCTCTTTTCAAAAGTATTAGGTGGCCTGTTTAGGTCTGTCAGTGGCAATTTACTCTTTGATGTGTACTCATTCGTGCATTACTTGTCGAGTCGATCTAATTTTCATGCAAAATGTAGTCGATATGTGTAACAACACCCCTACCAAGTTATGCGGAAGACGTTTTCGTTAAAAAGTTATACTACTTTATTCATGATGGAGTTGCTTTTTTTGTCAGCTTTTGTTGTTTCAATTTCATCCCCTCCCTGGCACAATTCGAAATTTGTATGTTCGCAAACAATGCGTTGTGTTCATCCAAGCGTAAAGACATACCACCAAAAATGGTACCAGAAGATGCGGGAGGAGTTACTCTTTCAGAATATGTAAAATAATTTAGGGTTTATAAATTGGTTTTCTTTTTATTGACATTTTTCTAGGTGTAAAGTTTTTTTTGACTCACTGGGTATAAGCCAACATTTTCGCGTCCAGATATTTTCGCGATTTTGGTGATGACTTCATGACTATAAATAGCCTTGTACTGAAGTGGAAATTTTGGCGATGCCCGACTCGCGAAATTCGCGAAAATAAAGTCACCGCGAAAATAACCACTTATACAGTAATTGAAGACCAAATCCTCAAATTTAAAATGAGACCTTTCTTGAATCATAGATGTAACGGAAAACCTAGGAAATTGAAAACGACGGTGACAGGTACAAAATCCATTTTTTTTTTTTTTGCAACTTTTTGTCAAACGATGAAGGACATGAGTGAATGCTCTCTGGAGTCACACATCTCAACACTTGATCCTTTTCAACGCGATAGGACTGAAGGGACAGCATTTACTCGGTCTTGTTTTATTTTCTTAAAACATGCAAGAAATGGATTCTGTACCTAACACCTTCATTTGCAAGTTACTCGCTTAATCTTTAATTGTATGATACATTATTATGAACAACCAAAATAGATGAGCTTGGAATATGGTCCCTCTAAAAATGGCTTTACAATTTTAAAAACGCCCTAATGGATCCAAATTTTTTTCATTTTTACCATCTTTTTTTTTTAGGGAGTTAAAATCGATAAATACGTAGTAGATTAAGTAAATACAGAGAGGTATGTGAGTTAAAGAGAGAGAGGAGATAATTAGCGTGTTTGTAGATGGAGAGAGAAGTGAAAACACTATAAACTGATAACTGTTTTTTTGTTGAAAATGTAGATCGGAGTAATTGACAACTTTTTCAGCCTAAGTTCCATCTGTCTTTTTATCCCTCACACCCTTTGGCATGACATTGCTCGGAGCCTGCGACAATTGCTAGGGGATTTAGATTCATAGGTTATTTACAGCTGGGTAGTCTCCATAAATATAGCAAGATAAAATTTCATGAATCAACAGTGGCGGATCCAGGATTTCATAGAGGGGGTCTAAAATTGGAATTTCAAATTTGGTACACCCAAACTTTTTTTTCCGTCACACCGGGCGGACCAAAAAGGTCATCCAAATTTGTTCACGTCCTGGCTGTGCTATAAGGGGGGGGGGGAGGGGGGGAGGGGGGTTTGCGTAAATATTTCCCGTCAATCGCGTCGGCAATACATTTTCCCCCCCTTTTTTTTCATCCTTTTTTGATTTATACTGTTCACACCAGTTTAAATATGATTAAAGCCTCGGACACAGATGCTTTTATGAACGGTTTAAGATCCGTCATGCGAACATCTTTTTCAAACAATTTCGTAAAGAACTCGCAAGAACTTCTTAAGGCCTGTCCCACATGCAGGCGGCGATCGTTGTGGCGACAACCTGATAATTTCATAATTATAGGAGTTAATCTTTAAAAAGGCGATTATAAACCTACATACGACTCTATCTACACTAGGTTACAACAACAACTTGCTACCACACTCACAACAGCAAGATCGCCAGTTGTCGCAGCACGATCGCCTCCAGTGGGACAGCCCCTTAAAGGGCCTGTCCCACAGAAGGCGATCGTTGTGGCGACAACCTATGCATGTTAGAACCTGCCAGAATCGCGTCAGAATCGTAAGGTTGACGAAGATCAATATACGTATCTACGACTCTGTCTACGATAGGCTACGACATAGACTTGCTTCCACGCAAACAATAGACTAACAACAGCTTGTATCCGAAAATACAATAGCCTCGACCTTCGCGCATCTCGCAGCTCTACTTCTCTCGTCACAGCTTAAAATCACCCAAAATATGAACTTGCACACTGTGGCGATCCTTGCGACTGACACAGGCGATCGAGTGTTTTCTACCTGATGGCGGCCTGTCGCCTTTATATTCGTGATAGTCCTCTCAGTCGCGCATTATAATTTGGGACGTGAGTGATTTTTGAAAATTTCAAAAACCAGCGGCGACTGTACAGTATCTGAATGGGAGGCCAATTCTGATTTTGGTGAATGGAGGTGGCGACAAAGGCCGTAGCGGCTTAAATTTCAGTGGCCTTTCGGTTCAGCGATGCGTGCAACGTACGCTGGAGCGCGGCAACCTACAACTGGCCGCCGTTCCGCTCTGCTAAACATGTTCTATCTGGCTACAATCTGCGATAGCACCTTGTCGCGACAAGAGAAGACAGGCTACGGTCATTGACGTCAACCCAACTGACGCCGGCTATTGTTTAACTTGTTGAGAAACCAGCGGCGAACTGAATTTTCTACGTATTTGTTGGCGACAGACGCGATAATTAACAATCTTATAGGCGATAGGACCTGCGCATGATGGCGATGGGTACTAAAAAGTAGTTCGCAGGTTGTCGCCACAACGATCGCCTTCTGTGGGACAGGCCCTTTACAAAGACCGGGCAAAACGTGCGTTCGGAGACCTTTCGTAACTCTTCTCTTTTGGAAGACGATCTTACGAACGCCGTAATGCTGCAGTCACACAGACACTTACGTATAGATACGTTTGTGTTGTTTTAATCCTATTTTTTCTTTTATTCTATAATTTCTTGTCTATTTCTTTGTTTTACTGGATGAACGAAATTATCAATATTTCCACTGCTGACTATGACGGGTAGGCATCCGTGGGGATCCACAGAAAAGAAAATAGTTTTGGGACGCAACCGGACGTAACTCAACGTAAGTGTCTGTGTGACTGTAGCATAAGAAAGCCTTTAAAAAAGTAAGCTCCATTGTCTTTACCAACTCCAGGGCGTTTCATGAAACGACTTGTCGGCCCTTGTCGGACGTTTTATCCGACAAACTGTTATAAGCTACTGAAATGCTTGCATCTGATTGGCTGAGAGCAAATTTGTCAGATAAAACGTCCGATAAGTCCTTTCATGAAATGCCCTCCTGAACTCAAAGCTTCGTACGTACGAACATTTTTGTGACCGTATTTAGCTTTATTAGGCAAGTAGTACGTGAGGAAACGCATGCATGAAAACCATTCTTGAAAGTGATTCAGGGTAAAAGTGGTTTCAGTCAGGAAACTCATGACAGTATGTTAAAACGAATTAGTTTTAATAACAAAGATAAAAGCGTCAATATTCACAAAATCCAAAGGAAAACTTTTAAATATCACTAGGAGGTTTGAAATTTATGCGTCTTTTCATTCACTTTCAGATGGGTCGTTTGCATTTTACTTAGTAGTCCAGTACAAATGTTGGGGACCCGGAAAAGTTTTTAAGTACAAGGGTTTTTTTTGTTGTTGATTTGTGTTCTAGATGGGTATATAAGAAAATTCAGCTTGGTTGCCAGCTTGGTAACCTTGGGCAACTTTTTTTATTTGCATAATTAGAATAATGCCTTATAATTAGCATATATTTTGTGTATTGAATATGTGGCTAATTCACAATTCAAGAACAACGAAAATATGGATGAAAAGACTTTTTAAGGGTATTTTAGGACGAGGAATTCATTTATGATATTAATTTTATCTTTTAAGTAGTGCTTTGTCTTCAAATGGCCTAATTAGCATAATCAGCTAATATGCATATTAGCCTATGCATTAATATTAGCCTATGGGATTAATTATCTTCTTTCTCTTTTTCTTGAAAGCCTGAATATTGTGCAATACAACATTGTAAATTACTTTTATTGAAGACATATCATTATTTCATGAGATGATATTTTTGTAGATATAATAAAATGAGCATAATACGAACAATGGCTTAACTTGTGATATGAAATATGGGGCTAATCTTAATTAAAGAACCCTGGAAACGTGAATGAAACGACTTTTCAAGGGTTTTTTTTTACGACAAGGAATTCATATATGATATCATTTTTATCTTTTTAAGTAATGGTTTTGTCTTAAATGGCCTAATTAGCATAATGAGCTAATATGCATATAAGCCTATGCTTTAATATTAGCATATGGAATTAATTTTCATTTTTTATTTAGAAAGCCTGAATATTGTGTAATACGACATTGCAAATAACTTTTATTGAAGACATCCCATTATTCATTATGTTATGTAGAAATAATATAAATATCATTAAAGAACAATGATCTAATTAGCATATCATTTGTAATATGGGATATAGGGCTAATCTTAATGAAATAATCTGGAAACGTAAATAATTTTTTTTTTAAATGCTACTCTACATCAAGGAATTCATTTATGACAATATTTTGAATTTGTACATGTAAGATTTGCTTTTGTTTTTAATTAGAATATTCACCACAATGAGATCATTTATGCATAAATAAATATTGCTTATTGCTATGTGATTCAATTTCATTATTTATCTAGAGAGCTTGAACACTGTAATGCAACATTGTAAGTCACTTAAATTCATTATCAGGCTGATAATATATTGCATTTTTAATTACCTATAATATAGTTAGCATAATTAGAATAACGACTACATTAGCATATCTGTATTTGCCCCCCCCCCCCTGCCCATATAGGAGTCAACCACACACGTACCCCTTTTGGTAGGGGAAGCCATGTCCAAATTAGCCCATATTACAGCCTTTAGAAGGGAAGCTGTATTAAAATTACCCCCTTTTACAGGTTTTTGAAGAAGGAGCAGGTAAAATTATCCCCATTTCACGGGCTTTTCGACCACATAATAGATGAATAAAAATAAAAACTACCCCAATTTTACTTTTTTTTTTTTTAAAGAGACATCATAGATAGTGCATCCGAAGTGTCAAAACCTATGAAAACGCGGGGTGATTTTACTAGCTCCCTCTTCAAATACCTGTAATAGGGGTAGTTTTAATGCAGATCCCTTCTAAAGGCTGTATAGACAGGACGGGAACGGAGCGGGGGGGGGGGGCTTTACCTCCACTTTTTTTAAAAGCATATGTACAAAAATGCAAAAATGACCGTATATTTTGTGATTTAGGGGTTTGTTAGGGCCTCTCCTCTCTGTGTTTTCCATTCCGGTCGGCGGCTTTCCTCGTCGTACAATACTTGGAAAATTGCGTTTCTGGACTGTGTTCAGGGTTCTTTAATTAAGATTACCCCCATATCCCATATTACAAATGATATGCTAATTAGGTCATTGTTCTTTTATGATAATTATATTATTTCTACAAAACATATCATCTCATGAATTAATGGAATGTCTTCAACAAAGTGATTAACAATGTTGTATTGCACAGTATTCAAGCTTTCCAGATAAAAAAAAATTGATAATTAATCCTAAAAGCTAATATTAGTGCATAGGCTAATATGCATATAGCTGATTATGCTAATTAGGCCATTTAATACAAAAGCACTACTTAAAAGATAAAAATAATATCATAAATGAATCTCTCGTCGTAAAATACCCTTAAAAAGTCGTTTCATCCATATTTTCGGGGTTCTTGAATTATGATTAGCCACATATTCAAAACACAAAATATGCTAATTAGGTCATTATTCTAATTATGCAAATTGCCCAAGGTTGCCAAGCTGGCAACCAAGCTGAATTTTCTTAAATACCCATAAAGAACACGAATCAGCCAAAAAACCTTGTACTTAAAGACTTTTCCGGGTCTTGTACATGGCCTATGGGACCATCTACTGGACTATAGTAGGCCTAATTAGAACTTGTGATTTTTTGATATGTTGTCTTATCTAAAAGATTGATTTTTTTTTTTCATTGGAAAATAGAATAAACTAGTATCAAATACAATTGAATGGAATTCAAAAGTATAAGTTATCAAGCTTTTTGTTGTTTCTTGTTTTGGTAAGTAAGTCACAGTTGCAGTTTGATATATCATGCCTATTTAGATGAAAAGCTGTACGCTATATACAGGGTTTCCAGCATTTCAAGAGAACATAATTTCCTGATTTTCCCTGATAAAGTCTCAAAATTCCCTGTATAATTATACATTCAGGCTACACAGAAAAAACCCATAGCCAGTCATTCATTGGATGTTGTTTTGATATGCAACAAAATACAACTGAGTCTGACTAACTACCGTACGTACTTTCGATTTTGGGGCAAATAAAAATTCCCTGACTGAAAAAATTGAAATAATTTTCCCTGATTTGCCTCAATTTCCATGATGGGCTGGGAACCCTGATATAGTATGAAGTATTTTTTCCCAAAATATTTTTTTTTTCTCTCTCTCTCTCTCTCTCTCCCTGTCTCTCTGTCTCTCTCTCTCTTTCTCTCTTTTCACTCGTCACTTGATCTTGTTCCTCTAAATAGTACTCTCTTTCCAAAAAGAAGAAGAAGATGAAAAAAAAAAAAAAAAAAAAAAAAAACGAGGGAAAACATTTACTCTTGTCGGAGTGAATTTCAGAAAGAGTGAATTTATAATGAAATTTGGGTGAATAATATGGAGTCAGTTGGAGTGTATTATTTTCATACCAAATTTAATCAAATTCACTTGCATTTTACTCTAAATTCACTCTTTTCTGATATTCACTCCTTCAAGAGTGATTATTTGTGTTTGGTTGTTTTTTTAGAAAAATAGAAACAAAAATCTAAAAACTGGAACGGCAATGAAGAAAGAAACTTTGTATCGGTCTAGATGGATTAATTTTATTTTCCTTCACCAATCTTATAAATACACAAATACAATAGATAAAATGAAGGTTATCAGGCGCGGATCCAAAGACGGACCTTTACGGGGAGCGAAAAGGTACCTCTAAATTTTTTTCACGTCACGCTGGACGAGCAAAAAGGTACATCAACAATGTTTCACGTCACACTGGCGGAGCGATAAGCAGGGGTGGGGGGGGGGGGGGGTAGGCGTTAAAAATATTAGGTGTTAAAAAGATTTCGGCCTTCGGCATCACAAGTTCAACATACATTACTTATAGGAGTAGGGTCTGGCCGCTCGATCGGCCCTTAAGAAATTGACAAGGAAAACATTTTTTTTTTTAAGAAAAGGTTATTCATATTTTAACGGGGGGGGGGGTTGCTCACAAAAATAAAACAAGGTACAACTGAGTAGCGTTCACTAAGGCCACTGCCATGCACAAAACATTAATCAATAAAATCAATGACAAACTAACAATATCAAAAGTAATAAGTGAAAATGATGCTTGCGTATAAGTTGCAAACCTAAATCTATGCTTGCTTAGTAAGTTCGATTACAGTGTGTCATGCTCAATGCGTTTTAAGCTTTCTTGGTTAAAAATAAATCTTTATTATGCACAGTAAGCTTTTTTTTTTTTTTTTTTTGTTTTGTTAAAAACATACTTTTCTATGCCAGTAGGCCTACTTAATTGGTTTAAAATTGATCTTTTATGCACAGAAGCCTACTTGGTTAAAATAGGGCTTTCTATATTACACTGTGGCGGATCCAGGTTGGGGGCGCAGGGGACGTGCGCCCATTATAATTGAAAACCCGCTCATTGACTGTACAATTAAATCGGAAAATTTCGGCGGCCGCCCCCCTATCGAGCGCCCCTGGAATCCTGCCACTGCTGCACATTTTTTGTAATAATAATCAAAGATGTATACTTTGGGACTTCGAGACATAGTCGAAATTTGTATATGGCCATGTGTCACATGTTGGGGTATAGTAAGGGTAGACGGCGTTACATTTTGGAGGAAAATGATCAACATTTTTTCACATAGCATGCAAATGATGTACAGTCATGAGTTGTGCAATAACTCACATTGTAGATAAATTATCAGGCTATATGTCTGTGGAGTTTCAGCTTTGTCATGCTCATGGTTTTAACACGTGGAGGACGTGTTAAAGCATATGGAATTCCCGATTTTTTTGTTACTTTTTATTCTTTGTTGCATTTATATCTTTCCAGTCAATTGGTCTTATGGGTTGAGTGTTATCATTCTCTTTGGAATTTATCTGGTTCTAGAAAATACAAAGTGATTTTTCAAAAGTTATTTAATCAATTAATTAATCAATTAAAACATACTTAATGCACATTCCTCATAGACAATGCATTGGAGGCATCGAAAATTGCCACATGCAATTTTATACCAATAATTGTGCTTTTTAATTTTCTTTGCATGCATGTAGATACACAATTAAGTGGAAACATATTTTTGCAAGAATATTGTTTGAGTTGTAATCCAAGTGTAAAAGATGGATTTCTGCCCTTTTTGCACTATTTAATTCAATATCACATTCTTATGTTGTACTTTAAGAGATAGAGGCGCTACATTCTATCAAGCGAACGCTCCGCCATTTACTTTTTCTGTTTTGGACAGTTTTCACTTATTTTTCTTTATTGTGGCGAGCAACACCTTTCAAAGAATGATAATTTGATTGAGTACGTTCACAGTCTGAATTTTTCAAAGATGGATAACTTATTGCAAAGGGAAAAAAAGTCCTGTCACTTGAATCAATTCATAAGCTGGTCAGAACATATCTGTACAATATGGGCAATTTGGGCCCAGAACAGCTCTGCGTTCAATCTTGCTCCTCAATGACGCATAATTATATTACACTTTAATGTTAATCACACGTTTTAAAAGGTTGATTCCAGCTTCCATTAATGGTATATTTATGTTCAATTGTTTGTTAAAAAGTCCTGTCATTTGGACTATTATAAAGATTTTTTTCTCGATTGGTCAATGTTTACGCAAATCACATGCATATGCGATAGAAAATATGCGAACGGCGTCTTGGCGACGATCTCTTGGTTTGGTGCATCAATCTAGGTAAAATACAGGTTCTGATTACAACTTCAGCACAATCATGTATAGGTTTCCAAAATGTCTTTTCCTCCATCTGGTCTGAAGCATCTACTAATTAAAACATGAGAAAAGTTCATAAATTCTTTCACCTCCACACAGTATTTGTTCCATCACCGGACGGGCGATAAATTCGAATGCAGGGAAGTCTTCTTACGCGAGTTTTTGTTATTGCAGCCAGCTGTATAGATTTCTGCGCTTCTCAGCCGTATTTCCAACGTCACTTTGTTGCGTCTGGCTCTAGATATGGACGCGCCTTGTTTAATTACGATTTAATGCCACACATTGGTATACGTTAACTTTACATTTTACATAGAGTAGAATTGATATGTTCTCCTTGTTGACATCCTGTCGGGCGGTTAGAAAAAATAATTTTGTGTTACAAGTTTATAATTTTCAGAAGCACAGTGTCTTATTAACACAATCCAAGATGATTCATTTCATTTGGTACAAAGATTAAGAAATTATTCGCCAGTAAAATTGTGAAGTTTTAAACCATTTTCCCCTGTAACACTCTGTATAGCTTTTATGACACACCCTATACAGGCACAAAATATGTTAATCATCTTCATAACAATCTCTGCTTTCAATAAATATAAACTTTTATACGTGTCTGACTTACTACTAATAAACTAGAGATGTTTGATTGTGACAATGTACATTATTTCTACAAATTTTTAACATGTAACGCATTTTGCACCCCACTCATGACATGTGGCCATTATGGCATCAACAGTCGCTAATGTAGAAGAAATAGTTTTATTTTCATCCATCATGTAGGCCTACAAAACTGGAATGAAGCGTTCATAAATTTACTGAATGTAATTATCATCATGATCATAGTATATACACTGTTGCTCATAAAGGTTGGGTATTTTTTATGTGCGCCAGCCACATCATTTTGCTCCGGCTTTAATTTCTAGAATTTGTTTGTCCCTGTTTTCACTTTTCGGTACCCTGGCTATATGTTGGACGTTCTCCTAGCTATTTCCGGGTATGAAAAATCAAAAAAAGTTTATTTGCCAACCCCATCAATGCCCCTTTTTCTCATTTTGGGGGCCCTTTTTTGTTTACCCGGCTGACCAAGGCCCCCTTAGTCCTACCCCCACGAAACGCATCTGAGGTATAGGGTTGTTATTGTTCTTTAAGTTAAATCAAAGTTTATGATCACAGACTTAGATTTATTGTCTAGGAGAAGGGTCACAGTTTATTTGGATTCGGGTTGAAAATTTATTTTATTCATTTTTACAACATGAACATTTCTATCTTCTCAAAAATGTATTGTAGAATCTCGGCCAAACATAAATCAAAATGAAAAGTAGACAATAGTTACCATTTACAACCTTGTTAAGGCTGAAACAAGATTTTACTGAAATTGACAATAATTCACGGTTCATAGTTGTGTTTTATTTCCTTTGTTTTGACCATAAAGGTTGGATAGAATCTTTCAATTTTTCACCAATCTCACTTTTTTCTTCGACCCCACCCCTAGACAAGAGACCAACGCCTGTAATCTTAAACTTTGATTTATCATAAAGAGCAATAACAACTCTACATTTCAGACGCTTTTCGAGGGGATATGACGGAGGGGGCTTTGGTTAACTGGGTAAACAAAATTGGGCTCCAAAATGAGACAAAAATGGCAAAAATGTGCGTTGTGGGGTTGACAAACTGTTTTTTATTTTCATTCCCCGGGAATAGTTTGGGGAGCGTCCAGGGTATAGCCAGGGTCCAGAAAAGTAAAAGCAGGGACAAACAATTTCAAGAAAACTAAGCCGGAGCAAAAAGATATTGCTGGAGCGCACAAAAAATATCCAATATTTATGAGCAACGGTGTACAACATATCGTGCTTGTAGGCCTTATACAACACTTTTTTATATAAATTAATTTGCAAACATTATATTATGTTAAACATTTAAACGAAACTGAATTGAAAATAAAGGAAATATATAACAGTAATTGTTATAATAATGCTGCAATTTTCCGATTTTAACATGTACAGTCAATGAGTGGTTTTCAAATTATAGGGGGCGCGACCCCTGCGCCCCCGCCTGGATCCGCCTCTGTACTTGAGAACCCAACCATAATGTTACTTCGTTGGTTGGTGAATAGTTAAACACCAGTGTATCACTGAACATTATATAGGCCTAACGTCACCATCCGAAAGATGTGACAGAGATTCGAACCTGGGTAGATCGAGAACTCAGTTTGTAGTCAAATGCAGAGTGTTGGCTTTAAACGTTACCACTAGACCAATGCCTATACATTGACTCAACGCATCTTCAATTGGGATGAAGGTTCTATAGCGTCCGAGTTCAGAGGGCTGCATTATCTACGGTCGAAAACGACGATGTACTAATGCCTTTTTAAGTTTATGTGGCAAATTTTTGAGTTTAGGCGCCTTTGCCCCAGTGCCATTCCTAGTGGGAGTATTTTCCTTGCCATTCCCAGGATGAGTCTCTTCACCGTTCATATTGGCATTCTCCTTGTCATCCTCAGAAGTAGATAGTCAACTTCCCAATGGTATCTTGACCTTCTTCTCATCCTGGCGAAGGGTTTCCCTCAGTCGGTACCAATCATCCAGGACGAACTGACCTCGGTTGCATTTGATGTGGGTCAGGTTCTCCACTTCTAGGGGAAGTTTACACGTACGTAAGATAATCGGTAAAATGCACCGTCTTTTCAAGGTTTCCATATGCGCTCGCTGAAGCTCATACCGACACCAGTGGTCTCTGAGCGAGTCAGGCGACAAGATCAGAATGGTACGATACGATTCGTCGATATTCTCGGCGATGTTCTCGGCGATGGTCGCTCCGTACGCATAATCACGGTATCGTATGCATCCTCGGAGGTTGAAGTCCTTCTCAAGCTTTTTGACGAACGAGACGGTCCACTTGTGATCGATGTGAGAGAAGCTCACGAAGAAGTCAAAACTGTAAGGACTGGGATTGCGGAGGAAGACCTGAGACATGGGGTTGATGTAAGCACTTTGGTTTTCTGATAAGATATTCACGAATCCCGGACGATCAGAAGAGCAGTAGTCAAATCGTGACAGGTCGCACTCAAATCCACAGCAGTTGGTACCGTGATTGTGGGTGAAGATATTCTGCAAGATCGCAACCTGCTTCTGGAGTTTCCCTTGAACTTTCCTTGCCTCAACCATCTGCAAGAGGGCGCCTTCCTCTTCACCCATCTTCTGCAGACATTGAGCCCATCGCGTGTGTGTTTTAGCGATGTCGAAGTTGTCATCGTGATTGGATCGTACTGCGAGACTGAACTCCTGCACGGCTTTGTCGTAATCGCCTCTGAGAAATGAAATGTATCCTAGATCAGAGTGATCTGCGTGTACCTGTTTAAACTTCAGCGCGGTCTCAAACTGTTCTTGGGCCTTTGCTAGGAGACTTGGATTTCGGTCCGAAGCGAGCTCTTTATCCTCAAACATTGCAAGGTACATT
>CALNVZ010000641.1:19006052-19033653 GCA_940671915.1 Paracentrotus lividus | reverse complement strand
TGCTCATTCTTTAGATTATTGGACCATGTCACATCGATAAATTTCATCCAGTTGTAGAAAACAATGGTATTTAATGGGTGGTAGATTTATTAAACACTATAGTTTGTAATTTAAATTATACCCATCTAAAGTGCCATTGCATTTTTGTGGGACAAACACTGTAGAGCCCGTAGAAAACACCTCATCTTTATTTAAAAAGTAAAATTTAACAGAAATATGGTGATATGGTTATGAAACCTTACAATTTTCCTGTAATAAAACATTTTTTTCTTTCTTTTCTGAAATGGAATTGGGTTTCTGTAAAATTGCAGAAACTTTTCTGTTATAAAAATTTACAGAATACATTTGTATTTATTTTTTTTTATACAGTCGTAATTGACCTACTTTTAAATTGACTCTTTATTGATTTTTTTTTAGCATTTCCCAGGAGAAGACTGCTCGTTATGGAGAATAAACAGGAATCGGTGAAACTCTTTTGTCTGACGGAGGTCCTATTTAACCACTGTAGCCCAACCTGACCAAATCAATGATTTGAGATTCAAGACCATTCAGATGTCTTTAAAGAGAGTTGACGTCATAGGGAGGTTGGGTGGTCACCTGACCCTGGCCATGAGCGTTCCATAAAGTGGAACCAGAACAACTCCGAGAAATGTCCTGGATGGCCCCTTGAAAACACGCGAAAAGTAGAGTTCTCAGAGCTACCGACCGTTATTTCTGCTCTAATCAAGAACCTCCAGGGATTCATATTGTATTCACTGAACGATCTAAAAAAAGCTGAGGACAAGTTTGGATGAGGTCCTAAACCTGGACAAATAATAACATTATAGCTACTGGCACACCTGGCGGTTCTCTATCAGAACGGACAGTCCAAGATAAATACTCAAAAGAATGCGCTCAGAAAGTTGCAGAGCTACTGGTCAAATCGAACCCTGTTCATATCTAGCCCGAGCCTATGCTGCTCCGTGCACATGCTTTCGAAACGAATTTGAACGAGGGACAAATACGACCCTTTCAGTTACACCCGCATTCATTAAAGAAGGCAGTAGAAGATCGGGGCCGAAAGCTGGGATGTCGCCGGAAAAAGCCGAATGGATGTTCGACTACGCTCTCGCGCCTTTATCGGAAGTAGGACAGTTCAGTCTGGTTGCAGGACAATCAGGCACTACTGTTAACCGAGCCAAGCTTTCAGGAAGCAGTCGCATGCTTTGCATCTGTTACAGAAATGACTGATGCCCACCTAGCCTATCGCGCCATCTCACTTTTCTTGGGGTTCCATGGGAATTTCTTCTGGGAAAGCATCAAGATCTCTAGGCCAAGCCTTGCTTGATACGGTGTATCTCCTATTCTATATACCTCGATGGATTGCTCGAGCAAAGCATTATCACTACAACCTGATCACCACATGTCTGCGAGAATCGCTTCTGAATTAACCTGATGAAACAGTACGACCGTGCAGAGAGATGTTCCATCAGCACTTGGCGAAGGAACCTTCTTGGTTTGGTCATCGCCATTCTGGTTTTAAATGTACTTGCAATGTTTGAGGATAAAGAGCTCGCTCGGACCGAATCCAAGTCTCCTAGAAAGGCCCAAGAACAGTTTGAACCGCGGCTGAAGTTTTAAACAGGTACACGCAGATCACTCTGATCTGGATACATTTCATTCTCAGAGGCGATTACGACAAAGCGTGCAGGAGTTCAGTCTCGCAGTACGATCCAATCACGATGACAACTTCGACATCGCTAAAACAACACACGCGATGGGCTCAATGTCTGCAGAAGATGGGTGAAAGAGGGAAGGCGCCCTCTTGGAGATGGTTGAGCAAGGAAGTTCAAGGGAAAACTCCAGAAGCAGGTTCGATCTCAGAATATCTTTCACCACAATCACGGTAACCAAGCTGCTGTGGATTTGAGTGCGACATTCACGATTTGACTACTGCTCTTCTAGCGTCCGGATTTCGTGAATATCTTATCGAAAGCCCACCAAAGTGCTTACTCAACCCCATGTCTCAGGTCTTCCTCGCAAATCCCAGTCCTTACAGTTTTGACTTCTTCGTGAGCTTCTCTAAACCATCGGATGCACAAGTGGAGCCGTCTCGTTTCGTCAAAAAGCTTGAGAGGACTTCAACCTCCGAGGATGCATACCGTAACCGTGATTATGCGTACGGGCGACCATCGCCGAGAACATCGCCGAGAATATGACGAATGCGTGACGGTACCATTCTGATCTTGTCGGCCTGACTCGCTCAGAGACATGTGTCGGTATGAGCTTCAGCGGCGCATATGGAAACCTTGAAAAGCGGTGCATTTTACCGATTATCTTACGTACGGTGTAACTTCCCCTAGAAGTGGAGAACCTGACGCCACATCAAATGCAACCGAGGTCAGTTCGTCTGGAGATTGGTACCGACTGAGGAAACTTCGCCAGGATGAAGAAGAAGTCAAGATACCATTGGAGTTGACTATCTACTTCTGAGGATGACAAGGAGAATGCCAATAAATGAACGGTGAGACTCATCTGGGAATGGCAAGGAAAATACTCCACTAGAATGGAACTGGGCAAGGCGCTAAACTCAAAAATTTGCCACATAACTAAAAAGGCATTAGTACTCGTCGTTTTCGACCGTAGATAATGAAGCCCTCTGAACTCGGACGCTATAACCTTCATCCAATTGAAGATGCGTTGGTCATGTATAGCATTGGTCTAGTGGTAAGCGTTTAAAGCGCACACTCTGCATTTGACTACAAACTGAGTTCTCGATCTCAGGTTCGAAATCTCTGTCCACATCTTTAAGGATGGTGACGTTAGGCCTATATAATGTTCATGTGATACACTGGTTTTAACTATTTCACAACCAACGAAGAACATTATGGTTTGGGTTCTCAAGTAGCAAGGCGATCCAGGCGGGGCGCAGGGTCGCGCCCCTAATAATTTGAAAACCACTCATTGACTGTACATGTTAAAAATCGGAAAATTTGGCAGCATATTAACAATTACTGTTATATATTTCCTTTATTTTCAATTCGTTTCGTTTAAATTGTATTTAACATAATATAATGTTTGCAATTATTATATAAAAAAGTGTTGTAATAAGCCCTACAAGCACGATATGGTTGTAGCATCCGTTTGCTCATAAAATATTGGATATTTTTTGTGGCGCTCCAGCAAATATCTTTTTGCTACTGCGGCTTAGTTTTCTTGAAATTGTTTGCCCGCTTTTACTTTTCTGGACCCTGACTATACCCTGGACGCTCCCACAAACTATTCCCGGGGAATGAAAATAAAAAACAGTTTGTCAACACCCACAACGCACATTTTTGCCCATTTTTGTCTCATTTTGGAGCCCAATTTTGTTTACCCCAGTTAACCAAAGCCCCTCCGTCATATCCCCTCGAAGCGTCTGAAATGTAGAGTTGTTATTGCACCCCCTCTTTATGATAAATCAAGTTTAAGATTACAGGCGTTTGGTCTCTTGTCCGCTAGGGTGGGTCGAAAAAGAAGAGTGAGATGGTGAAAATTGAACAGATTCTAATCCAACCTTTAATGGTCAACAAAGGATAAACAACAACTATGAACCGTGAATTATTGTCAATTTCAAGTAAAATCTTGTCAAGCCTTAACAAGGTTGTAAATGGTAACTATTGTCTACTTATCATTTTGATTTATGTTTTGGCGAGATTCTACAATACTTTGTTGAGCAGATAGAAATTGTTCATTGTGTTTAAATGAATAGAATAATTTTCCCCGAATCCAAATAAAACTGTGACCCTTCTCCTAGACAATAAATCTAAGTCTGGTGGATCATAAACTTTTGATTTACTTAAGAACAAATACACCCTATACCCAGATGCGTTTCGTGGGGCGTAGGACTAAGGGGCCTTGTCAGCCGGTAAACAAAAAAGGGCCCCTCAAAATGAGAAAAAGGGCATTGATGGGGTTGGCAATACAAACTTTTTTGATTTTTCATAACCCGGAAATAGCTAGAGAACTCCTAACAATATAGCCAGGGTACCGAAAAGTGGAAAACAGGGACAAACAAATTCATAGAAATTTAAAGCCGGAGCAAAATGATGTGGGCTGGCGGGCACATAAAAAATACCCAACCTTTATGAGCAAACAGTGTATATATATGATCATGATGTAATTAGCATCAGTAAATTTAAATGAACGCTTCATTCAGTTTTGTTGGCCTAACATGATGGATTGAAAATAAAGCCTATTTCTACATTCTACATTAGCGACTGTTGATGCCATAATGGCCACATGTCATGAGTGGGGTGCAAAATGCGTTACATGTTAAAAATTTGTAGAAATTACATTGTCCAATCAACATCTCTAGTTTATTAGTAGTAAGTCAGACACGTATAAAAGTTTATATTTATTGAATAGCAGAGAGATTGTTTATAAGATGATTAAGCATATATTTGTGCCTGTTAGGGTGTGTCATAAAAGCTATACAGAGTGTACAGGGAAATGGTTTAAAATTCACAATTTTACTGGCGAATATTCTAAATCTTTGTCAAATGAAATGAATCATCTTGGATTGTGTTAAAAGACCACTGTGCTTCTGAAATTATAAACTTGTAAACACAAAATTATTTTTCTAACCGCCCGAAGGATGGTCAACAAGGAGAACATATCAATTTACTCTATGTAAATGTAAGTTAACGTATACCAATGTGTGGGCATTAAATCGTATTAAACAAGGCGGCGTCCATTATCTAAGAGGCCAGACGCAACAAAGTGACGTTGGAAATACGGCTGAGAAGCGCAGAATCTATACAGCTGGCTGCAATAACAAACTGCGTAAGAAGACTTCCTGCATCGAATGTTTATCGCCCGTCGGTGATGGAACAAATACTGTGTGGAGGTGAAAGAAATTTATGAACTTATTCGCCCAGGTAGCAGACTCTCATGTTAATTAGCTAGATGCTTTCATGACCAGAATTGGAGGAAAAAGACATTTTGGAAAGCCTTAACAGTGATTGTGCTGAAGTTGTAGATCAGAACCTGTATTTTACCTAGATTGATGCTACCAAAAAGAGGAATGCTCGCCAAGACGCCGATTTCGCATTATTTCTAATGGCGTATGCATGTGAATTTGCGTAAAACATTGACCATAAGTCGAGAAAAAAATCTTAATAATAGTTAATAGTGACAGGATTTTTTTTAAAACCAATTGAAGAAGATATGAGCATTTTGTCATTACACATCGGGAAACCTCTCCATCCAAGTTTGTATTGAGTAGTACCGGATGTGTCGAATAAAAAAAACCCCAAGTTTGATCATTAATACCTTGAAAAATATTTCAGTTATATTTATGGAATTTATATCACTGTAAAGTGCAACTCATTACCATTCTGATGATGTGTCCTCCAGCTTACCAATATTACGCATCGCTGAACCTCATTGTTCTGAAAAGTCTTGCAAAATTGTAAGTGCTTCACTTTCACGCTCATTGATGATCAAAGTTGGGTTTCCTCTTAGTATTTTGAATAACGCATCTCAAGAAGAACGAAAGTGAGCACTCACAATTTTGCAAGACTTTTTCAGAACAATGGGGTTCAGCGATGCGAGGTATTGGTGAGCTGAGAGACATAACATTTTTTGGGTCATTTAGCCAATCGATATAAATTATGATTTCCTGTCTCTTTATTCATGTTAGTGGTGTGGATGATTGATGGCGCGGGAGGGGGGGGGGGGGGGGGTACAAATGTGATCAATTTGAAACTTCAATATCAGATTGATTGCCATAAATTGATCCTACTCCATTCCCAATGTATAAAATGAGAAAATGCAGTCAAAGAGACTCAAAGATTCTCAGTTAACATGATTCTAATTTCTTTATGAGGACGAGCTTTTAATTGAATTATACTTCCAAAACAAATGATGCTATGTTTATCAGTTTAATTTTAACAAGGTGCAATTGGTAACATTTTAAGTAGACTTACAACACACAAATTACCAGACACAAATCCAAGGTGTGGGGGAAGAGGTATGTGGCCCGCTCCCCCTCCCCCACCTTCCCTATAAACTTTATTATACGCTGTATGATGCTCGTTCCGGCTTATATAATTTGTTTGTTTGTCTATAGTTACCATTAACAACCTTGTCACTTGAAGCAAGATTTTAGGCGAAATTATGATAATTAAGGGTTTTCCCCTTTGTTTTTACAATGAAGGTTAGAAAAAATATTACAATTTTCACCAATCTAACTTTTTACTTCAACCCCTCCTCTAGACAAGAGACCAGATCCTATGAACTCAAGTCTTGATTCAACGTAAAGGATAATAACAACCCTACATTTCAAAACGTGTTTCGCATCGGTATAGGACTGAGGGGGCCTTGGTAAGCCGGGTAAACGAAAAAGAGGCCCCAAAATGTGAAAGGAAAAAAAATATGCACTGATAAATGTGCATTTAGGGGTTTCAAAAGCTGTTTTATTGTTCATTCCCCGGCAATATCGTTGGGGATATCGTCATGGTCTCGAAAAGTGAAAGTGGGAATAAACGATTTCACGAAATTAAAACCGGAGCAAAATGATGTTGAGAGAGAGAGATTCAACATTCTGGCAAACAGTATACCACGTATTCCTTTACCATAATGATAATATTATATTTTCGTGTAAGTGTGGACATATCTCTTCACGTATCCCAGAACCTAATTGCTAAATAAGTCCCTAAAAGACAAAACTAATAAAATAACATTCGAGCCCAAGACTTTCTAATTGTCAATCTCTATCCAGTGTTAGAAGGAATGTTCTCGAGTCATAAGTATCGTTCACACGGCAAGCCTTAACTCCAAGTTAACTCCAAGTTGTCCTCGAGGACTATGTTCTCGAGGACAACTTGGAGTTAACTTGGAGTTAAGGCACGTGTGAACGAACTCAGTGTTTATGTTCTCGAGGACAAGTCGGGGTTTATGTTCTCGACAGATCTTAGGGTTAAGGCTCGAAACTCCAAGCGGTGGGTGGTCTCCGATCGCGCGTTTTAATCGTGTGGACACGATTTTAACTTGGAGTTACTGTTCTCGAGGATAAGAGTGACCTCTCGTAACGGTTAAACTTCCGGTTCAGTCAAGGGACATAGCCGAATAGTACAGGGAAATAAATAGTGCACGCTACATAAAACTTGTACTTCCGGTCATCGAGCCTCTCACTATCCTCGAGGATAAGCACTCCGTGTGAACGCAACTCGAGAACAAGCCGTCGGGGTTTAAATTCTTAAGGATACAATCCTCGAGGACTGAAACCCCGATGGTCCCATGTGAACATAGCTATAGTAGCATGGAGACCAACCTGCGGGACAGTGGGGACATTGAAGGAAAAGAAAAATCTAAAACGGAATACATTTTTTTTGAAATTTTGACTTCAATTTTGGCCGGCGTAACCTGAAAAAACAAACAAACAAACAAAACAAACAACACTTGGGATATACAACGATTATGTTCGGCTACCGTGTTCTATAAAACTACCGTAATATTCCAATTAGCTATATTAATTAGCAATTAAACATTAATTCACAGTTCAAATATTCACCACATAGTGTACTATCTAAATTAATCATTTTCTATGTCACAGGGCATATCAAATTTCAGTGAGTCAAAGAAATCTTTACATCGAGAGTTGGCCATTTATGGTGAGAAATTTGAACATGTGGTTTGCATCGCTTATATAAAATATATCTCATTGAAAAAAAAAAAAATTGTTGGTACGTACGTACAGTAGGCCTACTTTAGTTTATCCTCTCTTTTCGAATGGGCCAAAACTTATCGCACAATACAATCAAAGTAGATTTATGTATCTAGAAATTAATTTAGTTTCATCTGATATGGAAAAAATGTAGAAAAAATGGATAGGTGGTGTTATAGTCTTTTATAAACACTAATCCTTCAAATGCGGGCATGTGCACCGCGATTTCTTGTACACTGACGTCATTTTGGAAATTGGTCAGGTTTTTGGCTTTCATTGCTCCTTGCTCCTAATAAATAATAAAGACATACAAAGGACAGCCCCCCCCCTCGTCAGAAAAGAGAAACAATGATATCTTTGAGAAGTGAGAGACATAGAGAGAGAGAGAGAGAGAGAGAGGAAGAGATCAGAAGAAATATTCGGTCGTATACCAACTTAGAATTTGAATAGCAAAGGAGGGAATAGAAGCACTTATTCACATTTCAAAAATAGAACGATTGTACACGAAAACCAAAGCATAATGTATAGGTAAATGTTGAAAATAGAATGATTTTATTAACTCGAAGAAACTAGCATAAGATCACTAGGCAACGATAGGCTACTTGCAAAGAACCGATTGTGACGTAGAACGCGCACGTGAAATAACTCATTGTGACGTAGTGCGCGCGCGTGAATCAACCCATTGTGACGTACGTATATGCCGGTTCGTGAAATCAAATATAGCGCTTTGGCAGACGGCACGGTCGGCCGTGCCGGTTCGTGAAAGCAAGATTTGTCTTTTTCGCACTTGTGTCGTTTTGGTGGTTTATGTTACCATGGAAACTAAGGCGTTTTGGAGGCTGAAAATTTGTGAAATGAAAGCTTGTTGATTACTGATAATAAAAATGTAAACCAATGAAAAACTACATTTTGACGGATTTTGGGGGCTTGTGCCGGTTCGTGAAAGCAGCGACGATATCATTAGAATGGTAATGAATTGCACTTTACAGTGATATAAACTTCATAATCACTACTGAAATATTTTACAAATTATTAACGATCAAACTTGGGTTTCTTTTATTTGATATACCCGGTACCACTGAATACAAAACTTGGAGGGAAAGGTTTCCTGATGTGTAATGAGAAAATGCTCATATCTTTGTGATTATTGGACCATATCACGTAAAATTTTATCCATATGCAAGAAATGAATGATAGTTTACGGGTGTAGAGATATAATCAATATAATATTGTAATTTTAATATCATACCCATCGAAAGTACCATTAGCATTTTTTGTGGGACACACTGTACTGCAGGAACTTTTCTATGTTAAATTTTCTAATATACCGAGTGAGTAAAAAAAAACTTTACACCTAGAAAAATGTCAATAAAAAGAAAACCAATTCATAAACCCTAAATTATTTTACATATTCTGAAAGAGTAACTCCCCCCGCATCTTCTGGTACCATTTTTGTGTGGTACGTATTTACGCTTGGATGGACACGACGCATTGTTTGCGAACATGGGGATGAAATTAAAACAACAAAAGCTGACAAAAAAGCAACTCCATCATGAATAAAATAGCATAACTTTTTATCAAAAATGTTTTGAGCCAAATAACTTGGCAGGGGCGTTGTTACACAGATCGACTACATTTTGTGTGAAAATGAGATAGATATGTAGAGTCAAGCGTGAGTGAGCACACGTCAAAGACAAAATAATCACTTTTCAAAAGTATTAAGAGGCCTTTTAGGTCTGTCAAGGACAGTTTAATTTTTGATGTGTACTCATTCATAGATTTATACTTGATGAATCAATCTAATTTTTACACAGAATCTAATCCATAACTGTACCAACACCCTCGCCAAGTAACGTGGCTCAAAACATTTTTGTTAAAAAGTTATGCTATTTTATTCATGATAGAGTTGCTTTTTTTGTCAGCTTTTGTTGTTTCAATTTCATCCCCACCCTTGCACAATTCGAAATTTGCATGTTCGCAAACAATGCGTCGTGTTCATCCAAGCGTAAAGACATACCACACAAAAGTGGTACCAGAAGATGCGGGAGGAGTTACTTTTCTAGAATAGGTAAAATAATTTGGGGTTTATAAATTTGTTTTCTTTTTATTGACATTTTTCTAGGTGTAAAGTTTTTTTTTTACTCACTCGGTAAAGGCGTATAGGGTTGGTGACACGACATTTGATCCTGCGACAATTGCTCCAGGTTTTACTTCGTCACTTAAAGGAGATGGAAACCCTAGGATTAAATCAAATTGTATAAAACAGAAAAATCAAAGAAACAGATCAACAAAGATTTGAGAAAAATTGAATAAATAATGAGAAAGTTATGAGCATTTGAATGTTAGGATCACTACTGCTATGGAGATCCTCAAACTGGCAACGGGCCCAAGATGTGTGATGTCATACATGAACAACTTCCCAATTACTTTTGTACATATTTCACTTAAATTGTCTTTTCATCAATTCTGTCAGTAGATCTGGTATTCTTTTTGTGGGAGGACATGTAATTAGGTTTTACAAAATATAACAATGGACAAAGAATCTGTCCTACAATTAGAAAGAGGAAAAAACGACAACATTTTTTGGGGTATTTTTCTGTCCACTAAATAGGAGAGTTGTTCATGTATGACATCACACATTTTGGGCCTGTTGCCAGTGTGAGGATCTCCATAGCAGTAGTGATCACAACATTCGAATGCTCATAACGTTCTTATTATTTATTCAATTTTTCTCAAACTTTCATTACTCTGTTTCTTTGATTTTTCTGCTTTATACAATTTAATTGAATCCTAGGGTTTCCAGGTTGCAATAGGCAATGTTATGTTTAAGGTTAGGTTTAGGGTGTGGTATAGTGTTAAGTCGAGGGTTAAAGTTAGTCATGCGATCAGAGTATGGAATTTGCAGCGGAGCACTATCACCGGAGCAAAATTGCATGGAATCGTAGGGCTATGGTTATGTTTAGCAGTGTTTAACCTGCAGGTTAGCCTACGTGTTAGGGGTGACAGTGAAAATAAAAATACACTTTCACCGACTTCAATGTCTTTAGCCAAAA
This sequence comes from Paracentrotus lividus, assembly GCA_940671915.1. Taxonomy (NCBI): domain Eukaryota; kingdom Metazoa; phylum Echinodermata; class Echinoidea; order Camarodonta; family Echinidae; genus Paracentrotus; species Paracentrotus lividus. Next base: position 19,022,913 of record CALNVZ010000641.1, on the reverse strand, counting down.
TATTGGATTATCGAGTTTTTAGGTATATTTATTTTCATCTTAAAGTATAAATACATTAAACAAAAAATAAAGATCAATAATGCATAGCTATCCCAGGATTGAGATAATATGCTATATACAGTGCGTATCAATAAAAAAATGGGACAGTTTTGAAAAGTTTATCAAAATTTTGTTTCAAATTATGATGTCTATATTTTGACGTTATTTAATATAATGCTACGCTTGTAAATGAAACAAGTAACAAACATGAACTCACTTGTTTTACTTATGTTTATTACAGTAAAGAATAAAATGTGTTTTTCACGAATGAGAGGTTGATTGTGGCTTATTTTGTAATTGTGAAAGGAGTGATTTATGTGTTGATTTGGTTGGTTGGTTGATTGATTGATTGATTGCTTCATCGATTGATTAATTGCTGTGTTTGTTTAATTGATTGATGTTAGATTGTTTGATTGATGGATTGATTAAATAATTGATCAAGTGATTGAATGAATGATTGATTGACTACTTTTTGAATGATTGATTATTTGATTTATTTATTGTTTGTTTGAATGATTGATTGATTGATTGATTGATTGATTGATTGAGTGAGTGAGTGATTGATTATTTGATTGATTGATTGATTGATTGATTGATTGATTGGTTGGTTGATTGGTTGATTGGCTGATTGATTGATTGATTGGTTGGTTGGTTGGTTGATTGATTGATTGATTGATTGATTGATTGGTTGATTGATTGATTGACTGATTGATTGATTGACTGATTGATTGATTGATTGATTGACTACTTTTTGATTGATAGATCGAATGATTGATCAAATCATTGAAAGAATCATATGAAATCAACTCTAAAGACTAACATAATCATTGTTCTGTGCAAAGCAACAATCAATCCTATACCTGAGTCAGAATGATGACAAAATTTCAATACCTTTGAATTGTGCACAAGCCTTTTTTTTTTCTTTTTTTTTTCTTTTTTTTTGTTGAGCCCCCGACAAAACATTCCGTGTACGCTCAAGCATGAACGAAACTCATTTTTAAAGGCATTTGAAAGATAAGACTTCAGAGCATCTTTTAACATCATAATTTGATTGATACGCTCTGTATAGGATTGATACGCACTGTATAGGATTTCCCAGACAGTTGCGGGAGCTCGTCACTCCATTTTGATAATCAGTACATTCCAATTCCCAAAATAATTTTGCAGCGTCAAATTCGGGAATTAAATTTGGTGATTAAAGCATTCAAATCAAAATCCCCATCATAAACAATCAAATTAGTAAAATCGGCTGAAGTGCGCGCTTTCCCGCAATCAAATCCGCGCTAAAGCGATCAACTTTAAGGGCGCTATTGCAGATCAAGGATGTTCCGTTTGGAGCCATAAGGGCGCTATTACTGTACAAAGCCAATGGTAATAGCACCCTTATGCATGGCTCTCAACGGAACATCTATTACATGCAATAACGCCCTTATGGCTCCCAACAGAGAATTTGGTTCAATCAAGTTGGCATGCAATTTGTCAAATCGTTTTAAATTCTTGGTTACTTCACGTGTAAACATTAAAAAATAGCGATTCTTTTTTCTGAAGCTCTAGATCCGTTTCTTTGGAATAAAACGTTTAAATTAACGTTTCCTTGCTGTTGAGCTTTAATTCATTGTAAACGTTTCTTTTCTGTTGAGTTGTGATTAGGCCTACTTAAGAATGAAACTTTTAAATAACAATTCCCTTTTTGTCGTTTTTAAAGCTCTGGTTAATTGCTTTAGAATAAAATGTCAAAGATTACAATGGCACCCCTAATTTGAAGGTCAATTTGGCACCCCTTAGCTTCAGGTCGATTTGGCTCCCCGATAATTTTCGGGGCAATTTGGCGCTTCCTAAATCTAAGATCGAATTTGCACAATATATGGGCCCCTAAGTTTATAGGCCAATTTGGCCTCCCCTTTGCTTCAGAGCGATTTGGTGCCCCTTATAAGTTTCAGATCACTTTGGCGCCCCTGGGTTTAAGATTCTATTTAGCGCCCCTAAGTTCGAGATATTATTGGCGCCCCTAAATTTAAGATCGAATTGCCCCCTTAGTTTAAGATCAATATGGCGCCCCTTACTTTAAGGTCAATCAGACGCCCTCTTAGTTTAAGGTTCATTAGGCCCCTCATAAATTTAAGATCAAATTGGCGCAGTATGGCGGCCCTATAAATAAGTTTAAGGGAAATTTGGCGTTCTTTTTTTCTCCTCCCCCTTTCCCTTGCTGACTCTTTATTTCCCACTCTTCCCCCTCTATTCTTCCCTCTTTTTTTTTTTCTTTCTTTCCCTTTCACCCTTTTCGCCTCTTTTTGGCGCCCACCTGCGCCCTTACCGGAGGGGCGGGCCCCAATGAGTCCTAGAATACGTACATGAATTAAAATGTTATGTGAAAGAGTTCTTGTGTGTTGAACATGTATATAAAAAAAGAAGAAATTAAATCATAAACTAATTAATAACTGGACGAAATACGTCTTATACTAAGTATGTACTGTATTCTATAAGGTACATAATCATGCAAAATCATTGCAACCGTAATTTGCAAACCCGGGGTGAAAAAACCTATGACAAAAGCAAAAACATTTCCTCAGCTATAAATTGCGTCTAATCTGAATGCTAAATATTTAATATAAATATATAAGTTGAATTCCGGAACGAACTTGAATGCTGCTCATGGCGGTATTGCGCAATTCATATCAACGTCTCTGCTAACTTGAATAACTGTTTTGCGTATTGCACTAAGTTGGAATTCAAACAAGTGAAACATACATGACTGGTAAAAAAAGGAATCTGAACGCCGGAAATTCAATTGAAAGCCAAATCGTCCTAATTTAAATGAACCGATTATCAGATCGAGTGACGAACTTCCAAAAATGACTGGGAAATCCTATAAAAATTTTCTTCAGACAGGTTAACAAAATTATAATAAATAGGGAAACATGCACACGAATTTATTACAAACAAATATATGCTTACCAAAACACGACTCTAAAAGATATCGGCTTTAATTAAACAACAGTAACAATCATTCCACAAAGTTCCATTCTCTCCCATCAAAAAAAAAAAAAAAAAAGGAAATAGGGGATCCGTCATGCTATACGAAAAGACGATACGAATCGAAACTAATTTTTAAAACCTAATTAAAATTATTCAAATCAAATTATTTTACCAATTTCCATGAGATACTTTCAAGATGGATTTATGCGAGATAATTTTATCGCAATAAAAGATTTTTTTTAAAACTATACATTGAAAAAAAAAAAAAATCAACCGGTAAATTTAACAGTTAAAATAGTAGGGGAGACTGGGGTAATATGGCCCTCTTTTCACATTACTTATATAAGACCATTAATAGAAAAGTCCAATGATATTCTATTATGATAAAAATACAGTCAGTTCCATATAACCTATAATATAAAGGGAAAGTATAAACCTGTACTTCTCATTTGCATATTTAATTACCATTATGTTAACAACTTTGTGGGCCATAATGCCCCACGGTTGGTGGGTATTTATGGCGCCCTATTGTAATGACTGTATGAATTCAAAGATATTATGTTAATTAATGATGGTAATGTATAATAAATGTTGTCTGGTATTCCTAATACACTTATCAACCACCAACAATGATTTAATCAATAATTGGTTCAGCCAAAATGTTGAAATTTTCCAGTCATAGCAATTATATTTATGTACAAAATCGTACAAGTTAATGTCCCCACCTGCGCTATCTGCGCTTATACACTGTTTATGCATTGGGGGCCATAATTACCCCAAATGAAATTTTCAATTTGAGCCGCCTTTACAGCTCTACTATTGAAGATATTCAGGAGGAAGTTTTTCTGTTGTGTTTTTTTAGTTCCTATTGTTTCAGTTTCAATCAAAATTTCATCTGAAATGATTTAAATTAATGACATCACACCCCACAGAATTGTGATTGCCGTACATTTTAGGCTCCCCTAAGCACAAAATTTCAAGTAAATTGCATATTTTTCTCATATGATAGTAGAAAGAGTTTAGCTAGGCATGTGCAAAATTAAATTATCATTGTGCAATGCAGCAAAGAATTATAAGCTCTCAAAGACATGGGGCCATAATTACCCCGTGGCCATAATTACCCCAGTCTCCCCTATATTCTCCCAGTTGACAATTATCAAGTAAACATCAGGTTTATAAGCTTCAATACTTACAACTGAAATTGGGGCAGACATGACCTGCAGCATCCAACGTGAGCAATAAAACGATATTTGTAATTCAGAAGTTGACACATTTATATTTCCCTGATATGACTTACTGGCCTAATGCTGTGTACAAAATTCACTATTTCGAAAGCATCTCTTCAAGCCTTTTCCGCAATATTTACTTTATAATCAAAACTGAAATCAAATACTGCAAACAAGCTGAAATATGATACTCACTTCTCAATTACGGCTTCTGTTTCCTATAAATCCAGAAATTTACTGAGTATCCTTATTAAAGGGGAGATTGCTGCCCAGAAAGATAATTTATATGATCAAGTTTTTTCTCTTCAATCACCAAACCGGCTTGAAAACAAAAGCTTCAATCTCTACATCGCTTGCAAGAAGTCACTGATGATCATATAAAATGAAGACTGCCTATATGACAATAAAACAGACAGCATAGAAATCACAAAACATTATTAGGACCAATGCAGTGAAGGTATAGCAACATAACTGAATCTTTGAGCAATCATGCATTTGAGGTATATAAACAAGCAAAACCGTGTCTTCGCTTGGCGAGTTACTATTCAATTTGCATAATAAACAGCCGCATTGTGTTCCTCGCTCGGGAATATCTCAATTTCACTTCCTTTTATTGTAATATGTCTTTGACAGGATGTTTTCAAGAAATTATACCGGGTAGAAACATCAGTAAAGGCGGGAAACTTATAGGAGGGAACTTCCCCTTTCAGTCGTATAATTGGATGATGATTAATTATGTTAATTGTAGGGAATTTCCTTCAGGGTACGGGAAATGATATTGAAGTTGCTTTTGTTCTATTTCCTCCTGAATCCAGGTTATTTTATATTTTGTCGCAATGTTGTAAGAAAATCATTTATAGACAAATGGGTGCGGGTCGGGGAAAAAGAAGTATGACAGGGGTTTGTTGCATCTAACTTAGCCATATATTATATGGAAACTTTCAGGAAAATGTAAAAATATTGTATTTTGATGGGCTTCTGTTTACATTGATCAAAAAGTTTGTATAAAGTGTTTGTTTATGCAACGATCAACACCAATTAGGCCTAAGGTTCAACGTATGCGAACGTTAATGGAAATAGACGAAATGGAATAAAAACTATATATATAAATTGTAGTTTTGATTTGGTCTGTATACCCACTTACTTTATACAGGCCAATATAAGGGGATAGTGGTGATTTTTAGATAAAACAACTTCCTGCTCATCCCACCCCCTATACTCAAGCGTTCCTTCTTAACATTATTTAATTTCGTTTATTTTCATGTCAAACATCAAAGTATGCATATAGGGTACATGCAGGTGATATGGGCCACCATTAGCTCATTTGCACAATTTGCATTAAAATTCCAAAATGACACACAGCCTAATCTTTGTTTATATGAATCAATAACTACTGCTCTAACTTTTATTGTGAAGAAAAACAATTATCACCAACCCCCCTGTCTGCAATATTAAAATATTGACGTCATCACCAAAGTGCCCATATTACCTGCATGTGCAGGGTATATGTACTAGTATTTAATGTATTTTTTAAAAACTACAATGACTCTGGCGGGAATTTGCTTAAAATGTTGAAAGTCATTAAATTTAAGATATGATTTGAAATTATAAGACCCTTCAGTAAATACTTTGACTAGATAACTCATTTCAATTTGTGCTTGTTTGAATTATAGATATTATATTATTTTCATTATACAAATCAATATAGGCCTACAAGAAGTTATTTCTATTAATAATATACTGCAAATATTAAAAAACAAATCTTAGCGAAGAGATTGATGCCTCATGATCCCAATACCTCCATTTTGGACTGCCCATATTACCTGCACTAATTGTCGCTATGTCAGGCAAGCATTCAATGCCACATTGCACCCCTTCATTACAACAAATTGACCTGTAGGCCTACACGCTATTATGATAAAAATGAAGCTAGTTAACTATACAAGGACCCGTTGCGACGGGGGCTGGTCGGTTTAGAAGCTAGTAAGCTTACTAAATATACAAACAATTGATGTCACCCCCTCAAACACTTTTTTCACCATCACATTCTGTGAAATATCAAATTTTCAAAACATCAGGGTAAAAAAAAAAAAATGCCGTAATTTTAACCTATCTTGTTGGTCTAGCATTTTACTCAAGCAGAATCAGCACAGATGCTCTCACGACTAGTTAGTTCAGTAAGCAGTCATCAATGAACAACATATGGCGCCACACGGTCACGCGTTCACTGACACTGATATTGCTCACGTAGCCCATTCACCTTGCAATGATAGGCCACCCATGTAATAATTTAGGTAAAAAATACTTGCTAGTTCATATTTACTATTATGACTAATATGACAACTTCCTTGCAATATAGTTTATGACACTGAAAATTATATGGTTTTAAAAGGAAAATGATATTTTACTACAAACAAACAAGACAGCCCCTCACCAAATCAAACCAATTATGCACTATAATTATGAAACATATGTTGAATGATTAATCACTGGTATTGAAATGCAGAATTTTGTATCTGAATAAATAAATTGGTTCCCAGGTTGTTTAATATTCGAAACGAAATGAATCAAGTTGTTGAGATACCCAGAGGTCGCTAGAAGAGTCAGAGTGTAGGTTAATACTGACTCAGACTTTGTTATTATCCGGTATATTGTGTCAATCATCCTCTGTGGTTTAATATAATTTTTTTCCCTTTATGTCATGAATGGTCCCGCATCGGAGCGGATCTACGATTGTAAAAGAGGATATGAAAGTAGCGATATCACGGTCAACAGGCACGGATCCCTTTATGAAGGGGGGGGGAGGTAAAATTGGAATTTTAGATTTTTGTACGCCCCACTTTTTTTTTTTTTTTACGTAAAGAACATAGCCCACAGAAATGTTACCGTAGAATTGATGAGGGAGGAGTCTACTTCTAGAATAGTATAATGATATTGGTGAGATTGTGGTTCATCTATAACGAGATATAGTAGTTAGTTTTTTAACTCGTAAACTCGTCTAATAGTGCGTAGGCAGAGCGACAGGAGAGGATCACAGAATTGCTCCACCAGGTTTAGCTGTACGTCATCCTTAAAGGAGATAGGAAAACTTGACTGATTGATCAATTGTATAAATACAGAAACAATCAAAGAACAATCACGATTTGAGAAAATTGATAATGATAATGAGAAAGTATACAGTATTGAAGTAGGACTCACATACACGCTAGGAGAATCCTTCAAACTGGCAACGGTTCCAATTGATGTGTGATGTCATAACATGATCACAATCTCTCCCATTACTTTGTACATATCTCACTTATTGCTTTTCATCAATTCTGTCAGTAGAATTGGGTATTCATATTTCGTGGGAGGACATGTTTATAGTGTTTTTACATAAATAAACAATGGACATAAGAATCTGTCCTAGCAATTTAGAAAGAGAAAATAACGTACAACATTTTTTTGGGTATTTTCTGTCCACTTAATGGTAGAGAGTTGTTCATAGTAGTGGTATTCATCACACTTGGGGCCTTGTTGCGCGAGTAGTGAGAGATTCTGCCATAGCAGTAAGGTGATCTACACTTTTCCGAATGCTCATAACGTTCTTAATTATTATTTTTTCAATTTTTCTCAAACTTATTTCATTACCTGTTGTCTTTGATTCTCTGCTTATACATTAATCTCTGATGAGGCTCTGATAGGGTTCCCAGGTCTGCAATAGCAATTTTGTATAGTTACAGGTACGTTTAGGGTGGGTATATGGTGTTAAGTCGAGAGTAAGTTAGATCATTCCGATCAGAAGTATAGGAATTTGCAGCGGAGCACTATCACCCGAGCAGAAATTGGCATGGAATCCTGATTGGCTATTTAGTTATGTTCTTAGTGTAACATGCAGTACCTCGTGTTAGGGTGCACAGTGAAATAAAAATCACACCTTCACCAGACTATCAAATGTCTTTAGCCCAAAATTTGAGAATTCATCGCAGTTTAGGTATAGATTGTATCTCTTTCATCTAAAGTAAATTACCATTAACAAATAAATGATCATATCAATGCTATAGCATCCCAGGATTGAGATAAATGCATATGACAAGTGCGTATCGAATAAAAATGGGACAGTGTTTGAAGAGTTTTCAGTACATTGTGCTGCAGAAAGATGTCTATTATTGACGTTATTTAACATATAATGCATATCGCATTTAATAAATTAAACAGTAACAATCATGAACTCACTTGTTTTACTTATGTTTATTTAACAGTAAAGAATTAATGGATTTACGAATAGAAGGTTGATTGTGGCCTTATTTTGTTAATTGTGAAGGAGTGATTTATGTGTTGATTTGGTGTTGGTGATTGATTGAGTTGGATTGCGCCTTCATCGATTGATACATTGCTGCTGTTTGCGTTTAGATTGAGTGATGCGTAGATGGTTTACTGATGATGGATTGATTATAATTGGATCAGTGATTGAATGAATGATGATTCGACTACTATTTTCTGAATGATGATATTGATTTATTTATATGTTGTTTGATGGATTGATGTGAGTTGTGTATTGACTTGAATTGATTGAAGTGGTGAGTGTTTGGATTATTTGTTGATTATTGGATTGATTGTTGAATTGATGTGGTTGTTGTTTTCTTGGTCAGGTTCAGATATTTTCGATTGGCTGATTGATTATTGATTGGTTGTTGGTTGTTGATTATTGATTGATGATGATTGCATTGGTTGATTGAATGATTGACATTATTTGATATTGATTACTGAATTCGATTTGATGATGATTGACTTACTTTGACTTGATAAGATTCGAATGTTGATTCATATCAGATGTAAGAATCATATAAATCAACTTCTTAGGACTACACATATATCATTGTTACTGTGCAAAGCAACAATAATACCATATATCCCGAGTCAGATGATGTACATATAATATCATACTCTATTGAATTGGCACAATGTCCTTCTTTATTCTTTTTTTTTTACTTTTTTCTTGTTGAGTTCCGACAAATCATTTCGCGTTGTATCCACCAAAGCATCGAAGAACTCATTTTTAAAGGCATGTAAAGATAATTGACTTTTCAGAGCAATCATTATATTAACTATTCATGTAAATTGATTGTAGTCTGTATTAGATTGATACGCCACAGTTATATGGATTATCTCAGAACGTCTTGCCGGGCTCGTCACTTTCCATTTTTTGATAATCCAGTAACATTCAATTCCCAAATAATTTTGGCAGCGTTCATAAATTCGGGAATTAATTTGGGTGATTAAAGTCATTCAAATCATCCATCATACATCTTAAATATATAAAAACTGGCTGAATGTTATGGCGCTTTCCCGCAATCAAAACCGCGCTAAAGCGATAGCTTTAAGGGCCGCATGCTAGATCCAGGATTTCCGATATTTTGGCAGCCATAAAGGGCGCTAATTACTGTAACAAGAGCAATGGTTGCACCATCTTTAGTCATGCTCTCAACGGATAACATACTATTATCTATGTCATTAACCCTTAATGGCTCCAACAGAGATTTGGTTCAATAAGTGCATGCAAATTGTTCTCGATTTATTCTTGTTACTGATTAACCATTTAAATAGCTTGATTTTCTTTTTCTGAATGCATAGATCCGTTTCTTTGTGAATACTTAACGTTTTATAATTTACGTTTCCTTGACTGTTTGGCTTTTTCATTGTACTATTTCTTTCTGTGAGTTGTGTAGGCTACTTGTATGAAATTTTAAAATAACAATTACTTTTGTAGTTTTAAGCTCTGGTTTTAATTGCATGAAAAAATTTGATCAAGATATAAATGGCATCCCAAATATTGAAGATCTATTTTGGCACCTCCTTAGGCTTCAGGTCGAATTTGGCTACCCGCTAATTTTATTCGGGCAATTTGCGCACTCATAAATCTAGTCGATTGCAATATAGTGCGCCCTAGTTTTTATATGTGACCAATTTGCCTCCCTTTGATCAGAGACGATTGGATGACACCTATAAGTTCTACAGATCACTTTGGCGCCCCTGGCCTTATATGATCTATTATTGTAGGCGCCCTAAGTCGAGTATATTTATTTTTTAGCGCCCCTGAATAATTTAAGATCGAATTGCCCCTTCGTTAGATCAATTGAGCCGCCACTACATTAAGGATCAAATCTAGACGCCCTCTAGATTTACAGGTATCTAGGTTCCCCTCTATTTATAGATCATAATTGGCGCGTATGGCGGCCCTATTAATTTAGTTTAAGGAATATTTGGGTTCTATTTTCGTCCTACCCTTTCCCTTTGCTGACGATCTTTATTTTTCCACTCTTCCCCTCTTATTTCTTACCCTTCTTATTATTTTTTCTTCTTTACCTTACTTATATCGCCTCTTTTTGCGCCCATACTGCGCACTTACCGGAAGGGCGGGCCCAATCGAGTCAGAATACGATACCATTGATAAAATGTTAATGTGAAAGAGTTCTTAGTGTGCTTGCATTGTATATAGAAAAGAGAATTGAAATCATAACTAATTAATATGACAGAAATACGTCTTATAACGAGTATATGTACGTTATTCTATAAGGTACATATATCATGCAATCATGCAATCCAGTAATATGCACCGTTGATAAAACCCTAAACATAATGCAGAGAACTTGCGCGTTATCGATTTATTTGGCGTTCTGATGCTTATTTTTTAACTTAGATAGTATGGATGAGTTATTCTGTACGCATGAATGACTGCCATTGGCGTTTGCGCATCATATCAACGTCTCCTGCTAACTTGAATACTGTTTTACGTATTAGCACTAAGTTGGTAATTCAACAAGGTGATACATTCATGACTTGGTAAAAAAGGAACGGAACGCCGGAAAATTCTGAAAGCGCAGATACGTTCTCCTAGGGTTAAAAGTAACCGATTACGTCAGAGTCGATGATGACGAATCTGGTACCCAAATTATACTATATAGATTTATAATTTATCTTCATGTCAGGTTAAAAAAGATAATAATTAGGACATGCCAACGATTGTATTCACAACAATATTAGCTTTACCAACAGACTCTAGATATCGGATTTTAATTAAACATAAAATCCTTCTCACAAATGCATTCCTATTTCCTCCATCAAAAAAAAAAGGAATAGCGTCCGTCATGCTATATTCATAATACGATACAGGTCATACAGTATCGACTAATTTTAAAACCTAATTATAATATTCATTCATCAAATTATATTATCACGAATTTCCTGAGATTACTTATTCAATGATGGGATATTTGACTGTTATTGAAATTTTGAATCGATAATAAGAATTGGAGGTTTTTGTTATAACATTACATTAGAAAAATAAAAATCGAGTACTCTGGAAGTTTAACAGTTAATATTAGTAGGGGAGACTGGGATAATATATTGTTTGCTCCCTGTATCACATTATCTATAATATCTTTAATATGAATAGTCCAATGATAATTCTATATTTGTTTAAAACCAGACAGATCCATTATTATCCTTATTTAAGATTAAGGAAAGTATTTAGTAACCTGCTACTTTTTCTCATTGCATATATATAATATCGAATATTTATGTACTACTATCGTGGGAGATTCTCTCTTTCTCTTCCATCTCCATAATTTGCCCCAGGGTTGGGGTATTTTATAGGCGGATCCTTATTCGTAATAGCTGTATTGTATATTAGTATATGTATGTTAATTAATGATGGAACATGGTATATATAAATAGTTGTTTGGGTTGTATTCCTAATATCGCTTATCAATCTACCAACATGATTGTTAACAGCAATAAATGGTTTCAGTAGGGTTCTCATATAGATGTATTTGCATTTGTTCAAGTCATATTATGCTAATTAATGTATTGATATTGACAGTGATATGATTAGTCGTACAGGTTTAATGTACCCGCACCTGCGCTAATCTGCGCTTATACAACTGTTTATGCCATGTTGGGCCATAAACCCAAGAATGAAATTTCAATTGAGCCGCCTTATACAGCTCTACTATTGGATATTCAGAGGAAGTTTTTCTGTTTGGATTTATTAGTTCTATTGTTTCAGTTTCATCAAATTTCATCTGAAATGATTTAAATATAATAGACATCACACCCACAGAATTGTTATATGCGTACATTTTTAGGCATACCCGCAAATTATCAGTAATGACATAATTTTCCTCATATGATAGTGAGAGTTAGTAGGCAGTGCAGAAGAGTAAATTATCATGTCAATGCAGGGCAGGAAGCGCATTATATACAATCTGCTTCAAAGACATGGGCCTATATGACCCCGTGGCCATAATTACCTGCCACAGTCTCCCCTATATTCTCCCAGTTGAGCGTTGAAAGTGCATATCTAGTAACATCAGAGGTTTATAATGCTCAATACTTAACTGAAATGAGGAGTGCAGACATGACTGCAGCATCCAACGTGAGCAAATAAAACGATATTTGTAATTCAGTTGACAACATTTATATTCCCTGATATGAATCTTACGGCCTAATGCTGTGTACAAATCACATTTCGAACTCTTCAAGCTGTTTCCGCAAATATTTACTTTTATAGATCAAAACTTAAATCAAATATCGCAAAACTAAGCTGAATATGATACTCACTTCTATTACGGCTTCTGTTTCCATATAATCCAGAAATTTACATGAGTATCCCTTATAAAGGGGAGATTGCTGCCCAGGGTAAGATAATTTATATGATCAAGTTTCTCATTCAATCACACACCGGCTGACAAAAGCTTCATCCGTACATCGCTTGCAAGAAGTGCACATAAGATGATTATAAAAGAAGACGCCTATATGAAAATTAGAGAACAAGAGCCCATATTGAATCACACATTAATTAGGACCAATGCAGTGAAGGTATAGCAACATAGGAAACTGAATCTTTGAGCAATCATAGGCCATTTGAGGTATATAAACAGCAAACCGTTGTCTCGCCTTTGGCGAGTTTATCTATTCAAAGTTTGCATAATAAACCAGACCGCATTGTGTTCCCTCGCTCGGAGAAATATCTCAATTTCTTCCTTTTATTGTAAAATGTTTGCAGGGTAGTTTTTGAAATTAATACGCGGGTAGGAAACATCAGTAAAGGAGCGGGAAACTTATAGGAGGGAATCCCCTTTCAGTCGTATAATTGGATGGATGATTTAATTATGTTATATTGTAAGGGATTTCCTCAGGGTATCGAGAAATTGATATTGAAGTTTGCTTTATGTTCCTATTTCCCTCCTAAGAATCTTAGGTTAGTTTTATATTTTGTCGCAATGTGTAGAAAATCATAGTTATAGACAAATGGTGCGGGTCGGGGAGAATAGTATGAAACAGGGTTTGTTGCATCTTAATTATTGCATATATTTATGGACTTCAGGAAATGTAAAAATTGTGGATTTTGATGGGCTTTCTGTTTAACATTGATCAAAAAGATTGTATAAAGTGTGTTGTTTTATTCAACGATCAACACCAATTAGGCCTAAGGTCAACGATGTCGAACGTTAATGGAAATAGCAAATGGAATAAAACTATATATAATAAATTGGTAGGGTTTTTGATTTGGTCTGGTATACCCACTTTACTTATATCAGGCCAATATAAGGGGATAGTGGTGATTTTAGAGTAAAAACAACTTCCTGCTATACCCAGCCCCCTAATTACTCAAGCCGTTCCTTTCTTAACATTATTTAATTTTCGACTATTTTATTATTTTTATATTCAAATATCAATAGTATGCATCTATTATATGGTTAGTGTAATCATTATAGTCAGCGTGAATTTATGCAGGGATTTTGCATCATCCATTTTAGCAGTATTTTTATTCATTGTTTTTACTACTATAGTTTTTTTTTTTAGGGATCAGTAGTTTAAGATTAATTGTATATGTTCCTCATAGTAGATTTTGTGTGTGGATGCACTGGTATGGTGGACAGTCTTCTGATTAGTATCTTTTGTTCATTAATTATATCAATAAATACTCTTTTTTGTATGCTGTTTTTCCTAATCTATTTTAATGGTGTTTTGTATAAGATTTATATTTATATTTTCTAATTTTATTCTTACTTCAATGGTCCTTTCCGCTGTCTGGTCATATTATAAAATTTTGGTTGGACGTAGGTAGTTTGGTATTATTGTTTTAGCATACATTAGATAGTGCGCCTTATTTATTTTTTACCTTGTATCTTTATAGTGCATGGGTATGTGTATATTTAAGTATGTTTAAATATATTGTATTGATATATTATGTCTAGACGATATATGATCTTTTTTTCCTGTCATTTGTGGGGACGAGTAGGCAGACGTGCTGGCTTGGCCTTTTAAGGAGCTGGTTTTTGAGAAGTCATTTTAAATTTAGAGTATGAGTAGATTTGACAATAATAAGAGAATTTCATCTTTCTAATGTATGACGGTGAAATTTTATTTCGTTATGATCTATGATGGAGATTGTTCTTTCATTTCATATTTTTTTTTGTGTGTTTCTTGTTTTTATTGAGATCATAATATATGTTTTTATTTACTGTTTTACTTTTGGATTTGTTTCTATAATTATATTTGGTTAGGTGGGTTCATTTCTTATAATCAATTATTTATAGGCCTTTAATACCGAGAGACAGTTATTTGTGCTATATTATATATGTATTGCAAATATTAAAAAACAGAATCTTAGCGAAGAGATTGCTATTGCGGGTTGTTTTCGAGGAATGTTCGCCCAAAGTTTATCTGCTTGCTTGCACATTTGTTTGGCGTGTAGCCTGTCGTGCTCGTCGAGTATATTCCTTGTTTGGTGGGATTTTTGCAGTAGCTTAATTTGTTCGCATGGTTTAGATGCTATAAGGCATTCCTGCAACGTGATCAGGCGAGTGCATGGTTTGCGGAGGGTGCTGTCGGCCTCTTGCGATTACTTATTATCTTGCTTTCTGGGACTCATGATGCCTATCTATCGCTGTTGATAAAAGTATGAATGCTTATTATCTATATTTTATTCTAATTGTAGGTACGCGTGGCGTGATCGGGCTGTCTGGTTTAGAGAGCTAGGTGAGAAGTCTGTACTATTAAATATAGGTTTCTACTATATTGTATATTTCACACTTTTTTGGTGTCTCGGGTTTTTTGATTGTGCTTGGTGGCTTTAGTTGGTTTGTGAGTGTGTTAGTGTCCCTTCTGAAAGCATTTTATTGGTCGACCATCTACAGGTTCGCCTGTGAATGATCAGTTTTTCAAACGTTTTGTTGGATGGTGGTTTTTTTATGTGTTAGGATTCTAAGGAGTGTTAAAAGGAAAGAATTGCGGGCTAATTTTATACGATCTTATCTTGTTGGTCTATTCAGTCAATTGATTCTTCAGGAGGGTTAATTTCGAGCATCAGATTGCTTGTCACGTGTACGGTAGATGTTATTCGTATAGCAGTTTTTGACAACAATTGATTTGGCAGTGCCAGTCCGCGGGGTTCCCTATCGGTTCACTTGACAATTGATTGTCTTCCGTCAGTGCTCGGATATTAGACCTTGCAGGGTTGAGGCCTTTTCGCTATTAGTATTGTGTAGTATTTTAGGGTTGTTCATATAATAGCTTTGGTAGGTCATTTATCGACTGTAATTGGTATCGAGTCGAGTGATTAGAGCGTTACTCTTGAGATTATGTTAGGTTATGACATTGATGAAATTTAAAGAATGCTTTTTGTTAATGTAGAATATAATGAATTTGGTGTTTTATCTATCGAAAACGCAACAGAGAGCCCGTTCACAAATTCAACCATTTTGCACTGATATTATGTAATTGAGACAGTAATGGTTGTATTTTTGAGTATCTTAATAGCTAGTATGCTTATTCTCATTGTCAGTAGAGTGGTGGGTGGGGATTAGAGCGTTATGATGAGTGTTGATGTTGGGTGAGTTTGTTGGTGTTTGGATGTAATTGTGTGTATCATTGTGTGTTAGAGTTTTATGTAGTGTATTTATTTTATTAGTGGTTTCTTTCTTATTTTTTGATGCGATGTTGAGGGAGATTGTGAGTTGGGTTGGTTGATTGTGGGTTGTTGGGTGATTTGTATGTTAGTTGTTGAGTTGGTGTTTATGGTATGTGGTATTGAAAGCAGAAATTGTGTATCCTGAATGAAAATAAAATTGGTCCCCAGGGTTTTATGTTCGAAAACGAAATGTAATCAAGTTGTTGAGATACCGTAGAGGATCGCTAGATAAGAGTCAGAGTGTAGGTTAATCACTGACTCAAGAAGCTTTGTTATTATTCCGTAATTTGTGTCACCTCATCCCTGTGGTTTAATATAATTTTTTTCCCTTTATGTCATGAATGGTCCCGCATCGGAGCGGATCTACGATGTAAACAGAGGATATTGAAGTAGCGATAGTCACGGTCAACAAGGCACGGATCCCTTTATGAAGGGGGGGGAGGTAAAATTGGGAATTTGAGATTTTTGTACGCCCCACTTTTTTTTTTTTTTTGGGGGGGGATAAGGATGAAAAAGTACATCAAAATAGTTTTATTCATGTGGCAGCCTGGGATAGAGGGAGGGGAGGGGTGGGCGTGAATTTTTTTTTTTTTTTTTTGGAGGGGGGGGGGGCTTTGCGTCGTCCAATATTCCTCATTCATCAAAACGACAATTTTTTTTTTTA
>CALNVZ010000641.1:18943383-19005790 GCA_940671915.1 Paracentrotus lividus | reverse complement strand
GAAAAACACGCTTTTTCATTGATGCCATTTTTTTTTTTTTTTTTTTTTTTTTTGGTGTAGACGGTCGGGACGTTGGTCGCCAAGCGAGGGGTTGCGTGTGCGAGGCCCCCCGAACCGCCCCCTGATTACGGCGCCGTGACCGTCAAATCGAGGAAAAAACCATTTTTAAAAAAGTGTAGTACACTTAACGCCGTGAAATATGCCGCTTATGTGTCCTGAGGAGCGGTGCTTATAAAAGGTAATTGCCACTTAATGTAAGCACTAAACCGTTGAAAGTATTGCCCGTTTGTTGCGCGCGGTGGCGCGCGGGTGGGTGCGGTTGAGGCTCGGTGGGGCGGCTGCGGGCGCGCGCACGGGAGGGCGAGACGGGCGGTCGGGGGGGTTGGGAGCGTGTGAGCAATGGACAAAATTTGTTAAGTCCATGGTGGTATGGAGACATCAGAGTATTGGATCCAAGCTGCTTGAAGATCAGTGGATATACAGCCAAACCTAATAATCAAGTATTAAAAGCAGGACAACAAGTCAACATAAGAAACTAGTACAGAGATACAAACGCTAAATACAAGATCTTTTCAGGGGTTAAATGGCAATGTTTACCAAAGTTGTTTTATATGCAGGTCGTGAGGGGTGTTGATGAAAACTTTTTGGGAAGTTATATAGGGGCTTGGTTTTCTAGCAAGAATTTAAGCCCGCAAGCGATTAGTAAGCTTGAAATAATAAATATTGGTCTACCGTTGATATTGCTTGCGAATGTCAAAGTTCCAACTCGTTTTATACTGCCTTATGTGGAATGTGCATATAATTCTGCCACGTACGGTAAGCAGTGGCTGTTTAATGTTAAACTCAAGAATATTGGAATCAATCTAATAATCTATATGAACGGGTCGAAAATGGTCACAGACTGTGTATTTAATTGGGTCCAATCATTGTTGGGAGTGGGAGTGGGTTTGTCGCTATGTCAGAAGTGTGTCCTCTGGGGCTGTTGATTCCTGTGAGTTGTCCTATACTAATAATGAGGGGAGTTGTCCTCATGTGGGAGTTTTCCTATGTGAGGTGTTGTTCCTCTGGGAGTGTGTCCTGCGTGGAAATTTATCGCACTGGGGAGTTGTCCTTCTGGGGTGTTGTCCTCTGGGGGAGTTGACGGCGCTTAGAATGGAAAGTTGTCCTCTGTGGGAGTTGGTCTCTGTGGAGTTGTCCTATGCAGGTGATGTTCCAATGCGGGAGTTGTCCTGTTAGAAAAAGAGTTATTCATCGTGGTGGAGTTTATTTTCTTGGGAGTTGTCATATGTGAGGAATAGTCTCTAGGATGAGGTTTGTCCTATGTGGGAAGTTGTCAACTGAAAGTTGTGATTGGGGATTTTTTCATTGGGAAGTTGTACTTCTAGGCTCTTGTCTTGGGGGGTTTTCCTCTGGGGGGAGGGGTCCA
Organism: Paracentrotus lividus; assembly: GCA_940671915.1. Lineage (NCBI taxonomy): Eukaryota > Metazoa > Echinodermata > Echinoidea > Camarodonta > Echinidae > Paracentrotus > Paracentrotus lividus. The sequence continues at coordinate 19,004,364 of CALNVZ010000641.1, read as the reverse complement.
TGTGGGAGTTGGTCTTCGGTGTAAGTTGTTCGTCTAGGGGAGTTTTTCGTACTTGGAAGTTGTCCCAGGGGGGGGGGGGGGGGGGGGTTCCTATTTTATAAGTTGTGCCAGCGTGGGGTACGTTGTCCTTCTTTCTGTCTTTCGGCAGAGGTCCCTACTAGCGGAGTTATCTCTGAGGGAATTGTCCTAGGTGGGAGTTGTGCCTTTAAGGGAGTGTGACCTCTGTGGGAGTTTTGTCCCTAATGTAGGAGGTTTGTCCTAGTGGTGGGAGTTGTTCTGTATGGGGGAGTTGTCCTATGTGGGAGTTGTTCTCTAGGAGTTGTCCTGTAATGGGAGTGGTCCTTAAGGGGGGAGTAAGTCCGAGGGTGTGTTAAATCTAGGGAAGGTTGTCCTCGGCGGGTTGTCCTGCTAAGGGGATCTACTATGTGGCAGTTGTCCAAATGTGGGAGTTGTCCAACTTGGAGTTTGTCCTCGTGTGGAGTTGTCCGGCTTTGGAAATTTTTCCTGTGGGTAGCTATCCTCTGGGTTGTTGGGTGGTAGTGTGTCCTACTGTGAGAAGGTGTCCTCTAGGGGAGTTGTCCTCTGGGGAGTTGTCCTACGTTAATTTTTTTCTTATATGGGGAGTTGTCTTGATTGTTGAGGAGTTTCTAATGTGGGAGATGTCCTGTAGGAAGTTGTCCCCCCTTTGTGGGCAGTTGTCCTGTGGGATGTTTGTCTTTGGGGGGAGTTGCGGGCCTAAATGTGGGAGTTTTTTTTCTATGCTGGAGTTGTCCTGCTGGATTGTTTATCGCTAATGTGGGAGTTGGTCGCTGGGGGAGTTTACGCTCCCGGGGAGTTGTCGCTGACGTTGATAACTATTAGCATAGATCATAAAATTCGAAATCATTAAACTGTAAGATCATTATTAAAGCGATGCCGAGTTGAAGAAACTGCAGATGTGCATTGGACAACGATAAGGAATTCGAAAGCAAACGCTTACGGACTCAATGACGGGCACGGTCGTAATACTGTCAAATCGTTTTTGGAGCCATCCCTGGAAATGAGCAATACTGGAATGATTGGCGCAAGAGCAGAGAAAAGTGGCCGGTGTTTCTGAAAAGGTATGGATTGTATCACTTGCAAAGTAGGCCGCTATTCCATCTTTTGAATAGCGCAGGTGGTGGTCCATAAATTGAAAGAGACACAGAAAAAAAAATTTGTGGCTCGATCACACGGTTTTATTAGCTGGTAGTTTTTTACTGGAAACTCGAAGGCTACTCTGTGCAAAAACCTTAGGGTTTTTTTATACGCCCATTATTTTATTTTTCGAAAAGCATCGTACCAGCGCCTTCGAATAAATAAATAAGTCAGATTTTATGAACCTATGAAATATTGATAACGAGACTGTTCCATCCTAAATTCTTTCTTTCTTCTCCTCTTTCTCTCATCTCTCTCTCTCACTCGCCTGCGGTCTTCTTCTTCTTCTGCGTTCTTCTCTCTCTTTCTTCTCTCCTTCCCTCTATCTGCACCTTGTCCCGTCCTCTGAATCTCCAGCTACTTGGTGAGAGATGCTTCATTACCATAGCCGAAGATGATTTATGAAGGAACCTAAGAACAGGAGGGAGTTTTGTCTGGCAATCAAGACTACGGGTATGGTCAATTTTAGTATTGATACTGGCTCGCTGAAAACAACAAACCGTTTCACTAAGTTATAGCTGATTTAGGGATATTTATGCCGTGAGGACATAGTAACAAGGTATACATTACAAAAACTGTTAGAAAGAACTTCAATATTTGGAATCCAGTTTGCAGACGATTAGTTGTTGCTATGTTCCAGGTTGTCAAGAAAACGCTGTCTAAAGGTACATTATATAGAATAGTGCATGCTCTAACCATTGCAACATACTAGATTTGTGCCGACAAATACTGAAATTATCCCGAGGCAATTTATTTCACCGAGGCCGTAAGGCCGAAGTTGAAACAGATGTGCACGAGGGGATAATTTAGTGATTTGGAGTTCAAACATAGTTAGTAATTGTTGCATTAATTAGATGCATGCACTAAGTTATATAGTAAATAGACCTAGACTTTGACATTGCCTAATCTGGTTTTTATCTTTTTGCAAATGTTTGCAAACTTTAGGTGCCTATTAAGGGCTTTGTGACGAATATTGTCGGACTCCGCGTATCTATTTGTTGTGCGCACCATTTTACTGTTAATTAAGCGCTTGCACAACAAGGCAATCGCATTTCAACCATTCAATTTAACAACAAGGTAAAACGCGTTAATATAACAAAAAAACCGTTAATATAACAAAAACCGTTCATATAACAAAAACGTGATTGAAGCACGTGACATCATTTCCAACCAATCACAACTCTTGAAAATACTACCATGTATTTACTATATAAAATTAGTGAATAGCGGGTAGTCCTATTTCATATCAACTTTTATAAAGAGTGTGATAACCAGTTTGGAAATAAAATGAAAATTACAAACGTAATTTCGTGTGTATAATAAAATTATAATATTGATGCCATATCTTGGGTACTGAGTACAATTTTCAGATGCCTCGGATTTCATTTGCGTCGATGATTTTTGTTGTGTAGGTACTGGTACACAGAATGGAATGTCTCTTTCCGGAGCATGATGAGTTCTACGTTCAATATGCTGTGGATAAGTGTGACGAGATAATGGGTGTGCTCCAGGTAGGCGGTCAAGAGTGGGTGTGACTAGGGTGCAGTCTGTTGGGGTGTGACAAGGTGTGATAGGTGTCCGCCACTTGATATCATCAAGGGAGGGGTGACTGGGGTGCAGGTACTGTTGGGTGTGAAAGTGTGATAGGTGCATGTCCCCGGTTAGGGCAGCAAGGGTGTATGTCGTTCGTACAGTGCGTGGCAGGTACGTCCTCGCAAGGGTGGTGACAAGGGTGTCTCCAGGGTAGGCGTCAAGGGGATGTATCACGTACAGAGTGGTGCAGTCTGGCGGAGTGGTGACAAGTGTGATAGTATGCCCCATTATGCAAAGGGGGAGGGTGTGGTCTTGTTAGCAGGGGTGGCAGTCTGGTAGGAGTGTGACAAAGGTGATAGGTGATCCGCAGTTAGGCAAGCAAGGAGGGTGTGTCTCAAAAGTTGGCGCAGTCTGGTGCATGGTGTGTGACAAGTGTGATAGGTGTCGCCCAGTAAGCATGCAAGGGAGGGTTATCGTTGTAGCAGAGGGTGGCAGTCTGGTGGAGTGTGGCAAGTGTGATGGTGTCCCCAGTTAGGCCACAAAGGAGGCGTGTCTACGTACAGCGTGTGCAGTCTGAATAGAGTGTGATCAATTAACAATGGGTGGTCTCGCAGGTATTCGTCAAGCAAAGGGAGAGCGTGTCTCGTATAGGTGGGGTGGCAGTCGGTGGGGTGGTGACATGGGGCAACGGGTGTCTCCGTTATGGTGATATCTCATTTCGCGTAGCACATCTCTGCGACGGGAATCGTCTCCGGGCGATCGCGCGAAACGTAATATAAAAGTATTAGGAGACGGTGCTCCGATACGTTATTCCATCGCGGAGACGTCTCTGAGAACGTCTCCGCTACAAGTTTCAAAAACCGTCTGCCAAGTAGTAAATTGGTCAAGCCAAGGGAGGGCGGTGCTCCTCGTACAGTTGGGATGGCAGTCTGGTTTGGGTGTGACATGGGCAACGGTGTCTCCCGTTATGGTGATATCTCATTTCGGCGCAGACATCTGCCGCGAACGGGAATGCGTCTCCGCGATCGGTCGGACGTATAAAAAGTATTTGAGAGACGTCTCCGATAACCTTAGTTCCACTCGCGGAGACGTCTCTGAGAGCGTCTTCCGCTACAAAAGTTTCAAAAAACCGTCTGCAAGTAGTTTCAAAAACTGTCTCAAAGTAGTCCCAAATCCGTCTCAAAAGTAGTTTCAAGGAGTAGTTTCCAGAGAAAAAGTGAAGATACGGCACGCATTAGGCTTGCAATGAGGATGTGTCCTCGTACAGTGGGGTTCAGTCTGTTGTGGTCTGACCAGAAGGCAAGATTGAGTTATTGTTGATTCCATTTTTTTTTGCCGACCATGGTCTTAGATAATACCCTGGATCTCATAAACTTTGGTCGCATTGAACACACCATGGTGGTGGTCAGACAGGAGCTGAGCTTGAGAGGGTTGAAATTCGGCAAGAGAACATCTTGGTCTTTGCATTCGTTCGAAGCGTCAATCGCAGGAGGACGCCATATTCTTTCCACGGCGAATCTCCTGCATTGTAGCAGCCCTAATGATAGCGACAAAGAAGATGGTCTTTTATCTTGGCTAGCAATGCGAAAGGACATAATGACCCCTGTGATACCTCATCATGCACCTGCAGTACACACCCATGACCATGGTAAGTTCATTTTAAAGCCAAGAGTGGCAGCCCGGGGCCGGGGGGGGGGGCATAAAATTGGAATATAAAGATTTCGGTACAGCCCCGCCGTCGCCAAAAAAAAAGGTTGCGCCAGTCAAGCAATAGGTACGAACTCATTTTTTTCACGCACATGGGTGAAACTTGGTGCCTCTCGTGGGGGGGGGGGGTGGTAGGTGTGAAAATTTGTTTGCCCTTCGGCGGTCCAAATTGTGCCATTATTAATTCTCATTACATCCATAGGATAAGGGAACGGCAAAGCCCAGATTTTTTTTTTCTTCTAAATTTGGGGTTGGAGGATGGCCAACGCAGCCCGCACCGTCCTTGATCCGCGCCTGGTATAGAGGGCGCATGAATGTTTTAGTATTGAGTATAATTGGCAGCCCCTCACCTGCCGGAGAAGGTTTTATTGAAGAAGGACCAAATAGGGTAGGTCTAGATTTTAAGTACGCGGCCATGTTCCGCAGAATAAAAGACAGAAAAAGAGAAGGCCATTAATGATTGAATTTTAAACGAGCCCTCCACCGAAAAGCATTTTTGTACTTGGTACTTGGGTAGGCTGCAGTCCTCAAAACTCGTTCTGGCTGGAATTTTAACGTGGGGGCTGGCCGTATTTAGGAAGAAAACTCTTCTTGTTTTAATGGACTGGGAAGGCGCTTAAAGCAATTTTGTCAGCTACCCCCTTCTCCGGCCGTGAAAGCAAAACAACAAAACAACGAAAAAAAAAACAACAACAAATAATAGAGAAAAAAACAACTCAAATAGATACAAACGGAGAAATCGTTGAAATTGGGTTCAGTTGCAACTGTACAGTATTTGAAAGAAATTCAAAGATTGTTATTAGAAACGTTTATCATTGTTGATTAATTAGTTTTAAGAAACAGTGTCGCAAACTACAGGTAAGGCCTATAGTGTTTTTTTTTTATTTTATTTTTTTAAAGATGTTTGATATATATATTAAGAATGTTTCAAGAATTTGTTGGATAATATAGTCAATATATGTCAATATCTTTTCTTTTCCTCTCTTGGTTCGCCAGGTGGGCCAACACTGGCCATTCTGGAAATGCTGCTGATATCCCTGATGCTGACTGGCACGGAAAGATTTCCGTGCGACTCTAAGAAGTGATAAGACTGTGAAGTTAAACAAAGACAAGGTAGGCATCAGTCCGCTCGACGGCGAAAAAAGTGTATCAGACACAGACCACAGAGAGGACGGATCCAGGATTTTGAAGAGGGGGAGGGGCGCCAGGCCCGAATAAGGGGGCGCCGTCCTGAAATTTGTTCTTATTTGCAAAGCATGTAGCCTACAGTCAATGAGGTAGGTCTATTTCAAATTATAGGGGGACCGGGGGCGGCCGCCTGCGCCGCTGCCCTGGATCCGGGCACTTCATAAAAATGACATTTTTAATGTGCTTGTCTTGTCAATATAATGACAATCATGGTTTGCTGAAAACTCAAAGGTTGTCATATATCAATGTTATCAATGTGGAACTGGATAGATTTAGATTTCGCACTGTTAATGAGCATAATGGTAGGGCTTGAAAGAGGAAAGTCATGGATGTAACTTAATAACGTCGTTGTTTCCAATGCCTGTTTAATGAGAAGCTTTTAGTGTAATGTCTACTGGTAAAAAATGCGTTACATGGATAATCAAGCGCGGCGATTTCAAATGGTCAGCGCTGGGGGGGGGGGGGACGGAAAGCACCCGATAGTGGAAAGATAATACCACTCCAAAATTCGGCAGTACTTTGCCACATTCACTGGGCAGAAACTAATGAAAAATATTTGCTGAGCACGGAAGCACGAGCCGAAAATTGTTGCCTTATAATAACATTTAGGGGCATTGTATTGTGACATACATTTTTAAACCTCTTTATTAAGGGCTTACTAGGCTAATGCACGGTACATAAAAAATATGTTAAAGCTTGTCAAAATCGAGGGGGGGGGGACGATTTGCGGCCCGCACCCGCGCCTCGCCCAGAAGGATGCGACCTTTAACTCATTCAAATAATATTGTTTGTTTATTTAAAGTCAACAAAAATCGGACAAACATGATAACGACCAAATATTTGAATGCCATCGGTGATATTAAAGTGGCATATATGTCTTATTATAATATGGTCCATTTTTTGTATGAATAATCATTTCGCATGGATTTTTCGTAGAAAGAGTTTTGATTTGAAACCATTTCAAAGTCAAGAGAAATAATGGCTGTAAGAAAACAGGTTTTTTTTTTTTTTTTTTTGCTTATCAATTTCTTTGGGGCCGATCGAACGACCTGTTTACCCCTATAGTTAATATTTGGTACTCTTCTTGAGGGCCGAAAGCAGAACATTTTAGAACACCTACATGAATCCTATTTGACCAGATTTGGCCAAGAAATGTGGAAGTGATGAATATTTTTGTAAAACATATTTTGTCCGTTAAAGTTAAAAAACATGTCCTCTCCATAACACTGAGGTCAGCAGCAGTAAGATAAAATGATATGTATGGGCCCAAACTTTGTTTAAATAATCTGAAGTATGTTTGAATATGAGGACATGTCACAAATCAATAAACAAAATATGTGATAATATATATTTTATTACTTGGTTAATTTGATGACTTAAAAGTGTGTCCTCTCCATAACAGGTATTTTCTTCTTATTCTGAAGCACTGAGGCTTGCACTATCTATGGCATTGATACACAATAATAATATACCTCCATTTAATATCATGAAATGTGATTTTCCATCTAAACACCTATGGTCAGTATCTCACACTAATGCAATGTTTAACTGAATGTCCTCTCCACAGGGTCATCCATGTTTTAAACAATGTACACAAACAATTATATTCAATTATAATCACTTCCTTCATGTATGAAATATTTAATATGTTGTTCCACTCAATATTAGAATTCATTAGATATAATTTTCACAGCAATAATTTTATTTTTGGTATTGATTTTCATTAATTAATTTATGTAATTGGGTAATTTCTGAATGCAAAGACAGAAATATTCTCACAACTTAGTTTGATATTAAATAAATTGTACAGGGATATTATTTGTAAGTGTGTAACTGACAAAATCTACTGATCATTGCAATCATTCACCACCCTATAGTAGAAATATTATGTATGCCATTAGGTTGTTAAGGAGAGGACACATTTTTTTTTTAACCAGGCAGTTCAGGTACGGAAACAATGTCTGGACCAACTGCAATGCACCACTTTTACTTATGGGCAATTCCACGGTAACTATGGTGGTATCTCACTTCGCGGAGACGTCTCCGCGACGGATAAAAAGTATTAGAGATGTCTCCGAGACGTCTCCGCGACGTCTCCGTGACATTTTTCAAAAACTGTGACAAAACAGTTTCAAAGAACCGTCTCAAAGTAGTTTCTGCGACTCATGAAACGTCTCAGAGACGTCTCCGCAACAAATTGTTGAAACTTGTCGCGGAGACGTCTTGTCACGTTTCATGAGTCGAGGAATCTACTTTGAGAGGGTTCTTTAAAACTGCTTTGTCATAGTTTTTTTTTAAATTGTCGCGGAGACATCTGGGAGACGTCTCTAATACTTTTTATCCGTCTCAGAGACGTCTCCGCAAAGTGAGATACCACCCTTATGTAATTCTTTGGAATTGCCCTTATAATAATTCATTTATCAGTTAGGACTTTTTTATCAGTTATATTAAAAATACAACTTATATTTAACATGTTTAAGAATCATAAGAATTCTTTTTTTTTTCTTTTTTTTTTTTTAATTGCTTATTATACTATAAATACAAGTTTGATTGAAAATATGTATGGTTTCTGGACATTTCCTACCTAACTTGGTACATGTATATGAATATCAAAAGTATATAAAGACTGGTGATGTATTGATTTAAATTTAAAAAAGGTCAATTGCATAAACAAAGTGCCCTCTCCATGACTTATAGGCTATATAATATCAACGAGTCACTCTTTGAGAGTTTGGATTATAAAGAAAATAGATGATAAGACTTGTATTAAAACTGGTGTATCAAGTTAGACAATATCAGTATTGATTTTAATTGTAAAATACTGTTAAATAACATGAAACAATGTATTGAAGAACAAAACTTTCAGGCGATACATGAATATTATGAGATGAATTTGGAGCTGTATATATTGATGGTGAATAATTTGAAATTTATCCTCTCCAATACACGTCATTTGGCTCTGTAATGTTGCAATAATCTATTAGCATGTTACAGAAATTTTTAGTAGTGCAGTGGCGGATCTACGGGGGGGGGGTTTGGGGGTTTTAAAGCCCCCCCCTTGGGATGCAAAAAAAAAAAAAAAAAAAAAAAAAAAGAAGGAGAAAGGGAAAGAAGGAAAGAGGGAGAGAGAAGTCAAGGGAGAGAAAAGGAAGAAAAACGAAAGAAAGAGAAGGCAGTGGTGATCTACGGGGGGGGGGTCACCCCCCCCTTGGGCGGGCTGCCTAGTAAAAAAAATTATGTGCATGAGAAAATGCCATCATAATGTCCAGACTCACAATATATGTCCCTAAAGACAGCATCCTGTCTCAGCACGAGCATTGACAATATCAATATATGGTCACACCCCCTTCCAGTGCTATCCTAATCATGTTCCTCATCTAGTCTAGTTGATGCAGCAATCTAACTCATAGACGTTTCACAGGCATACCGAGTAGTGCAGTAATCAAATACCCCCCCCCAAAAAAAAAAAAAAATCCAGGGACCATATTTTTTATATATTTTTTAATCTTATCATTTTTTTTTAATCTTGTATATATTATATTTAATTATTATAGTATTTATCTTTAATATTATCATCTATCATCAATTATATAATTAATTTTTTCTATTTTGGGGGGTGAGAGAGGAGGGTGGGCTAGAACAAATAGAAAAGTACTAGAAAGTGTCATCTGTTATATTATATTCCATAATATCTTTAAAACCCAAATTTTCGCGACTCTCGCTTCGCGCTCGCGAGATACTAAATTATAATCGCCACAAATATCTTAAATTTTTGAGCCTCCAAATAATTTTCTCGGGCTCGCGACATTCGCTGCTCGCAAAGATAACTTAAGGATCTATAATACACAATTATCTAAAACAAAATTTAATTAAAGGTACCATTCTTGGGTCACGGTGTGTGAACCGAAATTATGCAAATCTTGACTTTAGCTTATAATCAACATATGTTTAAAAGAATCCTGATTTCGTATATCCGTATTATATCATCGCTTTATGAATTTTGTTGGCTATCATTGTAAATTTTTTAGTATAAATTACCAATAGCATGTTCAAGGTCAGAGGTCATAAGAAGTCGGGTCACGCTCGCCCCACCTACAGAAACCACTAGTACCTCACAAACGGCCATGATTTTGAAGTCTCAATTTACATTTTGAAAATTCTGTGAGTTTACAAATTGATAAAATTCTTATTGCTGTGAAATATGCATTTATGGACATGTTAACCCAAAAACATCACTACCCTGATTACGGACGTCATCTCTGATATTTCTTTTTAATCTATATATTCTTTATATCGTTGACCCTGTCCGGGTCACCGTGTGGACATTTATAGTGACAAGCGTCAAACTGTGTGACTATGGCTAAAATGACAGAAAATGAATATTTTAGTGTATTAATGCAGTAATAAACATTTTTGAGCAATTACTATCCTCTGTGGTAAAAAAATTTCATGAACTCACCCATAGTCAGTCAATAGGGGTGTTATTAGGAATAGCACTGTTCAAAGACTGGAGGGAAGAGCGGAGGTAGGAATGGGCCACTGATGACCTCCAAAAAGATCTTGGCTGTTGATTACGCAGCACGAGGCGCGCCGAAAAATGCACGACAAAGTAGTTGGTGAGTGTAACTACAAAAGAAAAGCTGTTAATTCTTCATATAATAATAATAATTTATTATTGAATTAATTATTGCTAAAATATAACGCCATCTGCATCGGAAGTCAAACTCACTTTATAGTAGTTCTAATTGTCAAACTACAGTTTCTGCGAATAGCATATTGTGTGGTACATATCTAATTAATAGGACATTCCTGACACACTTGTACTTGGGAAAAGATTTAAATATCGAACTAAATTCCTTGTGTATTTCATAAGTTTTATGCAATTTTCTAGATTTCCTATGTTTTTTTTTCAGACTTTTGTTTTGTATGTATTGTTAGTTTCTTAGTTGATGTTGTATTTTTCGCAAATAAATCATATTGCAGAACCATATTTTGGGAGCATAAATAATGCTAAAAATAAATTTAAATTTCAGACCATAATGAAAGTGAAATAAATCCAGCAATTATGAAACGCCCCAACACCAGGGTCACTGCACTCAATATGCCAACTTTAGTGCTAGCCGAATTGTTTGCTTAATTAATAATCAATTTTAAATATCTTGTCATGGAATTACATAATTTCAGTTGAGAAATGCATGGGTAACATTAATACTAAGACTTTGAAAGAAAATAAATATAAATAACTAACATATACAGACGCACTATGGTTAAGACGGGCATAAGTTTTGTGTAATTGTCCTGGTTCACTTGTAGTGTCGAAACATTTGAGTGACAATTAATTCCAGTGGTGAATATCTAATAATAATCATTGAACAATCATCTACTTTTTAACGGGTGTAGATATAAAAAAGGAAATAGAAGGTAAAATAATAAAATATAATGACAGTAATCCATAGTCAAGGTTAAGTCAGTCATATCCCATTCAAGAGGGCAGTGTAAATAAAATTATATTTTATTATACGTTTTTCCATTTAATTATCATCATCTAAATGAATTAATTTATGCAAAATTGGTAGAAGAACAATTGCAAATACACAGAAAAAACATCAGTTCAGATAGATAATTGATAATAATTAATAAACCATGGTTTTCGGGGGGCGTTAACTTTTCGTGTTTTTGGGTCACGTGGTTGACATTTGATGGCATTGATTTCTTTAGTTAATTATCTTTAAAACAATCAATATTCAGCACCATTATTTTTCATTAAATTTAAAGGAAATGAAGTTAAAAAGGGTATAATGAACAATAATCAAAGTAAGGAGACCAGCATATACAATTAAGTTAGGGTTCAACAAATGATATTTTACGTACCATTTTTCTATTCCAAATTTTTTGCATGTTAATTTATGCAAATGAGCAATGAAAAATGTTAAAATTAAGATAAAAAAATGCATTTCATGAAACTTCAGACAATGTTCTTATATGAATTATGCAGCTTAAAAACAAAAAGGACAACTTTATTATTTTTTCCAAAAAAGGTTTCGCTTTTTTCAAAGAATCGCCCAATACAGAAAGTTGCCCTTTATTTATTCCAATATATCTTTTAAAACCCAATTATTTCGGCTCGCGCTTCGCGCTCGCTGATACTAAATCAATAATGCAACAAAACTTCAATATTTGGAGCTCTCAAATTTTTCAAGCTCGCGCTATCGCGCTCGCAGATTACTTTAATAGGGTCCTACAATACACAATTATCTTTTGAAAAATTAATTCAATACTAAAAAAGTGCCCCTTTATTTATTCCATAATTCTTTTATAACCCAAATTTCGGCTCGGCGCTTCGCGCTCGCTGCCTATCATAATGCACAAAATAACTCCAACTCTAAAATTGTTTAAATAATTCCTCGTTTTAGGTCAGTATAGCCTAATAATCGGGATTGTCTAAAACTCGCCGCTCTCGCTCGCAAGATTTTTTTTTCATCCCCAACACCCCCCCCCCCTTGGAAAAAACCTAGATCCGCCCCTGTAGTGAATGATGCATATCATACAGTAAGAGTTCATATTGCGAAGAGTTGTTAGATAAAATGTCCTCTCTAAAAGACCCGAATGAATTGAGTTTGGAAGCTCATACTTTTAAAATTAAATATGCGTTTAATTATTTTATTTATTATTCTTATCTATTCATTTATCTATGTTTACATAGCATAAAATAATTTAGACATAAATACAACACTGTATAACAAATTCGAAGTAAATGTTAAAAAAAAAACAAGAAATTCCCAAGTCATTTAATAAATTCTACCTCCCATTTTCAGTTTTTCTATAGAATACACTAATTTTATGGAAAAATATGGCCTAAGTGAATAGGAAATAAGTGCATCAACTTCTGATAAGTATAAACATGCACATAAATGTACAGAAAACTATGTTTGTGCCATTTACAGGTGTAACGAAGCTAATATTTTCTTTGTTAAATTAAATGTCCTCTCCAAACACCTATTTTTATTACTGTATTTCAATCAAATATTTTAATACATAGATGTATACATGGACTTGATGCTCTATAATTTTACACGGAGTTGTTTTGAGCACAAAAATTTTGAGGTGGGTTTTCTACACTTATTGAGTACCTTCTGTGAAAAATTGAAATCGATCCCCTGAGACATGCATGAGTGATCAACGTTTAAAGCAAAAATGAACATTTTCAAAATTCACAAGGGTCATTTTTTGGTCAGTAAGAATAAAAAAATTTTAAAATTTTCTTTTACCTTGTGTTGAATTGTTTTGGTGGTTTTATCATCCAAAAATTGACCATCCAACACCAATCCCGATACATTGAACTATTTTTCATGGATGAGTGAGCACAATTTTAAGAATTATGTTCAGGCCTGTAAAAAGGGTAAAATCCAAAAATTGCCATCAGATATTTTCATCAACATCATCGACACATTTTGTGGGAATATGAGCACTATTCGTCGTGTAATGGACGTGCGAGCACACTTTAAAGATGAGTTTCGTGACTTTTTTTCATGACAAATTTGCCTTTAATGTGTTTATTCATGCATTACGCAACGGTTTTATCTCTTATTCGCACATAAGTTAGTCGATGACTGTATAGATACAGGCCCGTAACTAGGATTTTTACGGGGGGGGGGGTTCGAAATCTGAAAAGTGGACCTTTTTCAAGGATTTTTTTTTTTCGAGCGCGAAGCGAGACGAAAATTTTGAGTGAAACTTAGAGTAAACTATGCACTATCATGATTATAGACTCTATTTAGTATCCGCGAGCACGAAGCTCAAAACTGGGATATTATTGTGCATTATAGACCCTACTAATAGTATCCACGAGCGCGAAGCGCGAGCTGAAAATTTTAGGAATCTTAATGGCTTTTATTTGTTTATTGTTCATTTAGTAATGAATATAAAGGAATGCGAGCGCGAAGCGCGAGCCCAATATTTTGAGATCAAAATTGGAGTTAATTGTGCAATATAGAGCCTATTTAGTATCCGTGAGCTGAAAGTTTTGAGCTAAAAAAAACAACATAATAATCTTTGTGGGCTGTATGCCCCTAGCCCACCCTCAATCTAGCCCAAACACAATTACACCAATTCTTTTGACAAGGTATGTCTCCAGCAGAGGGCACTGGGTCCAACCCTTTTTATACTTATTTTTTGTTAATTTTACAGTGCGAGGTCGCAAAGCGACCGAGCAGGAAAATTTGGGGTTTTAAAAGACATATGAAGTAAAGAAAGGGGCATTTTTTGGATTTTATGTGACACTTTTTAAGAAATTGTCCATATAGGACTTTTTTTTAAAGAGTATGAAAGGCTTCTTTTTAGTATAAAAGGGCATGTTTAAGCTAAGAAAAGGGGCATTTTTAGAGTGCATGAAAAAGATGGGGCAAGGTGCCCCCTGCTCCCGGTTCCACCGTATCTGTTAGACCCCAATATCCTCAAGCGCGAAGCGTGAGTAGAAATTTTGAGCTCAAAATTGTAGTTAATTGTGCATTATGTACCCTATTTAGTATCCGCGAGCGCGAAGCGCGAGCCGAAAATTTGGTGGTTTTAAAGAAATATGCAGTAACAAGGGGCCCTTTTTAGTATTAATAGTGCCCCTTTTTTAAACAGAAATTGTCCACGGGACTTTTCAAAACTCTGAAAGGCTGCTTTTTAGTATAAAGATGACACGTTTTTAGCTTAGAAAAGGGACACTTTTTGGTCATAAATAAGGGCACTTTTAGAAATGTAGGGGTCACTGTGGCCCTGCCCCCCCCCCCCCGGTTCCACCGCCTCTGCCACTAGGCCTTATTTCTGTTATATCATTTCCTAAATTTGAAGATAACATCTTTTAAAAATATAAAAATAGAACACAAATGCAAACGAAAACATTCCTGCGAAATGGTTTAAGTGTAATTCTTGCGTAATTTGTTCTGAAAACATGATTATCATCCCCAAAATAAAAAGTAGCGAGCGCGAAGCGCGAGCGAAAATTTTTACATGTAGGGGGACTGAAAGAAAAGTGTTTTAAACTTCCTTTCTTGTATCTCTATTCAAGTATCGGCTGCATTTCTGCCAAAATAGTCGTGGTGGTTTTTTTTTTTAATTTTAATTTTTAAATTTTTTTGGTCAAGCGGACCCTGCTCGCCTCCTGGGGGGGGGGGGGGGGGCGTTTCGTTCGAACCCCCCCCGAACCCCCCCCCCTAGTTACGGGCCTGAGATATAACTGCCAAATGATATTACTCGACACCTTTTTGTTAAAATTTTCCAGCATGTTGATTTTGGGTTTGTTTTTGCCTCGAAATTGTACACAATGTCAATGGAGAGAAAATCCAAATTTCAACAAAATTGAAATTTAATTTCATTGATAATTGTTGTTAATTCTGCAAAGAGTTTTTTTCACGAAACTTGGAACACAACTTCATGGTGGTACTAACTACAGGAACACACGCTCAATTGAGATTCTGATTCTGAATTTTCATTCCTCGAAAGGGAACAATAAGTACCTAATACATTTGGTGTGTTAGTAAGTGCAACAAGCCTTCTGAACATATCTTTTATTGAACAGTTTGAATTTGTTTTTTTTCCATATTATTGATTAAAGTTATAAAACTAACCTTGTTGACTTTGAAAGTGACATTTTTTGCCCTTTTGATGACTCATTGAAGCAATGACTTACGAATCTCAGTTCAGTTATATTTCACAATCCATTAAAAAATACATATTTTACAAATACAATATTTGAATAAACAAGCAACATATAGTATAGAAACATCCATTGTTTACTTAATATAAATAACAGTTTACAATATAATAAAAGATAAAAAAAAAAAAAACAATGCAGCGGATGGAGGGATCAGCAAAAGCCATTGGCTTGTCAAGCTGATCCCCATTTACTACATTGCTTAAAAAACTAAATGGTCCTAAATAACAAAAACAGAAAGGGGGCTTAAACAAAAAAATACACAAACGAACAACACAAAAAAAAGGCTTAACAGCAGTTACTTAAGAGGGTTCAAATATTCATTTTAAAATTCGTCTTCAAGGAAGATAGAGAAAGGAGTTTTAAGACTTCTGATAAGTTTTCCACATAACTGGTCTTTTATAATCTAATAAAAATTAAAACTTCTGGAGAAATTATATTGGTTGTAGAATATATATTTTTTCCGGAGTTCTAGTAGTATATGTATTTATGGTTTGTTTGAGACAAAATAATTATTAAAACAAGAAGGAGAAGCATTTTTCATATACAAAAACATAAAAGAGGTAACTGAAGTTCATTAAATTGCTCTAATTTAGAATATTTAATTCCAAATAATTATCAGTATGAGCATTATATGAATGAGTTGTAATTATTCCTAACAACTTTTTTTTTTGTAAAAACAAATACTTTGTATAACAATAGAAGCACAGCCTCCCATAAAATGATACAATAGTTCAAAATCTGGCAATATCATGGTGTTATATAAGTTAAAGAACACGAATGGGTGAAGCAAATGTTTTAGTCTATTAATGACTCCAGATAACCTCTAGATATTTTACAAGAGATGTAGTTAATATGATTTTCCAAGTTAAATCACAGTCTATATAGATTCCTAAAATTTCATCAAGATATTACACTTCTTTATTTCTTTACCATCTACAGATATATGTATTGCACTTTCATCGATACGGTTTGTTCTAGTCTTAAAATGAATAATTAAGTTTTATCAAAGTTAATCACAAAAGTTTTATTTGCATTAACCATTTATTATATTTTTCTTAATTCATTGTTAAGTTAGATTGTTAAATATTACAGGGTCTTTTCCAGTCAGAAATAAGTGGTTATCAGCATTAAAATTCAAAAAGGCAATACTAAGAAGGTAAAGTATTTATGGAAAAAAGGGTTAATAAAACTCGGCTTAAAACCAATATGTATAGGAATAGCACCTATACGAGGACTCCAGTAGTTATTTCATTATAAGTAGAGAGATAAAGTACCTACATTAGTAAATTGTTTCTATTTGATAATAACTTTTTATTAAAAGTAAAGGGTACCTCTTCACCATAAAAGTTACAGTTTTTAAGCAAAAATGTTATGATCAATGCAATCGAACGCTTTTAAGAGAGTTAAAAATATTCCTACTAAAAATCTTTATTTTCAAATTAGCTTGGAAATTCTTCCAGTGAAATCCAAAAGAGCATAGAGTACTAATTTTTTCTAAAACAAATTGTTTTATTATACAATGCAATGGTGTCAAGAAAAGAGTAAGTTTATTATATATATTTTCAAATATTTTACAAAAAGCGATAAACAGATTTTGGTCTGTAATTTGTGGCATGTGATTCATTTCCTTTTTTTATAACAGGTATACACTTTTCTATTTTAATGAGTCTGGCAAAGATACCCGTTGAATGAGGCATTTATAATATGCTTAGTGGAGTGATATCATAAATAGATTCTCAATACCATTAGGATGTACACCAATCATAATCCGGGGCTTTTGTTTACAATCAAGTTTGAAAAATACATCATCAATTATATCAGCTTCGTTATTGGTTGCATAAACATTGATTCCTTAGAATTACATGTAAAACCTGTCGTGTTTAATGAATCTGGTGTCAACATCATTATTTACACTTTCGTTAATTTTTTTTCCAATAGTACAAAGTATTCATTCAACAAATTTGGCAATAATCTTGTTTCTCTGTGATTATCACACATCATTTTCTATTTCTTTTATTTCCCTTTCTTAGCTTGGTTTTTAATTAAAATGTAATTAAGTGAGTTTCATGTTCCTTTCTTATCATGACGGACTGAATCAATTTTGTAGTCTAATATTTGCGTTTTACTTTCTCGAGAAAGTTTTAAAATATTTCTTACATTTTTTGTAGGATTCTTTTCGTACCTAGGGTGCGTTTCTTAAAATATTTACGATACAGTAATTGTTTTTCTTGCTAAGCTTTACTATCATCCTTTAGTTACAAGGTTTTTTATTTTGTATTTTTGTTTTTTATTTTGATGATTTTAAGAGGGATACACTTCTTAAATAGTTCACAACATATATATTTAAGAAGGATCATATTTCAATTAGCATTTACAAACTGATTCCAGACAATTGCAACATTTTAACCAGACAATCCTGACAAAAAAGTGATATTTCTTCTTCAAGTCAATATAGGTCATCTCCGCTTCAATTCTGCTTTATAAGTTTGGTCAGATTTCACTATAAATGGTGTATAAGTGATCACTCACATCAGATTCTTAATACCAGACAATAAAACATTTGAAACATATATAAAAAATATATCCAAAGTAGATGCACAGTTGATCTGTGATTCTGTTGGGTTTATGAATATAAGGTAAGGAATGAAAAGTTTACAAATTATAAAGAATTTCAGTTACATTTACACTTTCATTTATCTATCAAAAAAAATCAACATTAAAGTCACCCCATTAATATACATTCTTTTTCTTGTGAATTTTATTCAATCGGTTACATTATATTTTATCTATAAAACTCTGAAGGAGATTGACTGGGTGGTCCTATATATTACAGCAAATAAATATAGTTTTATTTTGACTATACTACACTTCAATATATGTATCTATAATATACATATCAATACCACATGAAAAATGTACTAAAGATCTAAGTCTTCTTTTTGTATCTAAATATATATATTTAAACATCATATCCTACAACCACACCTCTCTTGTCATGACGACTATTGCAATTAGGTTTAATGTGTAAGATTAAAATCATTTCGTCCCTTGTTTAAACCAGGTTCTCGCAGATTCCAATAAAAGATAAAGGAGTAAGAAAATGCATCAATGCAATTAATTGAAGGAGTCAAAGATTATGCTTCAAACTAGCGCATTTAAAGCTTGCCAGAGATACTGTTGAAGAATGATCATATTGGCAATTGTAAGTTTTAATTCAGAGGGTTGTGAATACTGATTAATATAAAATATTCTATTTTCATCTCATCATCCTCTATCAAAGGTTACATCCCATCATTTGCATAAGAACAATATATTACTTGTAAGTGTTGCCTGCTTACATTAAAATAATTTTACAATCCATGAATGCAAAACACAAACAAAAGTACTACATATCAAAGAAGAATTAACAAAATTCATGAAAAAAGAAGAAAAAACAACACAAGGTTTTTTAAATGGTAAAGCATTAGATACAGGAACCATCAAGCGTAATCAAGTTATAATATTACAATGTTGTCAATATAATACCATGACTGAGATCTTTGGACATGATAATAAATTGTTAATTTGTATGTTATATTGCACAATCCATGATCTACATCACTCTGATAAAGGTCTCTATGTTTCTTAATCTCAGGGAATGTTCTTGAGGTCAGCTTCTGTTATATCAGTTTCGTTATTTTCTTTCGTTTGTAGCACTCAAGCTAAGGCGATGATCCTCCGTCGCTTGACCATGCTTGCAGACATTCCGTGATTTGGTAAGGTTTGCGGGTAGGTCTAAGTTGTGGATCAAGATCCTTCTGAAATGCTAACCGCACTATCTTTTAAGGTTTCCTGTTGACAATGAGGGCATGGCGATTCCTATAGCTGGATGAACTTAACCAGAATGGACGGTGGCGTATCTTCGTAGTTTGTAGTATGCTTGGTTGTGTCTGCGTGTGTTCGAGATCCTGGTGTTGGATGTTGTTGCTGTTGATTCTGATGTTGTTGCTGTTTTGAAAGGTGATGCTTGTTGATGCTGCGTATTAGTTGTGGTTGTTGTTGTTGTTTCCTTTCTTGTTGACCTCCAATTTCTAGCTCAGTTGTGATTTAGGTTTTTCCTGTATCTTGTGTGACGATCGATATCGGACAAATGAAAGCTCAACACCACAATTTCCTCGCAGTCCTCAATGACAATCTTGGTCTGTGTCTTCATCTTTTTTCTTCCTTTGATACCAAAATACGTAGGTTGGTTACGGGCGGACCGTACTGGTGCAGATCGTCATAATTGGCGCTCGTTGGACGTCGGTTACTTCTTTCGTGTGCCAAGCTTCTTTGGAGTTCATCTATTTTCGTTTATCCTTGTTCTTTCTAGCTTGGTTTCCAGATCAAAATATTTTTTCCTTCGACATTTTTTCAACTTGATACTTCTAATTTGGTTAAGTTTCTGCGAATTCAAGACTACTCACTGCAAGTCTGGACTGAGTCGTAGTGAAGCTTTTGCTTTTTAGAAGACTGTCAATTGTCTCTTGTAAAGAGCTGGCTGCCTCTTGTTTTGCTACCCATTGTCACACTGGCTATGGCTGCAAAGATACTTTAGTTCAGGTTGAGTGAGTCAGTTGATAAGAATGGGTTTTCTGTGATTGAATGAACACTAGAGAAAGTTTAAAAAATATATGCTCTTGGCTACAATCCAAAGTTGGTATATGGGACTGTAGTATATTCCAGTCTCTGAGGCAGAGTTGAAAGTGATTATAAATTGTCACTTACTTTCAGATATGAGTGTCCACATATAATAGTCAAAGTGGTTCCTGATCACAGTTAGAAAGGAGAATATCCTTGAAGGCATTTCCAACTTTTTACAACAAAATCCCAAAAAATATCTGAGAAAACGAGTCAATACAAGAGCAAAATCAAAAGCATGTCATTTGAACCATAGCATTTAAGAATTATGTATTAATCTAAAGTAATATTCACTAAAATAGAAGCTGATAAAATTACCTACAAAAGCACATGTAATAAAATTCGTAAAATTCCTCTGGTTAAAAAAGTTATACACATTTTTGATTAGGGGGGGGGACTGACTTTTGTTGTGTATATGTCATTGTCATTCTCCCCCTTAAATTAAAAAAAAAAAAAAATCTGTAGAAAAGGAATTTTTAAAGCCATTTTCTTTTATGCTGAGTTTTTCCCCTTGCAAAATAATTTGATAATATTGATACATAATAATATGAATTCAAAATAGGCCTACATATAATTCAATATAAAACAACAAAATATATATCAAGGCATAATGCATAAAACGCGCTGGCGATAAAATTTGGAGTTTCTGGAAAGAAAAGTAAAGGAAGAGAGCAAAGGGTAATGAATTTATAGGAACTCCACATCATCTAGACTCAGTTTGTAAATTAATTAATCGTAATTTTAGCCACAAATGACAATTTGCACTGGAGTTCTTTGTTTAACATTTCGTCGCGTCTGTTCTTTGTTTTAACTCTGCGAATACTTGCATTATTATGAATATATGAATATCAAACATTTGGAAAGTCATTGACACGATGCCAACTCCTCCGTTCGCATGAAACGAGTATTCAATGGAAATTCAACCAACGACAATAAATTATTCCATGTGCTCCGAAAAGAGACTTTCTCACCCAATTTCATCTTTTTTCTCGCCCCAAGACTTCTTGTTTCGATTCCAACGTGGAAACTTCTACAAAGTTGTCGCGAACTCCGAATAACTTATCATTTCTTTGGAATACCAATAACTGGAATAAATCGTTACGTTGTGTTTATTCTCGCAACTTTGATTTATTTCTGTGACTTTCGTGAACAATTATTCAACTTAATCAATCGCATATATTATCGCTTTTCACCAGCGGAACTCTATATCTCATCATTCCGTTCTCTCATCAATTTGTAATATATTCCATCTGCATATTACTATCTTCTATCGCCTGAATTATAATCCTCTTATTGATATTATATTCTTCATTGATATCTTCGTTCAATTTATATCAAAATACCATGTTATATCTATACAATCCTACTTCTCTAGGATTAATATACAGACATAACCCTCTTGATCGCCGCCCCTCATCGGATGAACAGGACATTGAATCAAAACTGACGCAGCCTGGTGAGTGAAAAGACAATCATATCCATTCCGCCACAAATTGTAGCTAAAAAATTATACTCTTTCTAGCTATAACGATGATTGGACATGCCATCTCTTGATTACCTCCCGCCCCCCCCCCCCCCGCCCTCCCCCATGCAAAGATATTGATAATTGAATCGATAATTAATTGCATTTGGATATTGCGGCATGCGTTAAACGTGAGGTAAAAATTAATGCAGATTTCTGGTAAGCCAAATTTTGCTTTATTTAACTATATTCATTCTTTTCTTAGCAAATTTGTAAGTAGAATGAGTTAATAAATCTACTAAGACCTAGTCTACAGATTTTAGCTGACAAAAAGTATAGGTTATCTAGGGGGATCTAACGTTAGGCCTAACGTTTAGGGTAGATCTACTCTAACTTCTAAGTTACGTATGGGCTGGCGCCGCGCTGGGTGGGTACGGTACCGTACCGGTGGCGGATGGGTACAGGCGGTAGGCTAAGCGAAGGTCTCTTTAGACTTTAAAGTTTTTAGGGCTAGATCTAACTGTTAGGCCCCCTTCCGCTATTTTGCCATGCCCGTGTGACAATAATCATGATAAAGTTTGCATGGTTTTTAGTTTAACGTTAAGATCTACGATAGAGTGGACTCTTGAAAAATTTAGGCCTGCTAAATCAGACAGAATTGCTAATTCTATCTTTATTTTTTTAGTTGGCAACAGGGACCCGTCCTAAAATTAAAATTGTGACGTGAGTACCGAGTGCGTGAATAAAAATGGACAAGCAGCTGGTGGAAGCAGAGCCAGCTGCAATGCTCAGCCTAACTTCATCAAACCTACTGAAAGTTAGCCTCGGCCTCCCAAGATGTACGTGGATCTAGAGAATCGACCACATTCAAGGACCCACAAACAGCCTATCCTCCCAGTTCAGACCCGACAAGCTACCAGCAGTCTATATCAAATGATGCTATGAAAGCAGATCCAGGACTGGATGAAACAAGTCCACATCTTCACAAGATCAAGAAGGATGGTCTAGTCCGGAGTGATACTTCAGGGTGTTCCGAGACCAGATGGCTGCTGCTATTGAACCAATTGATGTTGCTATGGCAGGTACAAAATCTTCTTCATAGGCCTACAGTGTTTTTTTCATCTCTCTTTTTGTGTGTGTGTGTGCCTACTTTGTCCTAACAATTCCTTAGAAAAGTTAGAGTTAGAATAGATTTGACCCAAACTCCAATTAAAACCTTGATCTTACTATTAAAGGTAAAGCAGGAATATAGATGATCTGTATCAAACACATCATACTTCATTCTGTCAAAGACAAAGTTGCACATTTTATGAAAAAGTCTTATTCCATGAATCTATTAGTAAAAGGTAATTGTAGTGTCTTCATATTTTATATCTTCATATATTTGTAGAATGAATGAAGGTTTTATTTTTTTAGTTTCAGACTACAGTGGACTGTACATACATATTGTAGGATTATATATTTTAATACAGTTCGTCTTTGGCTAATGTCTCCTTCAATCTGTGCCTACCTTCCCAAAACAAAAACAAAAACAAAGTGTAACCAGACATAGGCCTATCATATTAAGTTATGTCATTCAATTGCAACTTGCTTTCAAGATTCTATATTTCATAATTTAATTTTGTTTGCATAATTAATGTTTGCAAATTAAAAAGACTAGGTTTTGATCTTTGTACTGAAAAATTCCTCAAATTCTGTCTTTACAATTAAATTTGGATTTTTTTCTTTTTTCTTTTCTTTTTTTTTTTGGAGGGGATTAACAAAATAACAATTGATCTAATAGATCTGTGTAGAATTATTTGATGTTACTACAATGTCTTCTCCTATTAACATTTAACTTATTGCAGAGATTGACCAATAAGCAGTGAAAGTGAATGATGCCCAGTGGACTCATGTTTTCAGTCAAGTAAAACTTGAATCTCCCTCCTTTTATTTTTTGCCAATGGCAATAGATTAAACAAAAAAACTCAATTAGTGAGGCATTGAATGGCAGTGCCTAAAAATCGACGCGAATCGATTCGGTGGAGATACCGTGCGTCTCGTACAGCGCCGAATCCAAGTGGATTCGGTGAGGTGAAAGGTCGAGCGTTCGACAAAAAAAACTTTGAACTTTCAATTCAATCACTCAATTTACGATTTGGGCAACAAAAAAAATTGACGATACATATCTACATGCATACAGGCTTCACATTTATTTACAAAATTGCAAACAAAAAAGTTGGGTTTTAGAATCATTTATCGCAAACGACACACTAAATCTGGCCTCAACACCGGCTATAACTAACACAAAAATACATGTATGGTTACACCGGAGGGACAGCATAAAATTATGGGCGACTAACAAACTACTATTACTTCTTACGGTGCGTAAATCCTATTTCTGTGTGCGCCGCGGTATCGACTTATTCGATGGAAAACATACGTTTTGTTACGGAGCCAATAGATTGGTAAGTTGACACATTTTTACATAAAAATATAAAACCAATCATATTAAATTAAGCATACGTTCACGGCGATTGATAGCAAACGTTGATGCGAACTGTAGACAACTCGCCATGGACAAATTCAATTCAACCCTCCAAAAACAGGGGCGACGTGTTCTCAAGGACGATAGCGCCTTTTAGCGAGTTGTTTTCAACGATTAGAAAAAAAAAAAAGATTCTCGCAAGTCTTGCGAGGGAATCCAAGACCATTCCGACTCTTCGATATTGCGAGAATCTAGATTCTCGCGCGGTCACCACTGCCGAAATCAGCGAAACAGCATTCTCGCCACCCGCACGAATTTTTTAGGCCTTGAATGGAGCACAATTTTATCACATTTAGCGTTATGTATTATTTAACTGGTTGAAGAGCCAGAGAAAATATTCAAATCTGCAGCATGTTGCAACAATTTGTAATATGTTTATATTTTAATATTTTTTATCGTTTTGGAAAATATCTTGTTCCTTGCTTTACGACGCTTCATTCGTATATTTCACAAATATATACGCCATTAATTTTAAAATTTTCTGTAAATCTTTATTTTTTAGGGAGAGTGAAACATTAGATGCTTAGGTTAGATCATCTTTGAAAACTCCTTCAGATGCAAAAGGCTTAGAGGAAAACCTGATTCAACGAAAGAAAGAATGCTGTCCCATCCAAACTTCTATCAAACACTCAAATTACCTTAGCCAACATAACATATGATTTCAATCTTAGAATCAGGACACTCTTGAATTAAACTGTCCAAGAGTCAAGGCTTTCGAAGGAAAAAAAAAAGTGATTCAACAGAAAGAAAGAAGGTTATGTCATCTCAAGCTGCAATCCCAACACTCAAAAATTACCTTAGCCACATGAATATGATTTCAATCTAGATCAGAACCATCTTATACTTCGACAGAAAGAAGACATTTTAATGTCATCATCAAGCTGCTAATCCCAAACACTCCAAATTACCTTAGACTGTGCATTTTCCAGTCTTTAGTTCCAAAGGCAGATTGGCTGGGTTATCGACTTTATAAACAATGGACTGTTTAATTGATTATAATATTGTTATTAAGAACAAATGTATGCAGGCCTATATTGTGAGAGATGCTAATATGGCTATCTATTTTATAAGGTTCTGTGAGCATTAATAAGCACAGATTAAGGATTCCATTTTGGGCAGGTTATAGTATCAAAGATATTTAGATTTGGTTAGACCCCTATTTTGTTGTCCAGAACTTGCAGAATGAAAATGCTCTCATGGGGTGGGTACACAATATTGGCCAATTATTTGTATATATAAAAAATTCTAGGGAGGGAGTTCCTGCTGACTGCAACTAGTCAACACATCAATTTTCATTCTCTTTTTCTTTTTTGGTCGTTAATAGGTAATTTTTTTCTAGGTTGCTTCTTTTTTTTTTTTAAGGGGGGGGGGCAAGGCCCATGATTAAACACATTGCGTGGTCGGAGATGTAACATACAAAGTGGGTGATAAATCAAGCCCTTGTAGAACAACAGAAATGTGAGAGGGATAGTTATTTTGTTTTTAACCACTATTTACAAATCTGTAATTACCTAGCTACAACTAACTGTTATTCAATAAGAGAATTAATTTAGTATATATATAATTACAGAATAACTCATAAGTTACTATAATGTTATTCAATTAGCCTCGTGAGATAAGCATGTGTGGTTGCAGAGATAAAATAAATCAGGGAAATGTTATTAGTCCATTACTTCCTGTAGAAGTTTCGCAAGTCTAGGCACAGTACACTTTTCCATTCATGTTGGTTCCTTGTTCTTTCTTTAATGAAGTGTAAATACCATTTGCGCTGATTACATTTTATGATTAATCTTATCCTTTGTTTGGTGTCAGTTTATTCTACCTATCCTGCCAATTTAAAGTTATTGTATTCTTTGAAACATGCAATTAATCTTTCTTTGTACCCGATTTGGTATTCAGAGTAGGCATTGTCGTGACTTAAGGCCTTTCTCTCTCTCTCTATCTCTATCAGTCATTATATTCTCCTGTTTTTTTTTTCTCTTCACTTCTCTTCTCTCCTCTTCCTTCCCCTTCTCTATTCATAAATCAGAATTAGATGTCATCTTGTTTTAAAAATGTACTAATCCAATTCTTATTTTTAGTTTTTCGTCACACGCATAATTGGACATTATATTGTTCTTGCGAAAATGATATAATAAAATATGTCATGTAAAATGTAATGTGCTATAAAATCTAGCTTGGTAATCACTGTTTACCTCTCATACAGGGAACATGCAGGACTTTTCATTGCATCATGTATTGGACCGCTAATGAAAAATCTGTATTGAATGATTCAATCAAGTAATCACTAGTAAGTAGAACGATGAAATGGGACTCAGAATTCTACAAAACAGATGCGAAATTGTCTATAATGATCATGTTATATAGACATAACATTTATTGATATTTCTAATATCCATTAGCACATCTTGCATACACTTAATCTCATTATAATTATAATGGTGTTTTCTTCACGCTGTATTTCCTATTCTTAAATTAACAACAGACATCAGCTACATAGAGGAAAAGCAGAAAAGTGTGAGTTAGAAGCAGAGAGATAGCGGAGTTATGCAAAATAGAAAGAGGAAATTAAAAATTTATTGGCCACAATAAAAAAAATGGGGATAGAGAGAAAGAGTGGGAAAGTACAAGAAAGTGGAATAAGACAACAGTTGTCCTGAATTAAATAATACACATATATACTGACCTGCAATCTCCTAGATCATATTCAATTGAATGATATTAAACAGTTTTGAAATTCTCAATTAGCCATTGAACAATAACGATGATAATACATGTATTAGATAATTACAGCCATCCTTTTGAACCAAGAGTACTCAGGAGCCTAATCCTGATACCACTCCTTATACCAAACACCATGGTATGTAGAACATGACATGTTCAATATTTATAAGGGTTATTTTCGTGATGATTGTCTTTTCTTGACCGGTATGGAAAATTTCCACTTCAGTACAAGGCTATTTATCAGTAATGAAGTCCACCAAAATCGCCCAAATTTTCTCTCTTGCGAACATTTTCCCAACTAGTCCAAAATCGCGAAAAAATGCGCTATAGTTACAGTATTTGAATTACAACCAGGAGAATCTGTTATTACATGTACACCAATCTTTGTACCGGCTCTCATTTTAATAGAGCAGACTATTACAATAAGTGATCTCTAAGCGTAGCATCTCAATAGTTAACTTCGAATAAAACAAAGTATTCGAAGTCTTATCCAATTGCTCTACTGGTACGTAGTTAGTTAACACACACACACACACATGTCATTTTGCTCCATTTGACGTCAGGAAGCAGAAATGGAAAATTTCTAAATAATATTTACAAAATACACAAAAAATAGAACTATACTTCCCATGTTTGGCCTTGTAAGAAATTTCAATGTAATCATCCAAACTGCTTCAATGAAAAAAAAAATGTTCATAATGAACTGCACCAAATATTAACCTGGCATTTGGCAGTAATTTTTGCTCAAGACTTCTGCTGATGTCTAACAAAATATAACCTACATGTAGGCATTCGCCAATAAACTGAGACGAAGGTTGCAATGGTGTTTGTGTTTCTGACCGATTGGGGTAAATCATTCCATAAGAGAGAGCCCTCTTCCCCTTTCCAGTCCTAACCCGTATTATACTAATTCCTAAGCTGCTTGCATTTCTAGTACGGTATGTATGAACATTGGATGATGTTTGGAACAGGTCTGTGAGATATTGAGGAGAATTTCCATTCAGGGCATTGAATATGACTTTGAGTTTCTGGAATTTCCACCTATCCTCTATTGATACCCATCTTGGTTTGCGCAAAACTTCAACAGTCGGTGTTTGACTTTTTTGCTGCTTGATAATTACACTTTTCAGATTCAAGTTACAATTTGACCACACTGGACTACAGTACCGGTAATCAAAATGTGGCATAATTAGTGCATTTGCTAGGACTTAGCTTCAAACACTCTTCAGTAAGATATGGACGAAGTCTTCGAAGAAGTGATATTTTGGACCCAATTTTCTTGTTCACGTTCTCAAGGTGATTATTCCAATTTAGGTATTGGTCCAAGAAAACACCTAGATATTTATAACCATACACCCTCTCTAACTGTGTTTGGTTCACATTGATATCTATGGGTTCTGTGATGTTGTTTAGCTTCAATTTCAGCGACAGATGTAGCACTATAGTGTAGCATTGTATAATCGGCATACATCATTACTTTTCCATTCTTCCCTGACTTTGGTAGAGTATTGACAGTATAGAGAACAATGGAGGCCCCAAAATCGATCTTTGTTGTATTCCCAACTGTACATTTCTTGGTCATGACAATGGCTTTTCAATAGCTGTGCATTGACTTCTAACTTGTAAACCAATCTTTCTCAATATCTGTGATACCATAGTTCAACAGCACATTCATTAACATACGATGGTCTACAGTATCAAAAGCCTTTTTGAGGTCTAAGATTACAAAACAAGTCAAACGTTCATTGTCCATTCCTTTGTACAATACATCACTGACCGATACCAAGTTACTTGAATGAGCTTTCCTAAATCCTGATTGTTCCTTAGCGAGAATGTCATTTTCAGAGAGGTATTCTAGTCAATGCAAGACCTTCACAATTTCCTTTACACACATTTATGCATTAATGAAACAACCGACAGTTGCATATTGGATGTTTTTCTTGTCCTTGCATAGTACCTGAATTTACAAATGATATTTGTGCAGATATTTCAGAATTCTAGCATAATTGATCCGCATCTCCATGTTGCAGTCATGACTTATCACAGCAGATTGCAGTCACATGATCTCATCTTTGGCGCCTTCTCCATTCAAAAGGTGTCAGTTTCCCGCGTCTTTTGTTCCAAAAGCCGATTTATCATCTTTTGAAAGGAATCCCGAAATCTTAATACGGCTTAAACACGAATAAAAATGTTAAAAGTTGAAAGCCGAATGTTTCCCAGGAAGCCGCGGGAAACTGACGCCTTTTGATTGGAGAAGACGTCTTATTCAAATACAATGGAATCTCATTTTAACGAGATCTGTTATAACAATCAGATATAAAGAGGTCATTTTGCTGCTCTTTGTATTCTTTTGACTATTTTACCCTGATATAATGAGATTCCTGATATAACAAGTTAATTTCCATGGTCTCAAGGACCTCGTTATAAGTTTCCACTTGAGTACATTGAGCTCAAACAATTGCACTCAGCTTGTGATTGATATTTGTCGGGACTGTACATTCCCAATTGTTACTAATTACAGTACCTGTTCTATAAAGGCCCAGTTAAAAGACTTGCAATAAATGTAGCATGAATGTTGCAACTAAACAACAGTATGACATCATGGGATACCTCTCATGACGTGATACATATTTACAGAATTATATTTTCCATGTAGGCCTACTTACAAATGTACTAATCCAAATTTACATAACATTACATAATGTTACAGTAATCCCCAAGTGTCAAAACTCGTCAATTGCAACTCATTAATCTATTTGACATCCGCATTGCAACGTTGTCATTAACTCTTAACATGCCACATTGATTTTTAGTGAATAAAAGGATTTTAATTTTCAGATTTTAAGATGGTATGGAACAGCCTTGCTTGGTTCGAATGACTAACAATGAAACCACAGACATGATACAAGCAGTATTGTTGCTTTGCAAAGTCTGTACTGCCAGCATTAAAAATTGTATTATATAAATAATAAGTACAATTGCGCGAAAATGTGTTCGTGGCATGATAAGGGTTAAAACAAGAATATTATCAAAGGTGGCAAGAATGGAAAAAAAAACTAGATGGATAAATCTAAAAACAAATGTAATGAAGAAAGTATTGTGTGGTAAATAGCCCTCTACAAACAGTAATCTGTAGGCCTATGATGAAAGTCAGAATAAACAACCTCACACGCAGCATCTTTAAACCTAAATTACTGACACTTTGACAAGTAACCAATAAACATAAAGTTTCAATACTCTTTATTTTCAGGGACTGATTTTCAAGTGACTGTATAAGACGAATATCATGCATGCTCTCTTGAGTTTTTAAACGCTCTCAATTATTGCATCGATACATTTTTTTTACAAAATATATATACGTGTATTTTGAGAAAAAATCTGGGGCTAAAGGACAATGTAGTAGTAACTGATCAAATGAAATCCTTTACTCTTTAACACAAGAGTTACGATCAACTGCAAGTCGATAATAGCCAATCAGAATCCTTGTTGCATAGACTACTTAATTAAAAGTCTCACTAAGAACCAATCAAAAATTTTTTTTTTTTTTCATATTTGCAATTGATCGTAACTCTTCCTCGTACACTGCATTGGTAAAAGCGTTTAAACTAATAGCTCCAAGTGCTTTCATTACACTGACCTGATCGGGCACCCCTCCGATACACAGATTACAGTTGCACTAAACAGCTGAGATTTGGTCATTTATGAGTAGGTTTGGCAGTCTGACGTGGCTTTTACAAACTGTCTTACCACCATTTCTCGCAGAAGACGTCTGTCTCAGGGATGCCTTGGTTACTTAGAAACCTTCCATGTCTGCTACATGGTAGGATGGACACACACACAAAACATCTTAGAGGACTGCCTCCTAACCTCTCTAAGGCTGACTTGATGTCACTAACGTTTATCCTTCGATCTGCAAGAAGACAAAATGAAAAGTAGAAGGAATACAATAAATAACCATCCTTCATGATCCTGAATTTTCAGAAGCTTCAATTTAAAACTTCAGAAGTTAGAAATTTTTGTTTCTGTGATCCTCCAGTGTTCATCCTATGCTTCATCCGACACCCTACATTCTTGAAGACAAAACATTGAGCCTTCCGCACCTTGCGCCTTCTCATTTGGTTAAAGCCCTTTTCAAAACTAGATCCAGAAAAAAAGAGCTCTATATTCTACTATCTTTCCTGCATCTCCGTTTCTATTTTCCTCATCTCTAATATAAAATAATAATGATAATAGATAGATACATTTTATATAGCGCTAAATCCACCTTGGTGTTTCTAAGCACTAAGTGTGGAACGGGTTTTACCCGGCTTATCACTCGCTCATTTTAACTTTGAGCCTAAAACATATGTTCTACTATTAAACTTTATCAATATTATTGGAACAGCCATCAGGGTTCCCACCCATCAGGAAATCAGGGAAATCAGGGAAAATTATTTCAATTTTTCCAGTCAGGGAAAAGTCAGGGAATTTTGATTGGCCCAAAAATTCGACAGTTGGTAGTCAGTCAGACCAGTGTTTATACTGCAAAATAGTTTACGGCGACAACAAAGAAAACACGCGAAATTAGAAATGGGTTAAATAATATTCAGGGAATTTTTAGATTTCATCAGGGCAAATCACAGAATTTTGTTTCTTGAAATGCTGGGAACCCTGGCAATGCAAGCCTCTACTTACAAAGACCATCTGAACTTCCAGTGTGTAACGTTGGTTGAACGTTAATATTTTGAATTAAAAAGATTTGATTTTATAATCATGAAATATAATTCTTTTACAAACTGTACTCACTTGATATTGACGAATCTTCCACTGGATCTTGGTAACCAAAACTTAGCAGAGATATTTGGGGAATGTTCTGAAGTCAACCTCGTCGATGGTGTCCTGAGAAAGACAAAAAATAACATCTCAATTTTAGTAATTGCTTATTTTAATGACAAGAAATATTACTTGCCGATACAAGAGTAAATAACAGATTTTCATCTCAAGGCCATAGAGCGTATGTATTTAAATATAAAATTGTTGGTTTATTCGTTTCCCATACATTGGAAGGCGAAAGGGCTTGGAATGATTTGAGTGGGGGACTTATTTGCTTTTTTTTTGGGGCATGGCCACAAAACAGTTAGTCTATGCATGAAATCTAAATGTGCTCCACAGAAGATATGTCCTTGTCATACTGAACACATATATAGGCATATAAATTTAATATGCTTTATATGTTTGAAGTGGTATTGGGAGAATCGCCTCATCAAAAAAAAAATCTTGCTGTATCCAAGCTGTAATAATGGAGTGGACTGTATGTATATAAATAAAGAATACCAACTTGAATATAAGCTCACTCTTAGCTGAAGCACTGAAGAGCAGTTCCATTTACCAGGGTGTATGCCTCTGGGATGCCTTTCCTCTTCACATGCAAGTCTGCTGCATGGTGCATCAATGACATGAGGGGATTTAACCAATCCCCCCTCCAATAAGTAGAACGTTCCATGCTGGATCACCAGGTTGAGGTTATAGACAAGTTTGTCACCTCCAGCTCTGACTTTGACCTTTGACCCTACAGCACACTGGGGTCAACAACAAAAAAGTGGATAGATGAGCTCATGCATGCATAGTAGGCTACATGTATGTACTGAAACATAAAAATAAAATAAATTGTACATCCACTCTCCATGATGAAGAGGAGATCGAGATCAAGCCATTTACCTGGTTAAAATGAAATATTGTACTTATATACGTGTACCTAACGCATTCTGAACATGTGAATTACCATATGGTACTTAGTAATTTCATTAGTCCCACATTGCTTTTCCTTTGTAGCTTCATTTTGCGATTAATCAATTTGTAAAGATAAAAGAAACTTTTTTCTATTTGAATTTTAGTTTGTTAGTAAATGCTGACACAGTCTCATCATGCACAATAAAAATGAAGCAAGAACATAATAACAAATTTGTCTTATTTCATGAATGAATGTTAGCATTTTCATAAAAAGAAAGCTGGAGCAAATAAAAATAAGTTCTTTCAGACTGCTTTAAAAAAAACTTCCTATCTTTTTCATTATTGCATGAGATGAACAAAAGAAGCAAACAAACAGGAAATCAATGTTCCTATACATAAAAATTATCATAAAAAGAAAGCAGGAGTGAATAGAAAATAATCTCACTGCTTCTAAATTGATTTCCTTTCAGTTTCATTATTGCATGTGATGAAATTAAAAAAAAAAAAAAAGGGGTATCAATGTTCCAATACATAAAAATAGCAACAAACAAATATATTTCAGAAAATGAAATTCAGAAATTATTCAAAGGCAATTAAAACATTGTAAACCAATTCCCCTTTGGTTAACTTGATAATTTATCTATTTCTAAACTGTACCTTTTTATGAACCCAATGTGCAGGGGGATGTGTACTGTATTTGACTGCTAGTCCCACGTGGCCCTTTTCATGTAAGGGTCTGGGTGCTGAACTCATAGAAAACCCACCCACTGTGGAGACCCCTGGCATGAACATATCAACCCTAGTGAATAATGAATGAAAGCAAAATAAAATTGTGAGTTAGTGGTTAAAAAAGGCTTGGAGAAATTATGCTTGCAAAATGGTGTATTTACAATTGTTATCACTGATGTCATTGATGATGATGATGATGATGCAGATGATGATGATGATAGTGGTGTTGATGATAATGGTGATGATG
This sequence comes from Paracentrotus lividus, assembly GCA_940671915.1. Taxonomy (NCBI): domain Eukaryota; kingdom Metazoa; phylum Echinodermata; class Echinoidea; order Camarodonta; family Echinidae; genus Paracentrotus; species Paracentrotus lividus. The sequence continues at coordinate 18,971,000 of CALNVZ010000641.1, read as the reverse complement.
GTGATGATGATGATGATGATGTTGATGATGATGATGGTGGTGATTATGATGATGCAAGTGATGATAATGATGGTGATTATGATGATGATGATGATGATGATGATGAGGATGATGGTAACGATGATTATGATGATGATAATGATAAACTATTATTATCATTATGATGATGGTGATGGTCATGATGAATAAAATCAAATTAAACAATTATGATCATCATGTTGGATGTTTATGGCAACTAATAGAAGGATCATACATTCTAGAACTTACAAACTGGGTTGGGAGATACAAAACATAAAATGGAGACATAAATTTTAAATTGAAAAGCTGTTCTTGTAAGAAAGAAGAAATCTTTTCATGTAAGAGTTGACACGTAGGGTAACCCACAAATTTGGTAAGAGCATCAAGGATGTAATGATCTGGCAAGATGGCTATATTCCTCCAACTATTAGCAATTTTATTTAAATAGACATGTATCATGTGGATATTATAACTGTGGCTTTTATAATGTATTACATGAGAATAATGAAAGGATTAAAAGAAAGAACTATTACTGCATGGGCAGTACAATTAATGATAAAATAAAATTAATGATAAAAATAAAAGAAGCAAAACATAGTGATGCAAAGAAAGAATTTTGTTTAAAATAATGATGGTTACAATGTACAAGCTGCTGTGAGAAAGCATGCTAACACTGAAAATATTCCTATCATTCAAGCAAGGTGATCTATATTTATACACCATTTGCAACAACCTTGTTCACTCTATGGCTTTCACATGCAGTGCCAAAGAAATAAATGTGGCTTCTTTTTTGTAATTATATTACCCAAAATTTTGGCACAAGATGACACAGTTCCCAATTGAATCTTAAACCTAAATCCTTCACCTATGCCAACTCTTTTAAAGTCCTGAACCTAACCCTACTTTTTAAGAAATGAGGCAACTTTGAGCAGTGCAAATATTGGCACGACAATAATTTTTTTAAAATAACTTTTATAATGGAGTTTCTGCTTATTTGCATGGCTGTTCTTTTAGCTACACAAGCCCCCCTTGGCTTCAAATCATATTTCCGTTATGATTTACCTGATTGTGCACCCATATTGTGGGAGGGTAGTCACTGAATTTAACAGCCAAGTCTAGAGTGTGTGCATCTTTGAGCTGAGTAGGGCCCGAGTGCATGGAATAGCCAGTGAAGATATCGATACCTTCTATGAAAAAGTCAACCCTAGACATAGAATATATAAAAAAAGCATTCTTCTTCAATCTTGATATCAATGCTCAAACTTGAGTAAGAAAACCTTCAAGCTTTTTGTTTTTGTTTTTGTTTTCGTGTTTTTTTTTGTTGTTTTTTTACAAGTTTCTGATCATTTGTATTAAGTATTGCAATTTTTTTTTTTATTATATAACAAATACATGAAATATATTTTTTTTAATACTTACATTGTACATACATGATTGTGGCCCCATATTTGAGAGATCAATTCTAACCAATTATTGGTCAAAAATGCACGCAACAATGATTTTGAATGGAATTTTCTATTTTGTCATTTTGTGATGACAAACTTTTATGAAGGATCCAAGATATCTCAACTGTCAATCATCACAACATACATGTACAAAATCATTTTGACAAGAAAAAAATCTCTAGTAACTGGAAAAGAGATACATGGACAAACAACACATGGGTACATGTAACTTGCATCAGAAAAAACTAAAACACACATACCAATGATCTAAGGTAAAAACAAGATGAATCCTCGACCGCGCGCAAAAATATATGCCTCCGCCACTGCCCGATCAGAAATATATAGCACATTCATCAATTTATTTTCCTTGAAACAAAGACATCTTTGACATCATAGTCCCTCCTTAATTTTTGACTTCCATACTCCCAAATCTAATAAGATCATTTCCATATGGCAATATTTTTACATGGAATTTTCACGATTATTTTTGCTCAAAAGCAAATCTTGGTAATATTATCACATTTAAAATAAAACTGAATGCACTGTTTCCAATAAAACCAGTGGCTGAAGCATTAAATATAGGGGGAAAAAAAATGATTTCAAATGATACATGTATGGGGGAAGGTGGCTACAAGCCCCCACCTTTTTTAGTAGACTATTACAATAACAGGTCAATGATTATCAAGATTGTAATTATTTGCATGCTTCGTCAGCCCCTCCCGCCTTCCTGCCTGACCCTGGCATTTTCAAAACCACTCTAATAGCCATTGAAGATGTCCAGGACTCTATAACATAAAGAATTTACAATTAATTGCAAGTCAATAAAAGCCAATCAGGATCCTTGTTGCATGCATCTCTTGCATAAAAGTCTCACTCTAAACCAATCAGAATGATTGTTTCAAATTTTAGATTCACCATCAATTTTTTTTTTCTTACACAGGGTATAGAATTAAGACTATCTCTCAGTTTAACAAGCAAAAATGACTCACCATTGACCAGCCTTGAATGTGAAAGCAGGGTCATCGACCTTTAGGGTTAGTACTTTAACCGTCTCAGATGCTTGGTTGATTGAGACTACCTCAGCTTCAGATATACCCTAACAAATAAAGAGACAAGGAGCATGCACCTAAATTAAGTGAAATCAATAAATAAATACTAATATCTGAAGTGGTTATTTTTGCGACTTCATCTTCATTTCCACTTCAATTTAAAACTCCATTATTAATGAAAACATCACAAATATCACTTGCAACCTGCCGAAACTAGTCCGAAATCGCGAAAATATTGGCTTGTATTAAAAGCAAGTCAAATCCACCTTGCTTTACAGAGCTTAATGCTACTCAATACTGCCCTAGCTTATCAAAACAAAACAAAATTAACTAGTTGTCTTCTTACCATTGCCATTAATATCATTTCAAAAGGGGCAAGACTCAGTGATATTATTCTAGCAATTAATTCACTAGACAACAAAACTTCTTGAATGCAATTCAATCTTATTAATTCATAATCTGCAAGAATAATAGAATTACTACTACTAGGGTACTTCTTTCTTTGTCCTCTTTCTCTTCAGTCTCCGGGGATCATCAATTCAGTAACACCAGTGGGGTGTACCACAAAGACTTACGATTGATTAAAAGTTACAATTGATTTTTTTCTTGGTAGCCTCATTTGGAAACCAGGTATAGTCATATATTAGGATTTGGATCTAACTAAGAGTAGGGTTAGGGCTAGAGAATAGAATTAAGATCATCAACTGTGGACCATCCGGTCCATGATGAGGCTTCAGAGACAAAATCAATCGTAACTTTAAATCAATCGTAAGTCTTTGTGGTACACCCCACAGGAGGGGGAAGGGTTAAAATTATTGAAACTGAAAGTGTTTACTTACAGGTTCTCTGAAGCTTTGGGCTGTCTTGTCCATGTGGTCACTCATTGTCCTGAATAGAGCTGAACTGAAAATGAAGGACAAATTAAGAAAATTGATTTTTTTTTTTTTTTTTTTTTTTTTTTTTTTTTTTTTTTTTTTTTTTTTTTTTTTTCTTTTCTTTTACTAATAATGTAAGGGAGTACGATGGCAAAAAAAAAAAGTCTTTAGATCTACTACTAGTTATGAGGAAGATCAAACAAACAATGCTTGAATGATAATAAACTAATATTAGGATTGAAGTTGAAATTAGATTTTAATATTGATGAAATGAATAAAGTGCCAAATTAAATGTTCTACCAATAACCATTTAAATAATTTGAAAAATGGATGGTATTGGTTTTTCCCCCCAAGGTTTTTCTTCTTTTTGCAATAGATATTGACTCTAAATTGAAGCCCTCCTATATTTCTATGTAGAATCTAGTTATACCAGAGAATGGGTTTTCAATAGATATGATTTCACTTTTATGAAAATAAAAAATAAAAAGCACTCCCAATTTTTTGCCAATTGTGAAAAACCGTATGGGAATGCATTCAGTCTTCACACTCAAATCTCGCCACAGTCCCAACATGGCTTTGCTGCTATGTGTCTCCTAGAGTCTAGCTAGATCTAGACTATTTTTTAATTAGTTTGAAGTCAGACAGTGGGCGAATGGCAATAGCCTAGAACAAAAGTTAGATCTAACGTAGACTTCTAACTTGTTAGATCTACCTTAGTGCACATAAAATTGTTACAAAGTAAATGTCAGACAAGAGTCTAAGTACAAAATTTGTCTGTACTATTTGATGCATAGATTTTGTGATATCCAAAATAGAAAAGAAGAGGACCACATTAAATTTATATCTCCAAAAATATGCATGACGCTCGAATGATCACGTTTGTGTATGAAATAACTACCATTGTGCCTTCGAATGAACAATAGTCACAATAAAATTTAGACTCTAACTTATTATTTTGGTAAGTCCTCATTTTTTCCTACTTTTTTTTCCAGCCATGGAACTGCACGATTCGATTCGTTGAAGTTCCTATTTATATTTCCCTTCATCATACTAAAAAGTATTGTAACAGTGGCTTTCCGTGGCCAAGTTTTGTGAAGTCGAGTCTTGCAGTTTTTCTTGCAAAATGGTCTCCATTTTGGTAATGATTGACGGCTAGTGCACAAAGAGCTGCAAGCTTTCGTGGGTATCGATTACAACAGGTGGATGCATTCCGCGCAAGGAACCTATTGTCTTTTGTCGTCGATTTCATTGCCCTAACGCTACTACCCTGGGGAAAATAGCTGCTGATGCGGTGCACTACAACGCATGCGTATCTCACCGTATATGCAGGCTCCGTGCACATGACAAAGACCTGACTGTTTGTGATAAGCTACGTCCCCAACTATTGTTTCCGTCTTCGTTCAATGCACATGTGTGTTAAATAAACATGAGTGCATGCACAGCTTTGCACAATAAGCCAATCAGAGCAAGTATACCCTCTTTCACAGCGCCCCAGAACTTTGGCTGTAGAGAATTGCGACAATAATGTGGGACTCTCAAATTTATCATGTTTAAGCAATTAACTTGGCTAGGCAGAAATGTATGAAGGGGGTTCATAAAGCTACACACTTAGTTTTTGACGATTTAGAAGTCACAGAATTTAATATATCATATTACAATTTTTATACCATCTTTTGCTACATTTTGTGAGGATTAACTTGGTGCAAAAACATGGAATAAAACTAACAGCAATTACGAAAATCGCGGTGAGATCGAAACCCTCTCCTCCGTTGCCGTCAGAAAAGAACGGTTCATAAGTCTACGCACTCACTTTGAAGTTTGATTTAACACTTTTAATTATGTGTTTTCTTCCAAATTTTCATGATATATTATGAAATAGTTACCACAATTCAATAATTTTTACCTTTTTAGCACCTTGCTTCTATGTTTAGCCGTAAAAGGTGGAATTTTGAACTTCGAAATGAAACACTATTTTGCTATGACGGCGCCTGTATTATGCGAGTGCATATTTTGGCCCCATTCACTTTAGCGCGTATTTTGCAGTGCGTAGCTTTATGAACCGCGTAGCTTTATGAACCCCTACCATACATAGCATTGCACCATTCTCAAGATATTCTTTGATATTTGGTCATTTATTCGGGATATGAACTTTATTTTGTATGAATTCTGTGTAACCAATTGCAGAAATAAATGGCTAAATCCTTAGGTCTATCTTATTTTAATAATGACCGGAGATGGTTAAACCTGGTGTATAGTTTTGGTAACAAAAAAAAAAATCAGCATAAAACCGATTAAATATAGTCTCATGTTGTTCATATTGCACTAAAAGACATGTGTGAGAGATTTTGTGATATTCCTTTCACGATTTCCGGTGAATTTCAGTGAAATGTTTGAATCCAAACACAATTTGTAACGGTTTTGAGACCTTTGCTGGGTTGTCCTGTCCCCCGAACTTCCCGCATGAATGGACCGTAGCGATCTGTGTGTATCACCCACACAAGAGAATCCCCATTAGTTTTCTATGTGAACGCCTAACGTTAGTGCACACAAAGATGTGTCGGATCCCCGACTTATGTTTTTTATAATACTATAGACTAACGTTAGATCTAACTAAGTATAATATCGTGAAATAAAGACATTAAAACGAGATTCCATGTAATATAACTTTCTTTGTTACAGTTATAGGATTCAGTCTTTCATATTATCTAACTGTGAATCCAAATTAAATTTTTCCTTCTCCCAACACTATACACCAGGGGGGCGTTTCACGAAACCATGGACAAGTTAGTCATATCTTTATCCACCAACTACGTAGTTAGCTCCAATCTTACTAAGTCGGTTACACAAAGCTCTTTCAAGCTCGACAATTTGTAATATCGATATTATCGGAGATGATGTCATCGAGCAATAGCCTTAATCACGGTTTCGTTGATATTTAGACATTGTGGTTTAGCAAAATTTTTCAATATTATCGAAATTGAAGTGATAAAATCGGTCAATAACAGTATGAAAGCTCATAAAATGATGTATAATTTATATAATATGAATTAAAACGCACAATGTTTCTTACTGCATATATTTACAAGGTGTCAATCATGAAATTAATAAGACCACGTCAGAACATGAGATGGGTACCCCCGGATGCGCTAATTTCATAGTTTCGTAAATCAGACTATAAAAATTACGCTAGCTGAAAATGGAGCTAGATTGAGGTTTTTTCCTAAATTTTCTGTTTGCTCACAAAAAGAAATTAATACTAGTGCATTGTAATTTAAAAAGAAATCTATTCAAAATTATTAATTTTGGGACTATCGATTTTAACTACCAACGTAGTCTCTGCGGGTCTCTTTATTTAGCTTTATGGTAAGCTGAATAATGCTTTTGCAATTTATTCAATATTATTTCTTGATTGGATATATTACGAGATATTATTTCTTTATTGGATATAAAAATCACTTAATTGTTAACAACCATTTATTTTCTAGATATTAGACCAAAATCCTGAGGTTGCCACATTTTGTATGAACAAAAATGAGAAAATCGAGATTGTCGCGGCAAATGCAATTCGCCCAAACCGATCGCTTGCCATAAATTGCGTTTGATTGACGTATCAGCGCTCTCCAAAAGATATGACAGGTCCGGAGCTGTCATAAGTATTTAGTCAGCTTGTTGTCCACGATCTTGTCAGAGAGGGCGCTTCGTGGAACCCGCTTGTGGACAAGTTGTTCACTATCTCCGATTTAGTCAAGAAGTTAGACTTATGACGGTTTCGTGAAACGCCCCCCAGCTTTAAGAATAAGACTCAAGTTACTTACTCGCGCTCGTCAACGACTGCTGCCTTACTTTGTGCCCGATACTCTGGGGGCGAAACAGACACCGGTTGTGGTCACGCTAGCAGCACCACTACGTGGGACTACTAGCAAATACAGTGACACTGTTAGGTGCATAACTACATTTCTATATAAATATTTTTACAACAAAGTGTATATTTTTACATACGCTAAATTTCCTTCTTGTTGCCTTATAATTTATGGGGGTCTGTCTCCACTCGAGGTCAATCAGAAAAGTTTTAAGTTGGATAGAAACCCCGACAATAATTTTCGGTTTCTGTAAGGCGACGATGCAATGTACTGGCTTGCATTGCACTTATATATAAACTTAACTAGTCTTCATGCAGGGGCTGTGGTGCGGCTGTAATTCAAGGCCCTATATAAAATACAGGGCTTGGGGTAATTCGTGGAGTACAGTCGACGAAAGATTAACTTCTGTGATAGCCATCTGCACATACAATGATTCCAAAAAAACTCATTGAGCTTGATTTAGTTTTTCATTCGCCAAAGCTGAGTAAGATTTATATTTTAAAATTTTTTTGAATAACCATGTTAATGTTTTTGCAGCCATAGCAGGCCCTAACTAGAGAATTTTTTACGGGTGGGGTTCGAAATCTGCAAAAGTGGACAAAAAGGTATCATCAATTTTTTGACATCACGCCTGGCGATCAAAAAAGTACATCAGATTTTTTTTCCACGTTTAATATGGCGGCGTGATTAAGTGGGGGGGGGGGGGGTGTAAAAAAAAAAAACCAAAAAAAATCCGCCTTCGGGCCCTCAAGAAGAGTACATATAACAGCTTATAGGGGTAGGCTCAAGCGTTCTTTACATGATCTTACTTTTTTTTTTTTCCTTTTAAAAATCAATTTTGTATTTTGTATTTATTTGATATATATATGATATATAATTATATAATGATATTCTGAAGAGCTGCAACGCTCTGGCCAGGAGTGACTATCTAATGTTAGAGGAGGGTGAAGGGGCGTGTGCCCCCGGGCGGCAATTTAGGGGGCGCAAAAAATAATTATATAATAAAAAGAATAAATAAATAAATAAAATGAAAAGCACGAAAAGAACAACACAATAAAAAGAAGATGACTATGGGAAACGACAAGGAAAAGAATCCGAAAGAGGAAAAAGAAAAATTAAGGACAAGAAAAAATAAGGACTTAAAAACACTGACAGTTGAAACCAGACGTCATAGATGTATTTTTTATTTCCAAGAAAATTCCTTTACTGTTCTTGCTTCAACGTATTACGTTAAACTAGAACAATGTCAACAATTATACTGTCTTTCAGTTTTTTCTACTCAGTGATGGATTCAGTAAGTACGATTATATCATGTGGGTCAGCGGCACACGACATAAAGTATTACGGTGTGGTCCGAGTTTGTTTTAGAAAATGCGCTTTTCTCAGGGTGAAGTTGATTTGCGACGACTCTTAAACAATACGCGCCATAGCTGCACACAGTCAACGCATTGGAGGCGCTTTTACTACGTACGTGACAACGCACACAGGCCTAGCGGTGAGTTTCTCTTTATTTTTCTATCTTTCATAACTTAAATCTCCAACATTGTGTTTACTTTAAGAAACAAATATATTAGTTATCATTATTGTTGTATCCTCTTATCATATATCCTTAACTATATCCTAATATCTGGGTCTACACTTTTTCCTACAACGAAAAGTACCTTATTCAATACGAGGTCAATATACTTTTGTTATATTGATCTCGTACATATGAGTGGTTGTGGTAGGTCTGCGCAATCATGATCACTTATCGAATTCAAAGAGGTATTACGTCTACGAATACTCACCAAATGAAAGAATTGGTCCCAGAAATCAAGGTCTTTCTAGTAGCAGATATCTGCATACATCTATGAGTCAGATTTGAGAACATTTCCCACTGTATCTCGATATATAAAGTTGTTTGTTTCGTAACTTAATGACTTCACAACACCGGCGCGGCCGGAATTTCCTTACAAACATTTTTTTTTTTTTGCTTACGCAACGTAGTCTCATTTCAGATGTTATGAATAATGTTACAATTTCAATTTAATACAAAAATAAAAATATATTTAGATTTTCGTTTAAAATATAAATTATATTTTGTAATTGAATAAAACATTGTTTATTGAAAATGCTTAAGATTAAAAGAAAATCTTAATTAGGGAAGATTACATTACAAAGATATGCAAAAAAGCCTGAAGGTACGTATACGAGTACATTGCAAAAATAAAATAAAAAATAAACTCATCGGTCGGGGGGGGGGGGCGGGCACGGAGCGGAGATGGGGCGTTACAGTTAATCGTTTATGATACAGATGAAAGTCTTTCATATTAGGCGCTAAACTACACGGTTGCTTATTCATCACTTCAATTATTATCATCTTCCTGAAAATTTTATTTCAGCCTAGACAATAAGGTAACCATGGTCTCTTTTTCATTATGAATTACGTTTTGTTTGGCTGATATTCTACTTTTTGGGAAGATAGAAATTTCAATTGTGTAAAACAATGAATAAAATCAATTTTGAACCACAGTCGAAATTAACTTCGACCCTTCCCTTAGACAATAAATCTAAGCCTTTGACCATAACCCTAGATTTAATATATAGCAATATTCCCTTTACCTTAGACGCGTTTCGTGGGGGTATAATAGACTACGTCAGCCGGGTAAACAAACAGGGGCCCTCAAAATGAGAAAAGGTGCAAAAATGGGGATTGTGGGGGTTGACAAACTTTTTTTTTCAATACCCGAGAATTGATGCATGGGGGATATAGCCATGGTACCGAAAAGAGAAAGAGGGGACCAACCATGCAATTCTAGAAATCAAAGCTGAAGCAAAATGATGTGGCTGGAGCACGAAAATGGATATCCAACCTTTATGAGCAACAGTGTATAATATTGTTATTTCTACCGTCATGGAGATAATTATCTTGGAGGAAGAAGAGAAACCATGGAAGAAAGCTAAATAAGTAAGCCTAACTGTATAGCTAATTCCACAACTATGATAGGGTTCGGCCTCAATCAAACATAGGGCCTACCAGTTTTACTCTCACATTCCTTTCTTGCACCACCACACACTCTCTCTCTCTCTCTTTCATACTCCGAATACTAGTAGTAGGGTAAATGCAGGTAATATGGGCCCCCTAAGCTCATTTGCCTAATATTCATAAAATTGTAAAATGACACACAGTCTAATCTTTGTTTATGTGAATCAATAACTACTGCTTTAACTTTTATTGTGAAGAAAAACAATTTTCACCAACCCCCCTGTCTGCAATATTCAAATGTTGACGTCATTACCGAAGTGCCCATATTACCTGCATGTGCAGGTAATATGGGTACATGTATTTAATGTATGTTTTAAAAACTACAATGACTCTACCATGTCTAGAATTTGCTTAAAATGTTGAAAAAAATTAACTTTAAGATATCATTTATAAATTATAAGATACTTTGACTATATATTTCAATGTTTTGTATTTTTTATATTATTTCTTTTTTTTAAATATAATTTAAATATTATTTTCATTATACAAGTCAATATAGGCCTACAATAAGTTATTTATATTAATTATATACTGTGAATATACCCCAAAAAAATCGTAGCAAAGAGATTGATGCCTCATCCAAATACTGAGTACCAGAATCATTTCCGCCATTTTGAATGGCCCATATTACCTGCACTAATGTTGCTGTGTCAGGCAAGCGTTCAATGCCACATTGCTCCCCTTCACTACAAAAAATTGACCTGTACACGCTCGTATGATCAAAATGAAACTATAAGCTTACTAAATATACAAAACAAGTGAGGCTACACCCTCAAACACTCTTTCACCATCACATTCTGTGAAATATCAAATTTTACATCAGGGTAAAAAAATGTCGTATGTTTTACGTACCTTGTTGGTTTTCAGCAATTTTCTCAGAGAAATTTCGCCATCAGATGCTCTCACGACGATATATTTTCGTATACAGTTCATTTGAACAACATTATGGTGCTCACACCGGTCATCGGTCACCGGTCGACGGTCACGACATGATTTGCTTCAGGTGGCCCATATTACCTGCTGGCCCATATTACCTGCATGTACCCTACCGATTAAATCCTTCACTTTACATAGGCCTATACTCAAAGAGCCAAAATTCAGAATGGATTCATTTGAATCATTACTCATTGCATGAGTTACTTAATGGAGTTCACAAACTGGCTTAAGCGAAACAATAGTACAAAGGCATGGGACGGCGTGCGAAATTAGAAAATTAGTCATATCTCAAAAAATACTGCACCAAATGTGATGAAAAAAATTTGCAGAAGAAAGTCTGATTTTCCTGCTTTATGAAAATACTAAACAATACCAGGTTGTTATTAAACTTCATACTATAAAAAATGTTTTACAACTGTACCATTTTATTTGACACATGCAGACTGTAGGTCTACTACGTATGCCAAGTCTTAATCTAGTTAATCAGTCTCTGGCTTTCTCACTCATAAAAAAAAAACAAAAACAAAAACAAAACACTGGCTAGAAAAGGAGACATATAGTTTGCATGTAAAATGTTCATAATAACGGTTAAAATAATATTATGAATATAATTGAAAATAACCAACTCAAACTCGATGTCTATAAGCATTGTAAATAATAGGTGACGTTATAGTATGTAACTATTATACTCCATTATTATGACCGTCATAATTATGCATATAACGATTATAGAATTATATATTATTAGATATTAGCTTTTTAATATAATCAAGTTACTAAATATATAATATGATACTAAAAAATAGACTTACACTATATAAATATAATATTATATTCATTCAAAAAAAAATAATTTAATGGCTGAGTTTACTAAATTTGCTACTTACTTAGCCTGCATATTGCACTAACTTCATAGGCCTATACATAATCTTACCAATCCACATTACACGGGTAAAGTTTGGTTATGATGTATTAATTTTGATAGCATCTGCATCGCATTAATTATGGAATATATCGATATGACTGATTTTACATAATAAAATAATTTAATCTTACAAGTACAGAAATAAACAACCACAAAAAAAATTGAGGCCGCGTTCTCGTTATAAGGACAGAAAAATAGACATCCCACAGAGTTTAAAGAATAGGTTCAATGAAAACATATTTAGTCAGTTAATTTTGTATTCTTCTTTTTTTACACAACGGTTCGTTTACGTTGATTTTATATGCCACATGATGATACAAATTTATAAACGAAATGTTCTGTGACAATTAAAAGTGTGATAAAACAGTGGTACACAATCCATGCTGCATCGGCGGATCAGTGCACGGTCTGAAAAAAAATATGGGGGGGGGGAGGCTGCAAAATGCTGTTTTTTTTTTTTTTTTATAGTTTTTTGTCTCTCCCTCTCTTTTTGGGGGGCATCATTTGATCATAATATTATAATTGTACTCATTTTATCTCTATTCTTTCTCTCTTTTTGTTTTTGCTTGTCTAGCTCTTGCTCTGGAAAGGGTGGTGAAGTGGAAGAAACGAGATAAAACGACCTATTTTGCATAATAAATGTGTAACTCCTTACAATCTATTTTTGATACGTTGCGTTCTTTTCGAGTATACAAAAATTTAATTGTCGTAGGCCTACCTGAGTTATAAGCATAATTAATTGTCTTGATATTGATCCTGCGTTGGTTTTGTTTGAATTCAATGTATCTAAGGCCTGATAAAGCGTTGCCCCTATAAAAACAAACAAACAAACAAAACATAATATGTACCGGTCTTTTACGCACTACCTCAAAAGTGCCGCTGAGCTGCGGGGACTGGGGGCTGCAGCAGCAAGCGTGTAAAGAATAGACTCGAAAATGACCGATTTGGGATTTTTAGCCTGTTCACCCCCCCCCCCCCCCCCCCCCCCCCCACCTCCACTTTCGGCTCAGCCCCTCCACTTACGAAGACGCTCCGCGGCCCCTGCCTCAACCCGCTACTAAATTCACGGCCGAAACAAACTCAGTGAAGTCCGTTGGTTGCATTGGTGTCTATGAGCTCACTCACAGCATCTTTGATGATCTTCCATGCAAACTCGATATGTTTGCTCTCCGCGAATGGACTACTTATCACGAAACGGAGGATGTATTTCCCCTTGAACGTCGATGCTGTAAGGAAAACCTTTCTGGTCTTGTTTATCAGGTTTAGTAGCTTTCGATTGATTTCATCATCGGTATCCTGTAGGGGAAAACATATCAAATCAATTATTACATAAAATTATATAAGACCACACCATATAAGCACTCTGGCTCTCACAACTACCATGACTACCGTGACGGTGAATAGCAGTAGGCTTATATATTTGGGATATTGAGGAGTAATATATCGTCGGTGGTAAATTAGGGGTGACGAACAACGTTCGAAAGAGGGGAAAGCTGAAAAGCGAGGAGAACTGAACAACGATGGAAAATGCCCAATATTTTAATTTTAAAGTCGACGAGGGGCCAGGCCCCGCGAGTCTCCCAGTCGGGCCTATACTCTGTTGCTTTGTGAGATATTCAAGATTACTTAAAATCTGGAAAATTCAAATTTAGCCTCGGATCCCGGGGCCGGGGGCCTATACCTATTTACGTTCAATTTGTGGTTTTTCAAAAAAAAGGGCTAAACGCCCCATGTTCTTGTTCCCGGATTTGCCGTTGAAATATATTTCGATACTGTACCCACCTTCAATCTGAAGCAGACATGATGGTAGATGGGTTCCGCATTTAGTTCAAACCGTTTATCTGTTTTGACCAAGTTAGCGAATTCATTTACCAAACGGGATTGCTGCAAATCAAGAATAAAATAATTTTCAAATAGAAGTGTAAGTATAAAAGAGAAAACATCGTTTTGGTGGAATTTTCAGGGTTGGGGCAGGTCCGCCCGGCTTTCCCTGGATCAGGGCCTGCCCGTAGTTTTTATAGGTTCAAGAAAGTAGCATTGCCAATATAGCTTTGTATAACGTTTCTAGCTTTACTCAACAAGGAAGTGTCATGGGTGTTTATTGCAAAACAGCGGTATATAATGAGCTGTGGTGCCAAAAGGTGACCATGCGAAAAGAGACTTTACATACGCTTATTAGAAGGGAAGGGGTCTATATAGTTTCTGGTTTATTGGTCCCATTGGTAAATTTTACAGGATGACAAAAATATAGAATAATAAGTTGATGTTTGTTGTTTTCGCTATGATTCTCACAATAAGTAATGTAGATTTAAACAAAGAGGGAAACTGACCAGAAATATCGGACACCGACATAAAGGTTTAGCATTATAGCTTATTCAGTATAGCGCCTGTCTAGCAATCAGGGGGGCATTTCATCAAAGGACTTGTCGGACATTTTATCCGACAAATTTGCTCTCAGCCAATCAGATGCAAGCATTTCAGTAGCTTATAACAGTTTGTCGGATAAAACGTCCGACAAGTCCTTTGATGAAATGCCCTCCAGGAAGTCTCAGGTTCAAATCCTGATGGATTCCCATTTTGTTGGCCATTTTTCCAAAAATTAATATATTATTGTTTTAAAAAAACCATTTACCTTTCTGATATGTTTTTGTAGCCCTTCCACACCAAACATTCTAATGACGAACCACAGTTTGAGAGAACGGAACGGGCGTGTCATATTGATACTCCAATGCTATGGGAATGAACCAAAATATGAGTTTTATATAATATAATATATATATAATAATTATAATATAATTATAATATATATAATAGTTTTATATAATATGCTACAACACACAAGAAGGGACTATAATCATAATTTACGAAAAGGGGTAATGTAACCTTTTTACCGTTATCTTGATGTATAGTTTCGTAATAATTATGTGCCTATATGGGTTAAATCTCAATATCTATATAATAATATATGAAGAGTTTATTTCCAAAAGGGGTTAGGTCCACTTTTAGCCATTCTGAGAAAATTAGGTTCAATTGAAGTATTTTTTTAATGCAAGGAAATTAACATAAGATAATACCCCACCATGGGAATGTAAAATTACAAAAAAATGTGCGGGTCTTCAATTTTTTTTCTTTCTGTCTTTTAAATTCTCAATTTTTTGGACCTAACCCCTTTTGGAAATAAACTGGATCGAACCCCTTCTATGCGTGTGTGTGGATGCGTGTAAGCGTGCGTGTGTGTTTGTGTGTGCTTATCTTTGTTTGTGTTTGTGAGAAATAACTTCTACATCTAGTTCCGACATTAAAAAAATGGAAATTATATCCAGCACATATGATACCAACATTACCAGGAGTTCCAATATTTTATTTCCAAAAGGGGTTACGTCCAGTTTATTTCCAAAAGGGATTAGGTCCAAAAAATGACAATTTGAAATAAAAAATGAAAAAAATAATGACCAGCAAATTTTTTCTAAATGTGATTTTACATTCACATGGTTGGATATTCTGTTATATTAAGTTTATTATAGAAACACGGCAATATAGGTGTATTTAAAAAATCTGAATTTTCTCAGAAAGGCTAAAAGTGGACCTAACCCCTTTTGAAAATAAAAAAAATTTTCTTTGCCATTTTTAAGGAGTTTTTTTTTTCTTGGGAATTTCAAATTTTCCATGGTACTATCTTTTAGAGCTACTAAAAGTACATAGCTTTAGGCCAATAGCTCAAATTTAATGATAAATTGACCTAACCCCTTTTGGAAACGAGCTCTTCATATATAAATATACAGTGGTGGCCAAAATTATTAGAACACCTGAAGCTACACAAAGTCTATGGGATTCTCAATGCCCTAGTAAATTTGCCAAAGTAAGTTTAAGGATAACTTTTTGGTGTCGACAGCTTTCATGACTTAATAGCGTAGAGTCTTATGCATCTTTTGATACCAAATTAATATAGTTTCGACCATCGGGTAATGCGCAGCTTTAAAAATTGTTGCGCTATGCGCTTTCAGTTTCCCCATAGACCTGTGTATTAAAAATGTAGTACTTATGCAAAGACGTGAAATGCCAATTACCTATGCCGATAGCTCAAAAAGTGTCAAACTTTGCAGTCTTATTCATTCTTACATGCCCGAAACACATGCCAAGTTTCAGAAAATTTGGTGTAATGGGGAAGGGGTGGATCGGCCCATCCCCTGGTCGTGAGATAACCAAAATAACCCTGCCAATTTAAGGTTAAGATTATTTTTCATGAAAGTGAAGACATTTACTTATAAATGCATATATTTTAAAGGAAATTTCATGAGCAATTCAAATATGGTGAAAAATTAAGGGTCATTAGAAAGGGGGACTTAAATAGGGGCTCTGAATTAAAAATTTGGGGCCTTTCAAAAATAATTTTAAAATCCCCACATAAGATCTTATTACTTCACACTGCGTTAATATGAATGCCATTTTTGACATCCTCAGGAAATTTCCTTTCAGAATATATATACTTTTGTAGGGAAAGGCTTAAAATGTTTAACGTTATGCCACTTTGATCATGAAAGGGGCAAGATGTTCAGATTTTGCAATTGGTGGCGTAACATTAAAAAAGGGCGACTTGGGGCGAGTTTTCAACGTATGGCTATGTTATTTAGTTTTAAAGCATAATGATGACATTCACAGACATTCCAATCCTTTTATAGGTATTTAAATGGTCAAGTGAATGAAAATAACTAAAATCATTTAAATATGCTTGGTGTTCCAATAATTTTGGCCACCACTGTATATAAATATATATATATATCATCATAATGCCTTCATTATCTTCCCACATTATGCTTGATGATAATAATGTAAAAAAAAAAAATTTGCCAGGTTTGCTAGATTATTTGGCTTATATGCTAAAGTGTAGCGTTGTGGCGCGGCGCGGCGCGTTGAAAACAAAAAAAAAAAGTGGAAATAATCGACGAAAAAAAATTAAGGTGTCTTTAAAGCGTCCAACGAAAAAAGGAAAAGATTCTGGATCGATTTTAGTGAAATTTGTGAAATGATTATCATTTTTCGGACTCGAGACTTTAGCTTAAGCCCTTGTTGGGATTAGTGTGCATGTGTGTGTGTCAACAATTGTGTGGACTAATAGTTCCCAAAACGATGAAAAGTTCGGTCGATCCTGTTTACGGCTATCGACAGCTATCGAAATTGGCAGCAATCAGAAATCGCGATGGGCTAGTCCTGGTCCACTCCTGGAGAGCGTTTCATGAAAGACTTGTTTTTATCCGACAAACTGTTATAAGCTACTGAAATGCTTGCATCTGATTGGCTGAAAGCAAATTTGTCGATAAAATGTCTGACAAGTCCTTTGATGAAATGCCCCCCTGGTCCTGGTCCACGTTCACATTGTTTAAATTGCGAATTTCAATGAAATTTATCATGAAAGTATAAGGCAGTATAAAGCCTATGTAAGGTCACGGCTCTATTATGTCAAAATAAGACAATTCTAAACTTTTCTACCATTATTTTGCTAGTAAATTTACAACACTTGTTTTGGGTCCCAGATTCGAGTCCCAGCCATGGAATTAATTTCTTTCCGCAAGAAATTCATTTATATTGTGCTGCAATCGACCCAGGTACAGGTGAGGTAAATTACTGGAATTGTTTAGAAATCCTTAAATTGGCAACATATTATCAATACATATCGATTTCCGCGATAATTGCTATTTTAAAGCTATTTGACTCATTATCGACAATTGAGCCAATTTGATAACATAATTGAAATGATGTAGAAATAGAAGGGAAAATTCTGAGGAGGAGAAATATAAATTTGATCTCAAACAAGTCCTGTCCCGAATGAGCCAATTGCCAAGGAATATATGGTGCTAATTTGTTTCACGAAATTCCCAAACATACAAACATGCAGTACACACACATACACACACACACACACACACACACACAAACACAAACACACACAAACACACACAAACACACAGACACACACACACACACACACACACACACCACCACGCCACACCACACAATACGTGCCAAACAATTCTGAATCTTTTCCTTTTTTTTAGGACGCTTTAAAGACACCTTTTTTTTTTCGTCGATTATTCAATTTTCAACGCCCCGCGCGCGCCACAGGTTACACAGGCTATTACTTCGAAGACACCAAAAATGTGAGTGCGAGCCAACCCAAAGACAAAATAGCTAATTTCAAACGCCAGATTTGACGAAATGTATTAATTTGTTTGTTTTTTGACACCGATTTCCCAGGAAAGCAAGACTTGGACACTCTTTGCACAAAGGGAAAGATCTAGGCAGTTGTTTTGGAACTATATGACGCGGGTGATTGTAGAAGCCAATTTACTGCCTCCAACTTCCTATCCAACAGTGTCCGCAGAGAGGGCGCTATATTTCCTTGAATAATGAAAAATCGAGCTGGCTATGCCTATGTTTTGAGACTAACATGAGAAGATGAGTAAATTGTCTTTAAATTACTACGACAGACATTAGTTAGCCCAATTTTCACCCTTTCTTTACTAACGTTTCGAAATCTAAATTAACACACGAGTCAATGGGGAAATATTTACCGCCTCGTGAAACCTATAGCCCTCATAGACCTGAATGTTGAAGAAAACAGCTTGATAGCCTCTTTGAACGATTCAACTGTTTATGTGAGACTTTTACACCTTTAATTGATAAATCATTGAGAAAAATAAGTTAGCAAAGTTGTTTTTTCAATCATAATGTTTTTTTCCCGGTTTCATATATCACTCCTCCCCCCCCCCCCCGACGCCTGGCCCTTAGTTCGAGATGAAGCGCACTTTAAAAAGGCCTTGATCTTCATCTCGTCTAAACCCCCCCCCTCTCCGCCCCCGGCCCCTTCCTCAGACGGTTTTTAGCGTCCAGATGACAGGCCCTGGACAATCCGCAAACAAAATTCTAGATGTTACATGATTAACCAATTCGGGCTGAAATAAAGATCTGGAATGGTTTAAGTCTGTCCTCGGTCCTCGCACACCCCCCCCCTCCACCAAAAGAAACTTCTCTCTTTACCGTCCTTTTCGTTCTTTCATTTTTTTACCGTCTCTTACCCGCCCCCCCCCCGCTCTCTCTCTCTCTCTCTCTCTCTCTCTCTCACACACACACACACACTCTAGTTAATAAAATGTTCATTTAAGTTTTTGTCATCCATCCGTTTATTATTATAATATCCCTTGCGCTCTTTAGGTGCAGCTGGATTATGAACAGAAACACCAATTCGTCATTAAAGCCGCGATATGCGGTTTGGGGGGGGGAGGGGGGGGCTGAAAGCCTCTTTTTTCAACAAACTTTGAAAAATAAGCAGGAAAACAGCCATCTAGTTGTGATATCTATGTGTCCATGTTCACCCCTCAGTCTCGCTTTCCGTTTGTTCGGCCCCTCCTGAAAGTTCGGGCTTAACCCCCCCCCCCCGCCTCAACACTAGTACCGCCGTACAGACATTTGCCTGTAATATATAGAGGGATATGGGGGGGCGTAACACTCAAATCCTCTGATATTGCGTTAATCTTAATTAAAACAAAAAAATATGCCATATTTCTTCTAAGTATGAAATACTCTTTATTTTGAAAATAGAATTAATAAAATTAATTTGATTTGGGAAAAATTGCCCTTAATAGGAGGTACACAGGCCTAATTACTTCGAAGACACCAAAAATGTGAGTGCGAGCCAACCCAAAGACAAAATAGCTAATTTCAAACGCCAGATTGACGAAATGTATTAATTTGTTTGGTTTTTTGACACCGATTCCCAGGAAAGCAAGACTTGGGACACTCTTTGCACAAATGGGAAAGATCTAGCAGTTGTTTGGAACTATATGACGCGGTGTGATTTTAGAAGCCAATTTACTGCCTCCAACTTCCTATCCAACAGTGTCCGCGAGAGGGCGCTATATTTGCTTGAATAATGAAAAAATCGAGCTGGCTATGCCTATGTTTTGAGACTAACAGTGAGAAGATGAGTAAATTGTCTTTAAATTACTACGAGACATTAGTTAGCCCAATTTTCACCCTTTTCTTTTACTAACGTTTCGAAATCTAAAATTAACACACGAGTCAATGGGAAATATTTACCGCTGTGAAACCTATAGCCCCTCATAGACCTGAATGTGAAGAAAACAGCTTGATAGCTCTTTTGAACGATTCAACTGTTTATGTGAGACTTTTACACCTTTTAATTGATAAATCATTGAGAAAAAAAGTTTAGCAAAGTTGTTTTGTCAATCATAATGTTTTTTCCCCGTGTTTCATTATCACCCTCCCCCCCCGACGCCTGGCCCTTAGTTCGAGATGAAGCGCACTTTAAAAAGGCCTTGATCTTCATCTCGTCTAACCCCCCCCCCCCCCTCTCCGCCCCCGGCCCCTTCCTCAGACCGTTTTAGCGCCAGATGACAGGCCCTGGACACTCCCGCAAACAAAAATTCTAGATGTTACATGATTAACCAATCGGGCTGAAATAAAGATCTGGAATGGTTAAGTCTGTCCTCGGTCCTCGCACACCCCCCCCCTCCACCAAAAAGCAAAACTTCCTCTGACCGTCCTTTTCGTTCTTCATTTTTTTACCGTCTCTTACCGCCCCCCCCCCCGCCTCTCTCTCTCTCTTCTCTCTCTCTCTCTCTCTCTCTCACACACCACACACACTCTAGTTAATAAAATGTTCATTTAAGTTTTTTGTCATCCATCCGTTATTATTATAATATCCCTTGCGTCTTTTTAGGTGCAGCTGGATTATGAACAAAACACCAATTCGTCATTAAAGCCGCGATATGCGTTTGGGGGGGGAGGGGGGGCTGAAAGCCTTCATTTTTTCAACAAACTTGAAAAATAAGCAGGAAAACAGCCATCTAGTTGTGATATCTATGTGTCATGTCACCCCTCAAGTCTCGCTTTCCGTTTGGTTCGGCCCTCCTGAAAGTTCGGCTTAAACCCCCCCCCCCGCCTTCAACACAGTACCGCGTACAGACATTGCCTGTAATTATAGAGGATATGGGGGGGGTAACACTCAAATCCTCTGATATTGCGTTAATCTTAATTAAAAAAAAAATATGCCATATTCTTCTAAGGATGAAATACTCTTATTTTGAAATAGAATTAATAAAAATTAATTGATTTGGGAAAAAAATTGCCCTTAATAGGGTTACACAGGCCTAATTACTTCGAAGACACCAAAAATGTGAGTGCGAGCCAACCCAAAGACAAAATAGCTAATTTCAAACGCCAGATTGACGGAAATGTATTAATTTGTTTGGTTTTGACACCGATCCCAAGAAAGCAAGACTTGACACTCTTTGCACAAATGGGAAAGATCTAGGCAGTTGTTTGGAACTATATGACCGGTGTGATGTAGAAGCCAATTTACTCCTCCAACTTCCTATTCAACAGTGTCCGGCGAGAGGGCGCATATTTGCTTGAATAATGAAAAATCGAGCTGGCTATGCCTATGTTTTGAGACTAACAGTAGAAGATGATAAATTGTCTTTAAATTACTACGAGACATTAGTTAGCCCAATTTTCACCCTTTTCTTACTAACGTTCGAAATCTAAAATACACACGAGTCAATGGGGAAATATTACCGCTGTGAACCCACAACGCTACACTTTAGCATAAGCCGATTATTTTGCCTATTTTCCGGTACCTATGACTATAAAACTCGTATACTATACGAGTCTCTGGCCAGTTACATGTTGATTAGGCTTATAAATTTACTTTTAAAAGTATAAATAAGGTTTCCCGGTCCATTTCATTGTTTGTCAGTCAATTCATGTTAGAGACATTCATTTCGTAAAAAATACGCTGATGCATAGAAATATTTTCATTCAAAATCGATTCAGCCATCAAAATTAACGATATGTGACCGTTTTCGTAATGTCGTTCTAGTTCACATAATAAGCATATATTTTCGGCAATGTTTATTCAAATTCTGTGCCCTCTCATTCCTATATTCAAATTCGTTTATAGACAAACAAGTTCATGATAAAACATTCAAATTAAACAGTAAAGTACCAATTTGAATTACATTGCTCATGCAGTATTTTAATGAATGTCAGAACATATCACTAATTAAAAAATTTATAATAATCATGCCTTGTTGTGAACAAAGAATGTAAAATTGAAGCCCATAAAAACAAAATTGCGATTATTAACGATGAAAATAAAGATTAACAATGAAGACACTTAAACAAATGAATCATGATAATGGAAATGATGTTCACAAATGCAATACACTAATAATGGCGATGATTATTTTTTATCAAATGACTTTGGAGTAAAAGAGAGGTGTTGAAATTAAAAACGAAGACGATAATCACAATAATGATAAAATCACATTTACTGATAAAATGTCAAGATTACGTACTCCTTATATATAAATATGTGTACATGTATAACCGGATTTTAATCAATGGGAAATCGATCGCTTGAAAACGAAATGAAAGTGTTTTTAAAGAGCTTACCTGCCATCACACTAATGTGAATGCATTAATAATGAAATTGAATGATTATATCCGAATTTGAACTTCGAAAGCATTAACTTGTGTGCCTAAAAATGATTTTGAGAGCATGAACACGAAAATTATTGTTGACTATTGTCAGTCTACCGCACCAAACACACGAATTGAATACACATGATATGAAAACGGATGGTAAATGTATGAAATTGGCTCGGGAAAACCTATATTTACCCTGTAGTCTACATGGGGTTTCACAGTTCAGAATAATCCAGGTAGGGTGGGTAAATGGCTAGGGAGCCCTCTACGGTCGTCCGATCCTGAACCACAGAGAACAGAACAGCTCATGGAAACCAACATAGTCTTGTGGGGACCACAGTTGAACGAGTCCACAAACTGGCATGGATTATAGAAAACAATCAATAAATTATCTTTAAAATGCATTGTAAACTATCAGAGACATCCGAGGATCATCGTCATTAAAGGGAATTTTATCCCTCAGAGAAATTTAGCTTCAGTGAATGGAGACAAACCCCCAAAACATAATAAGGAAAGTTTCAGAAAAATCAGGCAATGAATAAGAGAGATATGAATTTTTAGATTTTGAGATCACTTATGATATGGGGATCCTCCAATAGGCAACGCGACCATGAATGTGTGATGTAATGCAGGGAGATCTTTCCCATATCTATTGTACACATTTGTACTAAACTCCTCTTTTTTCTGATTCTAAGGAGAATAAAGAATCTTTTTATGGATAGACTGTAAATATATGAAGTCATAGTATTCATGAAAAGAAAGCTGTTCTATCATTAGAATGAAAATAAAGAGACAATATGAATAGTTTTTGTGCACACCATATGGGGAGTTCTCCCTTTGTGACATCACAAATGGTGACCGCGTTTGCCAATGGGAGATTTCCTATATCATTTGAGATCTCAATATTCAAATACTCATAACTTTCTATCATTTATCCGATTTTTCACCAATCTTTCACTAATGTGCTTATTTGATTTTTCTGCATCCACAGTAAGCCAACTATTCACAAAGGGACAATTCTCCTTTAACTCTGCTAGCCAAAAAATAATAAAAATAATAATAATAATAAAATATTTAAAAAGAAAGAAAGAAAAAACAAAAACAAACAACAAAATTTTTACAGATTTTTGGTCAATAATATTATCATTGACTGTAGGGAGAATCGCAGTCAGTTGAGGATCCAAGCGGGGAGCAGGGAACGCCTCATATAAGTTAAAACCGCCATTGACTTTGTAGGTATATTCGCGCACATTTCGGCGGTGCCCCTTTCGGTCCTGGTTGTCCCCCCCCCCCCCATTTGCAAATCCTGAAAAATACTTTGCAAAGTCCTCCTTACTATAGAAACTAATATTGACTCCGCCTGTTAGCCTGAATAGACCACAATATAAATCTGCAGGTTTGTAATTTAATTTGCCAATAAAAACATAACAAAATGGGTCAATACCTGCTTGATCTATTTAAGCGTTGGGCGACAAAATGCATTTATTGAATATGCAAACATTCTCTTCCATGAATCTCTTGTGAATAATATTTTTAAAAAATTCTTGTGACTTGCTATCTTCTTCTTTCACAAAATAAGCAAACCGTCCCTGGTAGCCATGCACCCCTAAGATAACCAGGCATTTAGGACATCCCCGGGTGGTGTTCTTAAGCTACGAACAAACTGGTGATCAGATCCTGTGCTAAATGATTGAGAGAGTGATTAGTATAGCAACCGAGAACATATTCCAGTCTTTCTTAAAGTCATTCGTAACTTTACGAACGAGTTGGTGAAACACCAACCAGGACAACTCCAGGACAATTACCACCAGGGGGGCATTTCATCAAAGGACTTGTCGGACGTTTTATCTGACAGACTGTTATAAGCTACTGAAATGCTTGCATCTGATTGGCTGACAGCAAATTTGTCGGATAAAATGTCTGACAATTCCTTTGATGAAATGCCCCCCAGGACAACTCCAGGACAATTACCACCAGGACAACAACCCCTAGAACAATTACCACCCCTCCCCAAGGTTAGGTTGAGCTGTATTATACAGGTTGTAGTCCGGTATCCAGGGGTTAGCTGCTGTTTTGAGGTAGTTGGCCTGCATGTTGTCCTCAAGTTTAGTTATCAGAAGGGAAGTTTTCCAGGGAATATATCCTGAAACCGTTCCTCTTACCTCGATACCTTTCATCAAATATCTGAATTCAGGACAAAGGAATGCCGAGCCAGCAATGGCGGCATCTACATGAACCCAAACACCTTCGTCCTGACCTGAGAACACATTTTAAAGAAGAGAGGATCTGAGGTGATTAGGCTTTCTAATTCTCTCGCAGATCTCGAAGAGGCAATCGCACATCGTTAAACATTGTGTTAAAATTAAAAGACATACGCCTTATGTATCGTGCTGATAAAAGATGATCAAATGTTGATTTTTATTTTAATTTAACATGGTTATGACATTGTGGGGTATATCAGGCGCTTTTAACATTATTGGGGAAACCAAACTACCTTAAGGGATAACAATAGTCAACAAGGCATTACATACACTGTTCGTCATAAAGGTGGAATATTTTTTTCTGGCTCAAGCGACATTGTGTTGGTCCGTTATTAATTTCTTGAATGTGTTTGTCACCGCTTTCCCTTTCTGGGATCCTTGGTATATCTTGGACGCTCCCTCAACCCTTCCCGGGGATTTTTCTTCAAAAAAGTTTGTCACCCTCAGAAGATGGCCATTTTCGTCATTTTTTCTTATTTTGGGGGCCTTTTTTTGTTCACGCGACCCACCAAGGCCCCCTCAGTCCTACCCCAAGGAAACACGTCTGAGGTGGAGATTTGTTATTGTTCTTTAAATTTAATCTAGATTTATGGTTACAGGCTCGACTCTTTTGTCTAGGGGAGAGGTTAAAATTTATTTTGATTGGGGTTCAACATTCATTTTTATTCATTTTTACACCATCGAAATTTTTATCTTCTCTAAATTGTATTGGAATATTTCAACCAAACATAAATCAAAATAAAATATTATCAACAATGACTATTTACAGCCTTGTCATCAAGGCTAAACAAAATTAAAGGGGAAAATAATGATATTTAAGGGTTAAAGGTGGTTTTTCATTTCTTTTTGTGTTCAGCATAAAGATGGAATAAAATTTTCCGAATTTTCACCAATCTCGTTTTTTACTTCAACCCCTCCCCTAGACAAGAGACCTTAGCCTATCCCCAGAAATACAGATTTAACTTTAAGAACAATATAAAACAGTACACCTCAGTCGCGTTTAATTGGGGTAGGACTGAGGGGGGCTTGATCGGCCGGGAAAACAAAAAGGGGCCCCAAAATGAGAAAAAATGACAAAATAGGCATCACGGGGGTTGACAAAACTTTTTTGGAAAAAGGTCCACGTGAAGGGTTGGGAGAATGTCCAAGATATAGCCAGTGTCCCAAAAAGTAAAAGCAGGGATAAACATATTCAAGAAATTAAAGTCAGAGCAAAATCATGTCGCTATAGCGGCAAAAAAATATTCCACCTTTATGACGGACGGTGTATTTACAAGTGAGTTGCTTCTACTACTCAATCCTCTTCACGCTTTATCAATATGTCATATACAGGAATTATATAGGTTTGTAATAATTAATGAATGCTTTATAAGTGAAAGTGGGTTTGGAACTACTTCGACCGTAAATATTGAAGTATTTCGATGGAATCAAGACAAAAACCTTTTAATAAAAGACGAAAATGAATATTAAAGAAAGTGTAATATTTAAAGAGAGAGAGAGAGAGAGGGTGTAAGAGATTAAAGCTGAAGATAATACTTACAAATGGGTCCTAACTCAGAGAGAGAGAGAGAGGGTGTAAGAGATTAAAGCTGAAGATAATACTTACAAATGGGTCCTAACTCAGAGAGAGAGAGAGAGGGTGTAAGAGATTAAAGCTGAAGATAATACTTACAAATGGGTCCTAACTCAGAGAGAGAGAGAGGGTGTAAGACATTAAAGCTGAAGATAATACTTACAAATGGGTCCTAACTCAGAGAGAGAGAGAGGGTGTAAGACATTAAAGCTGAAGATAATACTTACAAATGGGTCCTAACTCAGAGAGAGAGAGAGGGTGTAAGACATTAAAGCTGAAGATGATACTTACAAATGGGTCCTAACTCAGAGAGAGAGAGGGTGTAAGACATTAAAGCTGAAGATAATACTTACAAATGGGTCCTAACTCAGAGAGAGCATCAAATGCCAGTGATGTTGTTGATCCAAGTGTTACACCAAGCTATTGTATGTTTGTTAAACGAAGAGATACCAATTATCAAATATACTGATTATCACATTATCAAAGGCTCAGGGAACTTTCCCGACTTTCCCCTTAAAATACACTTTAGTGGTTCCATGCAAGGTGTTGAAAAATATGTTGTGGGGTTTAATGATGTCCAATACAATCGAATTCAAATCTTTTCCATTAAAGCCCGTCTCAAACTGTGCGATTTGCTGCGATGCGATTTTGGAGGAAAAGTGTTATAATATTTGATAAGAACATTCAAACAATGAAATTCATGCTTTCCAAAGTTCTGGGTATTCCTCTTAATACTAAAATTGAAATTCACGGCGATTGTGAACCCCCTTCTCTGTTTGAAATTAAATTGTTCCCATATCGCAATGACGTCACAGCGATCTTGCGATTTTAAGCTTAATTGAACTTTACTCCAAATTAAATGCTCGAATTGGAACTAAATTTCGATTACATTGTTCCTGTACGACTTTTACCTCTCATAAGATACACACAAAAAATGAGAACTTGCATATATGAGTGATCACACTCAAATATCCATGTATTTTTGACAATATAGTGACACACATCCATGAGTGCTTTCACTCAATAAAGCTACTTTAAAAACGCACCTAATCGGGTATTTTAAATTTGACAATATAGTGACACACCAAAATGAGTTTATTTAATTAACTCATTTCATTGAGTAACATAACTAATTGTTTTGAGT
>CALNVZ010000641.1:18922832-18934955 GCA_940671915.1 Paracentrotus lividus | reverse complement strand
TAGAAAACCACACTACAATGTGAAATCATCCTCACATTGTATTCACACTGTGTAGAATACCACACTACAGTGTGAAATCATCCTCACATTTACTGTGTAGAATACCACACTACAGTGTGAAATCATCCTCACATTGTATTCACACTGTGTAGAATACCACACTACAGTGTGAAATCATCTCCACATGGTATTCACACTGTGTGGAATAACACACAAAGTGTACTCATCCTTACACTCTATTCACACTGTGTGGACTACCACAAAACAATGTAAAATCATCCTCGTATTGTATTCACATTGTTTTGAGTACAACATCACATTGTGAAATCCTCATCATACGGTACATGCAGGTAATATGGGCCACCTAAGCTCATTTGCCTAATTTGCATAAAATTACAAAATGACACGCAGCCTAATCTTTGTTTATATGAATCAATAACTACTGCTCTAACTTTTTTGGGAAGAAAAACAATTATCACCAACCCCCCTGTCTGCAATATTCAAAATGTTGACGTCATTACCAAAGTGCCTATATTACCTGCATGTGCAGGTAATATGGGCATATGTATTTTTTAATTTTTTTAAAAACTACAATGACTCTACTATGTCTGGAATTTGCTTAAAATGTTGAAAATCATTAACTTTAAGATATCATTTGAAATTATAAGACCCTTCAGTAAATATTTTGACTAGATATTTTATTTTTATTGTATTTTGTATATTATTTTTAAAAAATATGTTATTTAGATATTATTTTCGTTATAAAAATCAATTTAGGCCTACAATAAGTTATTTCTGTTAATAATATACTGTAAATATATACTTTAAAAAAATCTTAGCGAATAGATCGATGCCTCATCCCAATACTAAATACCAGAATCATTTCAGCTATTTTGGACTGCCCATAATTATTAACTGTACTAATTGTTGCTATGTCAGGCAAGCATTCATTGCCACATTGCACCCCGTCATTGCAACAAGTTGACATGTACACGCTATTATGATAAAAATGAAGCTATAAGCTTACTAAATATACAAACAATTGAGGTTACCCCCTCAAACACTTTTTTCACACTCACATTCTGTGAAATATCAAATTTTACATCAGGCATGTCAGGGTAAAAAAATGCCGTCAGTTTTACCTACCTTGTTGGTTTTCAGCAATTTTCTCAGAGAAATTTCGGCATCAGATGCTCTCACGACGATAGATTTTTGTAAACAGTTCATAATTTATGAACAACATTATGGCGCTCACATCGGTCGACGGTCACGACATGATTTGCTTCACGTAGAACATATTACCTGCATGTACCCTACTGTATTCACATCGTAGTGTGGAATAACAAACCACAGTGTGAAATCGTCCTCACACAAATTCTTGAATACCACATCACAGTGTGAAATCATCTCTACATGGTATTCACACTGTGTGGAATAACACACAAATTGTACTCATCCTCACACTCTATTCACACTGTGTGGCTACCACAACAAAATCATCCTCGCATTGTATCACATTGTTTCGAGTACAACATCACAGTGCGAAATCATCCTCACACTGTAATCACACTGTAGTGTGGAATAACAAACCACAGTGTGAAATCATCCTCACACAATTTCTGTAATTACACACTGTAAAATCATCTCCACATTTTTAAGTACCAGCACTTTCGATGTCAATACAATGTGAGACATTGTGGGGGGTTTTAAGCAGGGATAATAAAGCATAATTTTACAGATTTACTTACAAAAATAGGGATCCGCCCACCCCCCTTGACTTTAGCAATACCGTCAAGCAGTGCTCCTCCCCTGAGAGATCCTTTTTCATCTGTTGGTAGGATATGGGTTCGAATCCCGACCACACGTCCTGCTCGTTCGATACTACAATGTGCCTAATATATTAACAAAAATGTAGGCCTACTTGTAATTAAACATAGCAAAAATGAAATTATTCTTTGCATCTTTATAAACATGATTTTTACAAGCAGCTGAAATGAGGTTTGTCAGAATAAATACTCAGGATATCTTGACTAGATAAAGTGTCAAACGAATGCAGTTCGTGATAAAAATATGTGTCGATAAAGATCACTTCTCAACAATAACAGTTAGGCCCTTAATTAAAGGGCACAAAAATGGAATACTGAGAGGACAATTAAAGGAAAAAGAAGCATGGGGAGGGTAGGCAGCCTATAATTTTAAGAACTATACCTTCAGAATACCAGCAGAAGTATCAACAAAATAAAAACCACCAGAGATAGATCAAAAAGGAAATATTTGATCGCCAATGTCTTGAACAGATATGGCACCTAGGAAGTAAGAAAAATACAAATCAAATAATAATTGATCAGGTAAATGTATGCACTGCTCTACCAAGTAAAGGTGAAATGGTCCAAATCTGGGTCAATTAGAGAACTTATACGCCATTCCGGTTCAATCAATACCATACATCTCGTAATGCCCCCAATTTACAGAATAGGTTCATTATTACATTCATTTTCTCAAGTGTGCTCTTTTATACACTGTAAAAAATATTTGTATTTTTACAGCAAATCTGCTGTCAGCAGAGTCGCCATAAAAAACGTATTATTGAAAAACAGTTTTGTTGTAAATTTCTCCTGCAAATAATTACATGAGAAATACAAAATATACATCAGGACTAACACATTTGTTCTGTTTTAACCAACTGTGTAAGCTATAGACCTCTAATGATTTTTTTTCTTCTCTTTCATTAATTATTAAAGGAGAAATTTACAGCAAAACTGTTATTTTAAATTACATTTTTGTATGGCGACTCTGCTGACATCACTTTGTTGTATTATTTTTTTTACAGTGTACCTGATCACTTGTGAACGCAACAAACTTGGAAGCAACTTCGTAAGGGTCTAAATCTTGGTCAGTTTGGCGCAGTTTGTTTAAGGCTCGTGTCTTAGCTGCAACCAGCATCAATATGCAACTCCCACTCGCACTTTCCTGGTGATAAAAGAAAAAGGGTTATAATCATTCATGATCAGTGGTGGATCAGGGGTGCAACTTTGTGCCCCTCCATATTTTAACAGAAACGCAAAAGCAGGCTGCACCACACCCCCTCTCAGATTTTCCAGCTCCGTCCATCAATATTTTCAAATCCTATCTACCGCTGGTGATTAAAGGGGACCAATACCCAAGGAAATAATCATTTTTATAAGAAAGAGCACAATCAGAGGAGTAATTTTAAAAAAAAGTTTCATCAAAATCGGTTATAAAATAAGAAAGTTATAGAAGTTTGAAAAGTCTTGTTTTACCTTCTATGGGGATCCTCAAACTGGCAACATCGGCTTCAAAATGGCTGATTTTATGGACAACTCTCCATTGTTTTTTTACACAAATTTTCAGATTTTCCCCATTTTCTTTCAAAATATGTCTTATTTACTTCTGAGCTCAAAATATGTCATGGAAAAATATATTTCACACAACATATGTTGAGGTCAGAAGGAGGTAAGACATATTTTAAAAGAAAATGGGGAAAATCTGAAAATTGTGTGCAAAACCAATGGAGATCGTCCATAAAATCGGCCATTTTGAAGCCGATGTTGCCAATTTGAGGATCCCCATAGAAGGTAAAACGAGACTTTTCAAACTTTCATAACTCTCTTATGTTATAACCGATTTTGATGAACTTTTTTAAAAATTGTTCCTCTCACTATGCTCTTTCCTATGAATGTAATTATTTCCTTGGGTATTGGTTTCCTTTAATGGTTAGATGCCAAATCAAGACAGAAACCCAAACAAAAAATAAGATGACTTCCATTGTTGCCAGGTTATGGACAAAGTTGATACGTAAACAAAGATTTTATCAAATCATAATTATAAGGGGGGAAATTATAAGGAATGTGTATGTATATATATATTCAGGGAAAGTCCAGAGTTTGGTTGATTTTAATAGAAAAACAACCATCAACAGAAAAATATAAATTAAGATTCGAAGGCTTACGCCCTCACCCTACCCCAAAAAACGAGAAAACAAACGAAAACAAAAACTAACAAAAGAAAGTAATAAATCATAATAAATTATTAATGAAATGATTACCTGAATGACGCCCCCGCCATTGCCTTTGTCTGAACTGAAGAGGAATTGATCAGGAAGTCCTAGCATTCTCCCCAGCCAATCAGTGACTCGCATCTCAAGCTCAGTCGCTGTTCCATTAACATGCTTTAAAAAAGGAAAGAAACAAACAAGAAAGTTCATTTTCTTGATAAAAGTAATAAATAATTAGCGTTTTTCGCGATTCTGAAAGTAATTTTTAAACCTACATGTATATCGGGAGATTTGTGGTAGTGAGAACAAAAAAGCTATAATCTGATAATATATCATCTCGAAATTTTTGTATTAAATGAAACTTCAAGTCTTCAATAAATGTTAATTGAAAATACACTCTGCATTTCTTGTAATATAATCGCATAGAGTCTTCATTTTTAGGTACAATTCTGGTTTGATTTTCACTTTAAACTTCGATAATGAAGGGTAATGCTTTTATTCCCATTCAGGGTCCATACGCTGTGCTTTTGGTGTGGGTCGATACGGTAGGGGCTCTATGAACTCTAAACGGGGTTGTTTTGACCCGTCCGTAGCTTACCCAAGAGAAGCCTGGTGTATTGAGGGCAGCGATGAGGGGCTCAACCGCCACGCTGGGGGCACTTGTTCCTATCTCTACAATACCATGATAATTGGGACTGGAGATATGCGTCATCTGTGAAGGTAAAAAGAAGAAGAAAAAAAAAAAGAAGGGGAAAAAAAAATAGAGCCTAATATTCGTTATAAAAGTAGTGCATTGGACCAATGAAGTGGGGTGAAATTATCAATAAAAAAAAAGGACCCCTACAAATTCGATTCTTGACAGTGGGGCCGGTCGATTGCGCCTGGTCTTACACTGAATAACAAAGTATAGAATCAATCAAAAGGAGACTTCGATTTGATATTTTAATTTGAGAACGAGGGTGAACCATCGACGTTTATAGAGGGAATATAATGATTTTAAAAAAAGTGCTTTTTAGTTACTATAAATGATTTATCCCCCTATCAAAAACGAATTATTTCGATCAGTTTATAGAATCATAGAAATTCTATTTGAAAAAACTACAATTATATGAATAATCAGAAAATGAATTCCATACAAATTATATAGAAAATATAATTTTATGAAATTATATACTTACATTTGGAATAATCATCTTCTTGACATCATCCAATACGTCTTCCCATTGATCAGGTTTCTGAGGTGCTTCCATGGGAAGCTGTTCTAGGAGATGTTCCAGTTCTCTGCAACCTCCCGGTGGAAGATCATCAAGACCCGACCAAAACTCCCCGATTAATTCACTAACATCGCTAGTGAATTTCTTCATATCCTCAACGCGACTCTCCATTGTTGTAGATATTGTAATCAGATAAGGATATATTAATGAAAAGAATTATATCTTAGATTTATATAGCGCTTGATAATTCTCTGAGCGCTTAAAAAATATTCAAATAAGACATAAATTATTGGCAGCAGTGATCGGTAGTTTTGTTATATACATGTATAGGTGCTTTAAAAAATGGTATATATTATTCGCAACGCTGCCTTACATCATGTATATAAACACCAAGGATAACGAAACATTAAATAAGTTAAATACATAATGCGGTATATGTTTTATGTATACCTGTACAAATATTTTTCATAATTGATATGTTTTACCTCGTCACATAATTATGGTACAAAGGACCCAAATTGTTTGTGTTTGTAGGGGTTGAATAGGAATTCGATATTTATCAATATACACTGGTACGATCTTGTTTTCAATAGTTATGTTTAAACTCCGGACATAAAGCAAGGTCGAAAAGACCAAAATTAATTTAATGCCTTTTGCATAATACAATAATGTATCCCACAAAAGTAAATCAATATATTTTTGAAATAAACCATTTCCATCGATATTTGTTTGTTTGTTTGTTTGTTTTTGATTTTTTTTTTTAAATATCATGTGGATAGCTAAAAGTATTTTTTTACCATAATAGGAAGTCCAAAATGTGGCTTGAATAATAATTAACCCACTTTTGTGAAGGGTGTGAAAATTAGGTTACCCAGGCAAAATACCAGGAACAGTCGAGATATCAATAAGGTCTATCATCAAACTTTCACTAATGTATAAAGATTTGAATTCATAATCCTTTTCAAAAACCCCTATGGATCATTTATCAATCACAAACTCATCAGATAATCAGACGTTTCTAAACTGGATAACTTGTGTATTTCTCTCTCTCTACTTCTATCTCCGCCCCATCCTACCTCTCTTTATATTCTCAATCTATTTCTCTCTCTCTCTCTCTCTTTCTCTCTCTCTCTCTCTCTCCTCTCTCTCTCCCCCTCTCTCTCTCTCTCTCTCTTCTACCTCTTTCTGCGCCCATCCCACCTTGTACTATCTTCTTAATCTATTTCTCTCTCTCATACAGAATCTACTCATCTGCTCCCTATCCCACCTTATCATACTTCTTATCTATTTCGCTCTCCTACCTCTATCTGCTGCCGCTATCCCACCTTATATCTAATCTTCTTAATCTATTTCTCGCTCTCTAACTCATCTGCTCCCTATCCCACCTTTATCTATCTTCTTAATCTATTTCTCCTCTCTACCTCTATCTGCTCCCTATTCCCACCGTTATCTTCTTCTTAATCTATTTCCTCTCTCTACCTCTATCTGCTCCCATCCCACCTTTATTTTTTTTCTATCTCTCTTAAGTCTATTTCTCTCTCTCTACCTCTATCTTGTCCCTATCCACCTTTATCTATCTTCTTAATCTATTTCTCTCTCTCTTACCTCTATCTGCTCCCATCCCCACCTTTATCTATCTTCTAATCTATTTCTCTCTCTCTACCTCTATCTGCCTGCCTATCCCACCTTTATCTATCTCTTAATCTATTCTCTCTCTCTACCTTCTATCTGCTCCCTATCCCACCTTTATCTATTCTTCTTAATCTATTTCTCTCTCTCTACCTCTATCTGCTCCCTATCCCACCTTTATCTATCTCTTAATCTATCTCTCTCTCTACCTCTATTCTGCTCCCCTATCCCACCTTTATCTACTTCTAATCTATTTCGTCTCTCTCTTACCTCTATCTGCTCCTATCCACCTTTATCTACTTTAATCTTATTTCTCTTCTCTCTACCTCTATCTGCCTCCCCATCCCACCTTATCTATCTTCGTAATCTATTCTCTCTCTCTCTACCTCTATCTGCGCCCCATCCCACCTTTATCTATCTTCTTAATCTATTTCTCTCTCTACCTCTATCTGCGCCCCATCCCGCCTTCTATTCATCTTTAATCTATTTTCTCTCTCTTCTCACCTCTTATTGCTCCCCATCCCACCTTTATCTATCTTCTTAGTCTATTTCTCTCTCTCTACCTCTATTCTGCTCCGCTATCCCTACCTTTATCTATCTTCTTAATCTATTTCTCTCTCTCTACCTCTAATCTGCCTCCCTATCCCACCTTTACTTTCGTCTTTAATCTATTCTCTCTCTCCTACCTCTACTGCTTCCCAGTCCCACCGTATCTATCTTCTTAATCTATTTCTCCTCTTCTACCTCTATCTGCTCCCCATCCCACCTTATCTATCTTCTTAATCTATTTCTCTCTCATCTCTCTCTCTCTCTCTCTCTCTCTCTCTCTCCCTCTCTCTCTCTCTCTTCTCTGTCTCTTTCAAATTCTTCTGTCCAAATTCGATCACAGTCAATTCGAACTAGCCTATGTCTACATAGCCATAAACTATTAACAATTTACTTGCATATCAATAATTATGATAAAATGTGAAAAACAACTTCTGTTTTTTGAAAGAGTCTTCTGATATTATATACACAGATTTTGGCCTACCGATTCTTACCCCCCTTTTTTTTTTGTTTTTTTTTGTTTTGTTTACAAATCTTACCCCTTTTGCCCCTATACGTTAAAAGGGGTTAGGGATTATCCGCGAATTTGAAAAGGTTCTTTTTGTGTGGATCTTTCAAAAAGTTTTCAATAACCATTATTATGAATTACTAGTACACTCTAAAAACTGAATGCTGTTTTTGAGCTCTTTTCAAGGGCTGAAATCAGCACTTTTTAAGTGCTTGCAAAGTGACTGCACTTCAAAGTGCTGTTTAACCGCACTCAAAGTGCTGTTTTAGCACTTTCACGCTGAGCTGAACTTGCCAGCCAAAATAGGCAAAAACAGCGTGACTTCGTTTGGATTCGAACCTGGGTCCCCCTCTATGAGAAGCGCTAACGAGCACGTTAGACCAAATATCTCACGTCCGCTAGCAGATCATATTGTTGCATGAAGAACTTTCTTCAAAATTTGCCATAATCATCTACTATGCGTCATAATTAAAGCCAGTTAGCGAGATCTCCGTTGGTCTATTTGGTAACGTCGGCGGCTACTCTTCCATGTCTAGTGAACCCAGTCTCAATCCCATACCGACCATGAACATTTTTGTTGATAAATTAGCAATTGGGTAAGTGCTAAAACAGCACTTCAAGTGCAGTCACTATACGAGCACCCATAAATTAGCACTTCAGTTTAGAGTGCAGTGTGTTTTTACGGTTTCGAAACAATCAGCTTTCT
This sequence comes from Paracentrotus lividus, assembly GCA_940671915.1. Lineage (NCBI taxonomy): Eukaryota > Metazoa > Echinodermata > Echinoidea > Camarodonta > Echinidae > Paracentrotus > Paracentrotus lividus. The sequence goes on along the minus strand of CALNVZ010000641.1, from coordinate 18,926,337 downwards.
TTTCATATTTTCCAGCGAATATATCAAGCTCCAGTCAAATGAACTGGTATTGACGAAATCTGTTGAATAGAATATGTCCAATTAAGGAGGAGGAGGAGGGGAGGAGGAAGCGGAGGAGGAGGGGAGGAGGAGGGAGGGGAGGAGGAGGAGGAGGAGAGAAAGGAGAAGGAATGGTGATGAGGACTCTGGGAGCTAGGAGGAAGAGGAAATGAAGTAGAGAAGGAGGAGGTGGAGGAGGAGGAGGAGGAACGGGGACGAAAGAGGAGGATGAGGAAGATGATATGGAACTTAAAAGAAGAAGGAATCGGAGGAGGAGGAGAAGGAGGACTTGTGGGGGAGGAGGGGATTAAGATATGAAGGTGATGTATGATGGGATGATGATGGTGATGGTTTGATGAAGCGAGATAATATTGAAGGTATAGTCATTTTTTTTCTTTTCTGTTTAAAAAATCTATCAAGGCCTACACTCCAAAAACTGAAGTGCTGTTTTTAGCTCTTCAGAGGCTGAAATCAGCACTTTTTAAGAGCTTGCATAGTGACTGCACTCAAAGTGCTGTTTATGCACTCAAAGTGCTGTTTAAGCACTTTCACGTGAGCTAACTTTCAGCAAAAATGGGCAAAGACGGCGTGCCTTCGATCGTTGGGATTCGAACCTGGGTTCCCTGCATAAGAAGCGCTGACGAGCACGTTAGACCAATTCACATCTCACGATTGCTAGCAGATCTTGCATGACGAACTTTCTTCAAATTTGCCATAATCATACTATGCTGTCATAATTAAAGTCGGTTGGCGAGATCTTCGTTGGTCTATTGATAACGTCTGCGGTACTCTTCCATGTCTACATAGGTGGAACCCGGTTCAAATCTCATACCGACAGCGGCGTAAATCCGTATCGAGGAGTGGGGGGGGGGATGAGCGAAATAATTGCCAACTTGTTTGACATACACAAGCACTCGTGCCATAAGTTTTTAATACCCATAGGCCTATAGCATTGATTTGAGAGGGAGGGGTACGAATATAATTTATCTTAAGTTTAAGTTGGAGATATTAATTGTGCATTATAGCTCCTATTTTATAGTATCAGCGAGCGCGAAGCGCGAGCCAACAAATTTAAGCTGAAATTGGATACGGTTGTGCATTAAAGGTCCTATAGGCCTGTAGTATCCATGAGCGCGAAAAAAAAATATATAGGCTATAGATTCTAGGCCTATAATTATAATAGAGGTGTCGGAACGGATTTGAAGGTCACGGGTCTTGATTTAAAGGGCACCGTTCTGAAAAGGGTTACACTTTAGATCAGAGGCATGGATCTAAAGGGAAATGTATTCGGAGACGGAGGAGATACGAAGAAAATTTGTCTTTGATTATATGCTTTTAAGAATCATAAGTTAGTAGTGGAAAACTAATGCGAGCGCGAAGCGCGAGCGGAAAATTTTAAGGCAAACGTTTGAGATATTTGTGCATTGTAGCTCCTATTTAGTATCAGCGAGCGCAAAGCGCGAGCCGAAAATTTTTAAGCTGAAATATATTATGTTTGTGCATTAAAGGTCATATTATAGTAACCGCGAGCGCGAAAACAAAAGTTAAACAAAAACATACAGTAGAGGCGGCGGAAAGGATTTGAATGGGGGTCTCGATAGGAAAAAGGCACATTTTCTGAAAAAGGGGACACTTTTAAGTTTTGATCAGAGGCATAGACCTAAAGAAAAATGTATTCGGAGAAGGAGGAGGTACGAAAAAAAATTGTCTTTGAATGTATACTTTTAAGGCTGCCTTGATTCCTGTTCATTTTAATAATAGAAAAAGTAATGCGAGCGCGAAGCGCGAGGCAAAATTTTTAAGCTAAAAATTGAAGATATTATTTTTGGTAGTATAGATCCTATTTAGTATCAGCGAGAGCGAAGTGCACGAGCCGAAAATTTATTATCCATTTAGAAGATACATTTTACATGCTTTGTTGAATAACAGCGATAGAAAACCAATCCTCAATCTTTGCTATGAAAATTTTGTGGGCTGCAGGCCCCAAGCCCTCCAACAACCTAGCCCGCACACAATTACATTAATGTTTTTGTTTGTCAACAACACCCTTTCCCAGCAGTGCCCTTACCTAAGGTTTGTTCCCAGACGAGGGCATTGGATCCAACCTTCTAATACCTAGGTTACTGTTTGTTACTTAGTGCGAGGTCGCATAGCGACCGAGCAGGAAAATTTGGGGTTTTTGGAGTAAAAAAAGAGGCCATTTTTAGTATTGAAAGCGCTATTTTAACCAATAACACAATTATCTAGTGTAATTTTTTTTAAATTTCTTTCTTGAAAACAGGGGGGGGGAATGTTTGTACAGGCCATCCCCCCCCCCTCCTGAAAATCTGGGGGGATGTATCCCCCCATCCCCCCCCCGGGATTTACGCCCGTGCATACCGACATTGAACATTTTTTAGTTTATAAATTAACACTTGGGCAAGTGCTTAATAAAGGAGGAGTCCGGGCTGAAATGAAAAAGTTTTGTAAAATTAAGTAAAATTCATCAAGCACAACACAGAAAATTTCATCAAAATTCAAATCGGTTGGAAAAAATAACAAAAGTTATGCATTTTTTTAGTGTCTTTGATTTTTTTTTGTAAAGACAGTTTCTTGGCAATTCGTCTCATTGTCTCAATTTTGAATATTTGAATATTCAAATGAGCAACTGATGATTGTCAAGTCCCTACTCTTTGTGTATTTTATTATTAAATCTATTTTATTGCTCATTTTTTTTCATCATATTGCGTATACAGAATAAATAAGAAGATCTGTCCCTTCAATATCTGAAAATAAGTATAAAGCACTTGTGACTTGAACATGTCCACAAAATCAATCCATGTTTTATGTCCTTGGGCAAGAAGAATCTTTGATAATTGGTATTTCATACAATAAAATGCAAAGAAAGTAGGGGGACTGAGACATCATTCAGTTTGCCAATTTGAGAACGGTTCGTCAGCCCTAAAAAATTTCAAAACCTAAGAAAATTCATAACTTTGTCTATTCTTTATTCCGTTTTGATGAAATTTCATGTTGTGCTTTTTTTTTCAAATTGTTACTTTATTTTCTCTTGATAAATGCATAACTCCAGCCTGGGGATGAGCCTTTAAAATAAACACTTCAGGTGCTGAGTATAGCACTTCAAGTGCAGTCACTATTAACAAGAAGGCACTCAGAAATTAGCACTTCATTTTAGAAGTGTATACCGAACAAAAAGTGGAATGCTTTACTAACGTTTTCTTTTTCTTTTTTTCACGGTTTTATTGATGGGATTTTTTGGCTACATAAAGGCGCGGTGATGAACTTTAGGAGGGCTGTGTAAAAAAAGTTGTAGGCGAGACCGAGCCACCCCCCCCCCGCCCCCCGATCACGTTGGTCCAACCGTGCCACACCACGTTCAAAGGATGGATTGGATAGGCAGCGTTAGCCCCCCCCCCCATTACAGGCTTTTCAGGGATGCGCATCAAAATTTACCCTCATTCTCTCT
>CALNVZ010000641.1:18895192-18922670 GCA_940671915.1 Paracentrotus lividus | reverse complement strand
CTATAGTACAGGCTTTTGGAGGGGAGCCAACAAAATTACCCCCTATTCACAGGTGTTTGGGCATATTCAGGACCCCAAAGTATATTTCAGGACTTTTCCTCAAAGAATTGAAAATTACCTCTAATTAAGAATGAGTCGGGGGGAAATGGTGTTAATTCGCTCATGCAGTAGGGTCTAAAGTAAAAAAAAAAAAAAAAATAATAATAATAATAAAAAATAAAAATAGATTCAAACTCGGGTACTGAAGCTTCTCTCACCAACAGACAGTGAGTTTGGAGGCTAGCCTCAACTCTAGACTGAAATTTGTTCAAGTGTCAAATTGAGTCTGTGCTTGCAGACTATGTAGGGGGGGGGGTCGAATGAGTTGCAAAATACAGTCTGCGTATGTAGACTAAACGCTCGCTACATATGCGCAATATGCGCAACGTGACAAAACTCATTTCGCAATTCGGTCCCATGTGTTCATATTCAAGTTTGAAAAAAGGGTTAGTTCGTCTTCTGTCGTATAGTTCATCAAATATCTCTTCAAAATGTCGAAAACGGTGCGCAAGAAAAGAAAGGAGCAAGGAATAAAGAAGGGCAATAGTAGTACGAATCCAGGTAAGCAAACTAAGGTGGATATTGAAGATTTATTGTGCTTTGTCGGCAGACAATTCAACAACATGAACAAGATTTGTGAAATTTTGTTGTGTGACATCTGACGTGACGATATAACAAAAATAAAAATAAAATGAAATTTTGTTTGATGTTTGATGAATTCATTCTTTTAAAAATGAATCATGATATTATAATCATTGTAATTCCAGTTTTGATTTTGATTTAGACAGATATTGGAATGTACAAACTACAAAAAAAAAAGAAAAGAAACATAAAAAACAAGGCGACAAAGACAATCGTGTGATTTTTTTTTTTTTTTTTTTTTTTTTTTTTGTAACTTGAAATTTGTTGTCTTAAAAACAATCAATGATGGCGTTTGAAAACTTTGAATTTTATTAGGAGGAGCAAGGAATATGTTTTTATTTATCTTATCATTTAATATGCTCACATTATTTTAAGTAATATAGATCTAGACTAATATGATAATATAATAATTTAACGTTAGATCTATTAAACTTTAGATCTAGAATCTACATGATCTAGGCTTAGTTAGAGTCTAGGCTAGGCGATCTACATGTAACTCTTACCATGCTTACTGTTGTTAGACTTCTATAGCAAGATTGATAATTATTTAGGCCTAATGCATAACGTTAGGCCTAATGTCAATTTGTAAATGTGATTTTTTAACGTAATTATTAAGTTTCAATTCTTCAATATTCAAAAATGGTTCTATGATCATGAAAAACATGTGTCGCAGTCCAAATAAGCTGAATAAAGACATGTGTACAATAACAGTTGACAATAACAATAGTTCACACATCTATTAACATAAATTACTACTACTAATTCGAGGTCGTCCTATCCTATAATAATTCGATAGACTGGAGTAGACAAAATAAGATAATTTTTAAAACACATTAAGAAAAGAAAAAACAATTTCAATTATCACAAATATAATTGGCAAGTATTCAGAGAGAGATAATTACAAGGTATTAGGCCGTCAGGTAGTTGATAAGAAAGTGTTAAAGTATCCAAAAGTAACAGTGTAAAATATGGAGATGGATAGATATTAGAGAAGAAAAAGGGGAGATGGAATGAGAAAGAAAATTGAGGAAGGGCAAGAAAAGGTAAGAGAGAAGAGACAAAAGAGGGTGGAGATCTGCAGAAACAGTAGAGAAAAGATAAAAGGGGAAACAACTTACATAATACTGTTAAAAAATATGATCGATAGGCCAGATACCGTAAACATTCTATGTGAATACGTGCTATGGCCAACATTATGAGTTATTCGTATATAAATGTAATGTATTCATTGGCAATCCGCCTAATATAACACGATACCACATACTTGATATCAAGAATATGCGCTTAGAGACATTGAGTGAGGTTAGGGCTCCAAGGATAAGAGAGAAGAGAAGTAAGAGATCTGAGAGTATGAGTATTATTAAAGGAGATCCAGGATAAATATCCGTGAGAAAAATATCAGAGAGAACAGAGAGAGAGAGAGAGGAGTATAGAAGAAGCCGGGTGAAGTTTATGAGAATCACAGGAGGACAAGAAAAGAAGAGTTAGCCAATGTTGTAAACATGTACAATGTACACAATATGAAGATATTTCCCGGATTGAATCATTTTATAGGAGTAACATCATGTATTGAGTCAATAAAGAATTAAGCGTAATAAGGAATAAAAAGTTGTGCATTGGAATAAACCATAATAGACAGATGGTAATATAATAATTAAAGACTCTGACTTAATGCATAAACAATAGATTAAGCCAATCAAATTATCAGAGATGCCTGCTTTGATGGTACGATAATTAATCGATCATGCATCTAAGTTCTTAGAATTAAGTAGATTCTATGAGGTAGGGTAGGGGGCTATTTGGTAATCCGTTGGGTTTACATATTTTGAATTGGGTCGAAATCTAGGGTACACTTTCCATTTAGTGAACATTTGAAGCCGCTTAGGGGAGCGGGAAGCCAGTTCTTTACTATTTGGGTGGATTTGTCAGAGATTTTGCAAATTTTAGGGACAAGACTTTTCCTCCTGAATCCCAAAGTTTTCCCAGATCAATTCTTTGGGCAGGCTTCTTGGTAAGATGTTGTAGTTACGTCCTAAGTATTATTTGCAGACTCTTTTTTGTAAGCTTCGCTCAATGGTCCTGCATTTGTTTTGTTTGTTAGGGGCTCCATTAATCCCTCGGTGTAAACAATATATCTAGACAGAGGTCCGGATGTATCCCAACAACAGGACGGTTTCACAAGTCTTTCAAGCAGACATAGAGCTAAAAAATACGCATAACTTGCTTGAGCAGTCCCTAAACATATAATAATTTCTTCTTGTTACAAAATGCACTAACAGACCCCTTCTTTAGAATTTCAACAGCAACGCTCGTGACTGTCCAACATTTCAAATCTGACTGTACTTCATCACACCGGTATCTTAGCGAGGGACAAAAGCAAGCAGCACAAACAGATCACCCCAAATATTATGGTCAACTCTCCTCCCCGAGCAAGACCACACCGTGCAACTCGAGTGACCTGCAGGTGAGCCGCGGCGAGCCGCACGCACTACTGACGGATAGGAGGCGTTTTCATGAAGGTTACATTTCATACGCAGTAACAATTTAAAAGAAGATGGTCAAAGACAGTTACACTATTGACTGTGTCATTCTCTGACATTCTGGGCGATTCCATGCTGTGTCCCGTCGGACAATTTTGACATACTTAATCATCTTTTTGACGGATAAAAATAAAGAATATAGGGGTCAATACGTACTTGATTGATGGTGATGATCGTCAAGTAGTAGGGCCATCACGCTAGAAGGGCACAAGAAAACCCAAGACTGTACTTGAGTCAATGACACAATCCTTTACAATTGAAATGAAAAAAAATGAGTAGACTGTGTCGTGATCCCCTTGTGGTCCATCTGTGGATAGAAAAAAACATAAATAACAGAAAAAAACTAGGAGGACAGAAACCAAAAGCATGGAATCGCCCATTGCAAACTATGACATGTCTGCAAAGCTGCATACATGTATACTCCTAGGCCTAACACTATGCCCAATGCTTGATCTGGTGGTATATTTCATCTTTGGCCCGGCCGGACAGCGCATTGCCTGGGAGTCACGAGCGCCCCAACCTCGACGCCGGCTTACGCGACCGGCGGACACCGGCATAGCTTCGCCCCCGCCAACTCCTATAGGTGCCGGCTGCTCTACGGACCGGACTACATAGAAGCAGATGCTGACTGAATACTCACAGCCTAGCAGATCCGTAGGATCGCAATCTCCGATACAGGACGCACGGCATACCCACAAAAAAAAAAAAAAACAAACAACGAGGGCAAACAACAACAACAACAAACATTGATGCGAAAATCCACCAAAAAAACCCGTCGAGAATCCAGACGAAACACAACAAGAAAAAACCCTCAAAAAAAACAAAAAACAACAACAACATAAACAAACAAGACTATAAGCAATGTACTTATTTGAAGCTCACACCTTGCAGGCCTCTGGAAAAAAATAATTAATGAGGAATTGCTTGGCACATTGGCATTTGTAACATAACTTTAGCCTTAATAGGGATTTCTTTCTTTGTCCATTGCAGCTCATAATTTTCTCGCATGATGTCCTGTCTTAAATTTAATTCACAAGATTCAATCCACTAACCTGTAAGTTAAAAACATTCAAAGTATTAATTGAAGGTTTTCAAGGTGTCCCCAATATGTGAAATTTTTAAAGGAATAAATGGGTAATTTTTTTTAGTCTTAGAGATTCATAGTAATAAGATGTACATGTATGACCTAACTCATTGAAATTTATAGTGCCATGGTGAAATTAAATAAAAAAGAATGCCAATTTTATTAGACATTTTGTTCCGGTCTAGAATCGTCCTAAGGAGTTGGAAGGAAGCAACATGAAGGGACCGTAACAACCATCAAAGAGACTGAAAAATGTATCAGCAAAGGAAACCACAAAGGTTCTAGATCCTTTTCAATCTTTTGTCTGGCCGGGAACGAAGTTCGGCCAGAGACCTAGTTAAATCAACTTGAAACTTTCCCTGTTGGTCTGTTAACAAAATGTCAAAGTTTTATGTTGCAAAGTTTTTAGTTTTTGTTTAACTTGGTCTCATTTCATTCTTTCTGCATCATTTGTGTCCACACTTAGTACAAATGATTCTTGGGTAATAACACATGTTTGTTGATGAGGATGATGAAATCAAAGGTCAACTTTTCTTAAACTTTTTGTCTTCTTTATTTCTCCATCAATTGTGTTTGCACTATTCTTAAACTTTTTGTTTAACTTTCACTCATTTTTTATAGCATCAGTTTTGTTCACCCCTGGTATAAATTATCCTTGGTTAATACCACTTGTGTGTTGAGGAGGATGATGAGGTCAAAGGTCATTTAGGGGTCAAAAGGTCAACTTAAATTCATGTGCATGATACTTTAATGTTTTTACTCCTATAGATATTCTTTTCGAATGAATGAAAATTGTAAATGCCATTTTGTAAATTCGAACCCCAAACTAGAATTCTAATAATGCAATAAAATAATCAATTTCTACGTTTCATGAGATTGAATTCACATTTCTCGATGTAATTTCATTCGTCTAGGAATCGGAAGGGTAAGATTGTACAGGCAGCCCCATATCAATCTCAACTCAAGTCAGGAACTGTAGCACGAGTGGAGCCTAACAGAAAATGGTTTGGTATGTTGATTCATTTTTATTAAAAATATGTGATGTATCGTGTCAAAATGAGACCCAAATCACCGAGCAAACAGTCTAGGAAATCAGCAAAATAAAACATTTTCAAATACTTTCTCATTGCTTTCGCTCATTTCTTTTTACAGAGCTCACATGAAACATTAAATATTCAGAAAGTCTAAAAGTATTTTTGCCCAAAATTGAAATTGTTTATTATTTTGCTGATTTCCTTGACTCTTTTTCACTCTTTTCTAGGCGACTTATTTTATTTTGATATGATGAATCACATATTTGACCTGAGTTCTGTAACACAAATGGTTGCAATCAATCGCAATATTGCATGGTCAATCAAGATCAACGTGACATTCGATTTTTATTCAAAAGATTGAGCTGTATAAACAATTAGAATTGTTTTTTTTTTAAATTTGCAATTGATCGCAATAATTTTGTGTTCCTGGGTCACTTCTCGTACAACTACATGTACCGTCTAGACAATTACCCCCCGGACAACTATCCCCCAACAAAAATCTACCACCTAACCCTTTTTCTCAAGGAAGTAGTCCCAAGGGGTAATTTTCCAGGGGATAGTTGTCCTGATATGCTTAAACCCACCACTTAATTGCAAAAAATTTGGTAGATTAGATTAGGAACCTTCATACTTTATGTATAATTTTTTATTTTCACAAAATCTGAAAATTGAACGCTATCATACTGGAGCTTTATCATAGTAAACCTCAGGAATGAAGAGAAAGCTATGGAAATCTTTAACATATCATATTTAGTTTATCAGTGATTTCCAAATAGTCTGGTTTCTTTTTGTATCTTAGAAATGGACTAATGTCAAAGGTTTATATTTTATAGTGGTTTACGTTCATGTGTAATTGAATGCAGAAATACAGAAAAGATGCCCATTAAATTGAAAATCTCTTTCAATGACAGGTAACACGAGGGTGGTATCCCAGAATGCTTTGCAGACGTTCCAGGAGGAGCTTGGGAAAGTGATGAAGGATCCTACAGTCTTATGAAAAGACCAGCTACCTATACTAACTGCACAAGAGAAAAGCTAAGGTAGGATATAGGGGTATCGTGAGGGGGGGGGAGGGGTCATTATTGAACAGACCAAACTAACTATTCATCTGCTAACAGAAAAGCTAAAGGTAAGGAGTATATGGGGTATGTTGAGGGGGGGGTCGTTATGAAACCGAACGCAAGCTACCTAATTACAACTGCTACAAGAGAAAGCTAAGGTAGGAGTATATGGGGTATGTTGAGGGGGGGGGTCATTATGAAACAGACCAAACTACCTATTACTACCGCTACAAGAAAAGCTAAGGTAGGAGTATATGGGGTATGTGAGGGGGGGGTGGGGTCGTTATGAAACAGACCAAGCTACCTACATGTTTACACTGCGCTAAAGAGAAAGCTAAGGTAGAGATATGGGGTATGTTGAGGGGGTGGGGTCGTTATGAAACAGACAAGCTACCTATTACACTGCTACAAGAGAAAGCTAAGGTAGGAGTGTATGGGGTATGTTGAGGGGGGGGTGGGGTCATTATGAAACAGACAAGCTATCTATTACACTGCTACAAGAGAAAGCTAAGGCAGGAGTGTATGGGGTAATATTGAGGGGGGGGGGTCATTATGAAACAGACCAAGCTACCTATTACACCGTCTACAAGAGAAAGCTAAGGTAGGAGTATATGGTGATGTTGAGGGGGGGTGGGGTCATTATGAAACAGACCAAACTACCTATTACACTGCTACAAGAGAAGCTAAGGTAGGGAGTGTATGGGGTATGTTGAGGGGGGGGGGTCCATTATGAACAGACCAAACTAACCTATTACACTGCTACAAGAGAAAGCTAAGGTAGGAGTGTATGGGGTATGTGAGGGGGGGGGTCATTATGAAACAGACCAAGCTACCTATTACACTGCTACAAGAGAAAGCTAAGGTAGGAGTATATGGGGTATGTGAGGGGGGGGGGGGTCATTATGAAACAGCCAAAGCTACCTATTACACTGCTACAAAGAGAAAAGCTAAGGTAGGAGTGTATGGGGTATGTTGGAGGGTGGGGGGGAGGGGCATTATGAAACAGTTGATTCTTTTTGACTTGAGGTACCTGTAAAGACTAATTGAGATTCCTCATTGTAACAGCATTTTAGTGTAATTAATAGTTATGATATAAAATCAATTTGTATTTCACTCATGAACATGTACAAACTTGTTTATGAAAGGCGCAGCAGTTTTAAAAAAATACTGACACAGAGACAGTTATCAATGGGCTTTTAACAATAAATACTAAGCCACATAATTATTGATCAGAAACCATACAATACTGTACCCAAGGGGGGCGCGTTTCATGAAAGGACTTGTCGGACGTTTTATCCGACAAACTGTTATAAGCTACTGAAATGCTTGCATCTGATTGGCTGAGAGCTAATATGTCGGATAAAATGTCCGACAAGTCCTTTGATGAAATACCCCCCTGATGAAATTTTCATGATGGTTTTATTTTTGCAAAGTTTTTAAGTTATTCCTCTTGCAAATTCCACTTAAATTACAAATTTCGTCTACTAGTCCAAAATCACAATGATATCTAGGTTATGTGTCACCAAGTCGTTTGTACAGTTACGAACTGGAACATGTTATTTGGTCTTATACTTATCACATTTCCAATCATGTCCCTCAAGAACTGATCACCAGTCATTTGTAAATTTGTTCTTAACTTCGGAACAACTTGGTGAAACACAACCCTCTACGCAATATCCTGGCTTATCACTACCAACCTTAGGTGTAGTGCTTTGGCTGTGAAAACATGTGTTCTTTTGGGGTTGGATTTCCTGTGATTTTCCTGTTAATTAGTTCAGTTTTGCGGTATATTCCAGCTATTGCTAAAAGTAAGTTTGTATTTTCATTTGATTGCTCAGTTCAATCGTGTACACCTGTTGGATACAGAGAGCTTTGGATCAACGTTCGGTCCCAAGAAACAAAGGAAGAGGGTCAACATAAAGGTCGGCGATGTAGAGGTCAGTATAATGACACAGCTTTTATTTATTACCGTGGTTTGCAAAATTTCTTTTATATAATTATACCTCCAACCTACACACTTATAAACACAGTTTAAATATTCACTCAAACACAGGAAGATGATGAAAAAAAGAGAGGCAGATTTTAGTGTTGTAGAACAGCTTTTATGTCGCACTCATATTTCCAGCACTGGGCCCGTACGGCCTGAAGAAAACAGCAGTTTTTAACAATTTGTGTATGGCCCTCACCGCACTAAAATGACCCAAATGCCTATTTTCTACCAGCCGCAGTGAAAATGTAACTGTGGCCAATCACTCCTTTGATATCAACAATTTCCATATTAATTTTTTTGTATAGAATGCTTGTACATGATGACTAAACAACAGGTCCAAGTTTGAATATGTACTGTAAGTTCTTTCTAGTTACATAGTTACTACAAACAACAGGTTCAAGTTTGAATATGTACTATAAGTTCTTTCTAGTTACATGATTTTGGAATATTCTTCATACCAAATATTTCCTTTTTGTAGTCTTTGGTGAAGTCTGCCGAGGAGTCTGGTGATAAGTACGATGTCGAGAAGGACAAAGATCTAGTGTTCGATGATCAGGGAGTAAGAGACGAGGTTAAAGACTGGATCTTCTCCGCTGGTCAGTCTAAGAGGATATGGAATGAACTCTACAAGGTATAGTATGAAATATTGTCTAGTGGTTTAATCACTTGAATGGGATACAAATGTATACAATCTTCTCAGAGGATATAGAATGAACTCTAAAAGGTATAGTATAAAATATTGTCTAGTGGTCTAATCACTTGAATGGGATACAAATGTATACAATCCTCTCAGAGGATATGGAATGAACTCTACAAGGTATAGTATAAAATATTGTCTAGTGGTCTAATCACTTGAATGGGATACAAATGTATACAATCCTCTAAGATGATATGGAATGAACTCTACAAGGTACATGTATAGTATAAAACAGGAGTACCTAGCTGGTATTTGCACATATTGTGAGTGGGCAAGTCTGAATCTGATGACAGGGGTAATGATATAGTTGTACATTGTAGAGCGTAGTTTGAATATGCAATACATGTAGGTGCTATATAAATATTTCTTATATTATTCTATATATTATATTATTTCTATATATTTCTTTTTAGGTTTGATCAAGTTTGAATGAAAATCAGTCTCCAATGATCATCCAACTACTGTATAAGTGGTTATTTTCGCAGTGGTTTTATTTTCACAAATTTCGGGAGTCCACCCTCGCGAAAATGTCCACTTCAACTTTAGGCTACTGTAGTCGCTGTTATTTTCGCGCGATTAATTTTTCGCTCTTAGAGGCCGCAAAACATATTTGCGGGTTTTTAAATTCGCGCTGAATTTATGTACGAACGCAATTAACCCCATTCAAAGCATGCATAAGAAATCATGCTCATATATTCGCATGTTTTTAAATCCGCGTCGTACAATCTTTGCGCGAAATCCGCGAAAATAAATGTACCGCGAATATTTCCACGTTTACAGTATTTATAGAAATGAGAACATCACAAAATCGCGAAATTACCCATTTGCAAATTACCCAAACTAGTGCAAAATCTGAAAAATATTGGATTATACAGTTTTTAGTGCTGTGATATTGGAGGATTTAAGAGATATTTGTATGCCTGATTTCCAAACTCAAAAATGTTTGTATCTCCTTTTATAGATTCTCTGATAATTGAATATGATTTTATATTTCAGGTGATAGATTCCTCTGATGTTCTGGTCCAAGTCCTAGATGCTCGTGATCCCATGGGAACGAGATCCAGGTACATTGAGAACTACCTCAAGAAAGAGAAACCTCACAAACATCTCATCTTTGTCTTGAATAAAGTGGACCTGGTTCCCACTTGGGCTACGGTAAGTACAACATGGAAGTCGCCAGGTATTTGCTTTGAACTTTGAATAGGCCTATGGAGTAAGACTTTCCCGTTCCCAAATACATGTGTTTGGTAAAGATTTTCTTCAACAACTTCTGGTCGTGTTAGGAAGGTATTTCCTGACGGATCTTTGCAAAGTAAAATATGATGTAACATCTCATCTCAATATCTCTGCTTTTCGTTGAATAGTTTTTAACGGTTGCACTACATACCTGTGTGCTAAGATTCCGAAAGCATTGTCAACTTCTCTTCGACCTCGCGAGAGCATGTAGTTGAATATTCTTTCAGAGTTGTTCATCTTCTGATGGGGATAGGGTTTCATCAACCAGCTATGCAGTGGAAATGCATCATCTGCAATGATTGAGAAGGGTATTGGTACATCATCATTTGGGAGTGGAGCATCTGGAGGAATGTTGGCTGTTCCATTTTCTAGAGCTGTTCACAATTCACAGTTGCTGAAAATCCCTGCATCAGAACAGCTATGAAACGGAGAAAGGGAAACTAATTACTACAAAGGCCATTTGACAGATCATAATGCAAATACACTGACCATTTAGAAGTTTTGTTCAAACAATATGAAGAACATGGTCTCGGGTAAGGTGAAAAAAGACTTCAAACTAATATACTCTATATCAAGGAAAAATAATGCAAGACTTTCCTCCCATTACTCCCAACGTCAACATAGAGAAAGCGGTATTCCGCGTCAACAAGAGCCATCAGTACAAGAGAATGAATTCCCTTGTAATTGTAATACACGGATCCTCCATTCTTTGGGCACTTCATGCGGATGTGTTTGCCGTCAAGGACTCTGAGTGTGTTGTGGAAGTTCCAATGTTTGAAAAAGCCTTCCATCACAGACTTCCACTCAGCTTCGTTTCTTGGGAGGGTAAGGAATTCAGGAGCCAACTCTGCCATGATGGCCTCACACGTTTCTGGGATAAACAAAGATATTGCAGCAATGGAATCCCTGAAGTTGTAATGGAGGCGTCTGTATGAATCTCCAGTAGCTAGAAACCTCAATGTGACTGCAAGGTGAAGTGCAGGATCCAGTGCCCTGCGCCAGTTAGTGTCCTCTTTTTCGATTCGAGGTCCAACTCGAGCAAGAAGTTCCTGAAAAATCTCAGAGTCAAAACGCAGGTAATTTTTGAAACTGTCCTTATACTCTGTTGCTGACTCAGCCATGAGTATCTCGTGTTGGCCTTGCTGAGGCCTTCTCATTAACCATGGCCTGACCCAAAACTTCCCTTTTCTGTTTTTCAACTCTTTCCTTTCTTCTCTCCTCTTGAGTCTCTTCGACACAAGAATTGCAGCTGCTACACAAAGAGGTCTCTTCTTCCAGAAGGGCCATCTAGTCATCCATCTTGGAAAAAGCAGAATGCACAAAAATTCCCACCTATCAAGGGTGGAATTACTCGTATGAAGATCTTGAAAGACTCGCAGTAAACGCTGCCAAACTCGAGAAAAGATCGCAATCACTCGAGCAGTGCTCGGTACTACTCATTGATAACTCTTCGTGACTCGTACTGCGCTTTGTTTAATCTTTAAAAAAATACCTGAAAATGTACCATTTCCCCCCCAAATTTCTGCGAGTTGGAGCTCGTGGAAGCTCGCAGGGACTCGTATACCCAACTCGGCTCTGTGTGAACAATGCATAAGAATTTGTAACTGAGGTCACATGAATGTATCCAGAGGTACCTTTTTACCGTTTTGTTATCATATTGGGAATTCTTGCAGATTATGATGAAGAAATAATGTTAATAAAACATTTCAATTTGTTACAGACAGTATTTCATTTCTTTGTGTAATATATCCAATAACATTCTTTTCTATGCTTTTCTGTTTTCTAGAAACGATGGGTAGCTATTTTATCACATGATTATCCGACCTTAGCTTTCCATGCTAGCATGAGGAATCCATTTGGAAAGGGCGCCCTTATTCAGCTTCTCAGACAGTTTGGCAAGGTAACGTCTCAAGCAAATTAAGAAGAAACATGTTATTCTTCTTTATGGTATAGCAAATGCAATTTAATTTTAAAGGAGGACTCCGGGCTGAAATGAAAAAGTTTTTGTAAAGTAAAGTAAAAATTTAACAAGCACAACACAGAAAATTTCATCAAAATCGGATTGAAAAAAACAAAGTTATGCATTTTTTAGGCATTGAATTTTTTTTGTAAAACAGTTCTTGGCAGGTCTCATGAACAGGTCTCATGCATATTTGAATATTCAAATGAGCAAAATGATGATGTCACAGTCCCCCTACTTCTTGTATATTTTATTATTTATTTAATCTTGATAATTGGTATTTCATACAATAAAATACAAAGAAAGTAGGGAAACTGTGACATCATCAGTTTGCCAATTTGAATATGCCAAGATTCAAAATTCAAAACCTAAGAAAATTCATAAACTTTGCTATTTCTTATCCGATTTTGATGAAATTTTCAGTGTTGTGCTTTTTAGATTTTACTTTATTTTTCTAATAATGCAAACTCCAGCCCGGAGGAGTTCTTTAATGATGGCATAGGCAAACATACACATTACAAACAGATGGGCAGAGATAGAGAGCTGAAACAAATATTACCAAATCACAGTTGATTATATACAAACTTGCACACTAGCAAGCCAAACAAAATGACACTAGTTTTTTGGATGCTAAATAGATTTTTTAGTTAGAATAATAGTAAATAGATTGAAACATGGTGTAAAAATCTACAGTTCTGATATCGCTTATGATTGGATAATAGAGTAATATAGTGGTACACTCATTTCTATTCAAATTGTCTTAATGTGTAGATTTAGAGGGTGGATGATTGTAAATTGTCAATAATGCTTTTCTTTGTGTAAGGCGATGGAAATAGTAAGAATAAAGCAAGAAAAGTGAGCTCATTCACCCCCCCCCCCCTCAACATTTTTCATGATAACTTTGAAAAGCAAAAAAAAAAAAAAAATTGCGAAGACTTCAAGACTCTTTCTTTCAAGTCTTCCGCAACTTTTGAGACCAAATTTGCAACGTCTGGGTACCCGGTTTGGGAGTCACGCAAAATTTTATAACCGTGCGTCAGACGCAAAGTTGCTCAAAAACTTGATTTTGTGTACAAATCCAATGCAGATTTTGTTTATGGCCAATATTCATAAATGTATCATTATTTTTTCTTTTACTGATCAAATTCAATTAATTTCATGCTGCTTATGATTTAAATAGTGTTGCCGATGATTTCCATTGAAAAAAAAATAAACAAAAAGTCGAAAAACAGAGAAATACATTTTTAATTACAATTTAAAAAAAAATTTTGGATACAGATTTTTTTTTGTAATACATTTTTATCAGAATCATACTAAGAGTCTGTAAACAAAAAAAATCAGCAATTTTAGGTCTTTATTTAGTTAATTCTAAAGAGCAGATCTTTGATTTTATGCGTAAATTAGCATAATTAATTAGTTATGAGATTTTTTGGAAAATATTATTCATTAGTTTTGTCTTTTAGGGGTTAAGTGAATTTAATCATTAAGAAAAGAGGGAAAATATCAAGAGGACATTGATAGTTAATAGAGGAGTAAAATGATGGCCGTATATTAAGCAAAGGCAAACTTAATATATAAAATCCTGTTTTTGTCTTATCCGTTTGTATTCCAGCTGCACATAGATAAGAAGCAGATCAGTATAGGCTTTATTGGATACCCCAATGTAGGCAAGAGTTCTATTATCAACACACTGAGGGCTAAGAAGGTTTGCAATGTTGCACCTATAGCTGGAGAAACTAAGGTAAATATATTACTGAATTCGCTGTTATTTTCATTCTGAGTGGCCTCAAAGAATGTTCACAGTTCTTGAATTTGCGCTGCATTTAAGTAAGCACACAATTGAATGCACCCAATACATGCATAAAAAAGCATGCTTATATACATGTATTCGCGCGTTTTTAAATTCGCGCCTGCCGATCTTTGTTCGAAATCCGCGAAAATCAATCTACCGCGAATATTTCCACATTTTTGCTGAAATTCACCGGAAATCATGAAAGGAATATCACAAGATCACTCACACATACCTTTTAGTGCAATGTGGACAACATGAGACTATATTTGATCAGTTTATGGCGATTTCTTTTTTGTTACCAGAACTATACACCAGGTTTAAGAGCAGTTAAAGGATGGTTTGAGGGCTGAATTGCCTTTATCAGTTCTTCAGGTATTATTATTTTACTCTCTTGTTGATATGGCAGGTATGGCAATACATCACATTAATGAGAAGGATCTTCTTGATAGATTGTCCTGGAGTGGTCTATCCATCGGGAGAAACAGAGACAGAGATTATCCTCAAAGGAGTGGTGAGTAAAGAGCTTACAAACAGAATTTCACAAGACGTACTAAAGAATCTCACATGACATACTAAAAGATTTCACAAAACAAAGAACCGTCTCTGTCTTTCACTGCTCTTTGAAGGACTAGGACGGTTAGAGGAGGATGTTTGCCATGTTTTCACTTGTGTCCCTATGACAGCTATCACTGTCAAGGGGACAGGTGAGCAAGAATGGCCAACTGGACATAGATCATGAAAACTACATCAAGCCCAAGCCATCAAGAGGCAGAAGAGGACACACCCGACAATTCCAACAGTAGCATACAAACTCAGACTCAATTCCTTCTTCATCCGAACCATCAACCAGTGGAATGGTCTTTAACCAGGATCTGTAGACCAGCCATCAACGTTAACCTTAAAAAGTGCCCTCATTATAGACCCAATAATTCATAAAAACTAGACCACACTCTCCGGCACACCTGTAGTTAAAACTCTTCTTGGAGTATTCCAGAGGGACACCGTACCAAGCACCAAGGAAAAAAAATTGAACATTAAACCATGGGCGTATATTTCTTCTTCCTCAAGTGTCTTGTTCAATATGATGACAGTCGTGCATCAGAAACGATTTCATTTCTGTAGATTTTAAGTATAAGAAAAGATGATAGAGATAAAAAGCTGCATTTTTAGCAAATATTTAAGGAGATGAAAATACTGAAGCTAAACAAGGCTAAATATTTGTTTTCTTAGGTGCGAATCGAGAATGTGAAATGTCCAGAAGACTACATAGCTGAGGTGCTGAGACGAGTGAAACCTGACTATGTTCAGAAGACCTACCGCATCACAGAATGGGTCGACTACATTGACTTCCTGGAGAAGCTTGCACAACGGACAGGAAAACTTAACAAGGTATGATAAGAAGTAGAGAATGTACAGTCTGCAGAGATGCCAACACTACGGAATAAATATAACATTAGAAATTAGAACGCAATTAACCCAAATAGTTAAAACAGCTGAAACAAATGTCTTGTTAACAAGAGAAAGAAAACTATTGATTTGAACGCATTCCCAAAATTGAATGACGGAGCAAAATGTTATTAATCATGCTTTCTCTAGTAAGAAGTCATTTATTTTTAGTGGTTCTAACTATTTGGGTTATTTGCATTCTAATTTCTAATGTTATAATTATTCCGCAGTGTTAGCATCTCTGAGTCTGTAGCAAAGAAATTGGCACAAAGTGGAAAACACTAGTATGAAGATTTGTCACAACCTGGTAATCCTTGGTATTTCCATTAAGCAGGAAAAATAGGCTTTCTTCTGAAAAACCCCTGTTTATGTCAATTTAATTCTCTCGTCCTCGCACAAAAATTAGCATAAGTTTTGATGTACGAAAGCAAATTATTTGATAGATTGTACCATATACACATAACATTTGAAAAGATATCATATCTACAAATGTAATTTATTCTTTCCCTGATTGTACCATTTTTTAATTTTTTATATATATTTTTTTTTATATAGACAGTACATGATGAAATTTGTGCTTATTTGTAACAAATTGAAAAGGGGACTTTGTGGATGAATTTTTCTATTTGTATTAACTTATCTCTAAAAGAGCTGGGGTATTTTGATTACCTCGAACTTCTGAGACTCAGCATATTTTTTGGGCACAGAGCTACCAAGTCTCATGCATTTTGCGTGAGAGTCACGCATTTAGGGTCCATCTCATGATCTCATATAGAACACCCATTTTCTCACGCAAAAAAAAAAGTAGCATTATAGATTTTTACCATTTTGGAGCCTCAAAACCCTAAAAACTGAGTTTTGTCGTGCATCAAACCCTACGAGTGCAATATTTGCATGCAGGTGATCATTATGTGCAAGATAGCTTACTAGGTGCTACATGTGTAGCGTTCGCGTGTCTCCTTTGTGTACAAATTACTTCTGCGAGCGCACACATATGATAACGCGCACCTCATGCGCACTGCTTCCAAGCACGATGCAAATAATTTCATGCAAATTTTTTTTTTTTAACTGGGCATCTCTGTGGGCATCTTATAATTAGTAACCCTACAAAGTTCCATATCTCTACATTGTACCTTGGAAGATTTTTTTTTATTATCTGCATTTACTTTTTCATATATCCAAATATTTGCGTTTCAGAAACATGTAAAATGCACAATCATGTCCATTTTGGAAACTTCCATTATGAAGCTGTTAAGTATGTATGTTGCTCTTTGACAAAATTATTAAAAGCTGACTTTGGTGTTTTATGTAAAAGAAACAAAAAATGCCTATACCAATTTACTATGCCATGCTTTCAGACTTTGTGTTCTTGTGCTTATAATTTTGATGTTTTCTTTCCCTCTCCATTTCTTGTTTTTCTTCCTTATACAGGGAGGTGAACCTGACATCTCAGCTGTAGCTAAGATGGTCTTGAATGATTGGCAGAGAGGGAAAGTCCCCTTCTTTGTCAAACCACCAAATTGTGAACAGGTGCGTCAATTATCTTGTATTATTATTATTGAATTGACCCTTAAGCACCTAACCCACCCTAAGCCGCCTATCAGCTTACTCACTAAACCGCCCCATACTGGCCTCTCTTTTCTGCATGCTAAAGTCATGGTTGTATCTAAAATACATGGTCAAACGATCCCTTACTTTTTGTGTATTACCTACAGGGTGTGTGCTGTCAGATTCAACACAAAAAAAAAGAATTATGTTTGTGTAGAGCAAATACAAGAATTTTTTATTAAACACAGTGGTGCATACAGCCAAACACTTTCTGCTAGGGAGTAAGCTGACACTTTTTTACACAGTATTTCATCAAAGGACTTGTCGAACGTTTTATCCAACAAACTGTTATAAGCTACTTAAATGCTTGCATCTGATTGGCTGAGAGCACATTTGTCGGATAAAACGTCTGACAAGTCCTTTGATGAAATGCCCCCCAGGTGTTGAAGAATGGCTGAGAATACAGAACTCATAATTCCAAATTTGAATGCATTGGAATTTTTTTGTTTGCGCATGAAAGGTGCTCCTAAAATTACAAGCACCATCGAAAGTAAATTTTAATTTATAAATGTAATGAAAACTTTATAAATGTTACAAAAAAGTTTTAAATTGCCTTTTGGAGCATGAAAGTCTGTTAATACAAAGTTGTACTTCTGTCGAAGTGAAATGTTGATTTATGAATTGAGAGAGAAGAAATCTAAAGTCTGATGTGCATTCATTTGCAATGTAGAAATATGTTTAAATGTTATGGAAAAGATAATAGTGGTAATAAGTAGATTGTAAAAATTGCTTCTATACAAAAGAATGGGAAGGTAATTCTTTTCTTCTCTGATATTGTAATGGCACAGACTAGTGGTGTTTGTATGAAATACCTCATACATCTGATTGATTGTAATTATTATATTAATAGTAACATTATTGAATTTATAAATGGGCCCTTTTCCATTGGATACGATGCAGCTGTCAAAATCAGGGGCATGAAGGATAAACATACCGTAGGTTGTTAGATTTGATTTTGGATAGCAAACGAGTTCCTAATTCTTGTCTTGATTAATATCTGTTTTATAGGACCCTAATGAAGAAGCAAAGAAGAAGGAGTCCTCCAAAAAGACCAAGGAAACGGTTGCCAAGGACGACGCTGCCTCCTCCTCCTCCAAGAAGAAGGGAGCGGAGATCAGAGGAGTAAAACAAGACCTGAGCAAAGTCCACATCGGACCAACCTTCGCAGGAGACGATCTTAAACCGGAGGACATGCAGGAGGAAGATGATGAGATGACGGAAGGACTGGAACCGGAAGAAGAGATGATGGAGGAGGAGGGAGGAGAGGAAGATGCAGAAGCAGACAATGAGATGGAGGATAGTGAGACGAAAGAAAAAGAGATGATAAGCAAATCAACATCATCAGCATCATCAGACTCAGGGAAGAAATCAATAAAGAGGACTAGAAAAGATGAGACAAAGACCGGTATCTCGTATGGTGCTAACGTCTTCCTCAATACCAAGAACAAGAAACTCTTAGCTAAAGCAAAGATAGAGAAGAAGAGAGAAGCCATGTTAAGAAAGAAGAGTGAGATGAAACACCATGAGGATGAAAACAAACCAGCAAAGAAACGTAAGATATCAGATTGAATCATTACAGAGGAAACTCTGTGTGGAGGTCCTTGGCACCAGAAAATTTATAATGATGATAATAATGGTCTTTTATTCATACATCAAAACAATTCTCGCAGCCAAAGGCTGAATTACAAAAGTTTGTACAAAGTAAATGATACACATAATAAATTGATAAAATTGGAAACAAAGTAGATAGAAATTAAATTATTAACATATAATGGTTTAACTCAATTCAACCTTGCAAAGTTAACCGGAAATTTGGCTCATTATATCTATTATCTTGTTACTTGGTAGGTATCCTCCAGAAGACACCGTAGAGGTGTTTAAACTGGAGTGTTATTATTGAAGTCAATAAACGAAACAAAACAGAAGAAATTTATTGCACTTTGATAACAGAATTATTTATATCTAGCTTCCATTGTATCTGTACCAAACTTTAAAAAAAATTAAAAAAAATAATATTACAGTACACTCCTGTTATAATGAGCTGCTCAGGACAAAGCCATTTACTTTGTTCGAACAACATCTATTTATACTGGACAAATGGGCACACATACATAGACATGTACAAAATTTTGAAGAGGAGAATTTCCTTGTTTTAACGAAAAGCTCTTTTGAGTGGGAGTGGACTGTATTTACTGGTGAGAGATTTGGGGATAGGAAAGATGTTGGTTTTTTTTTTTTTTTTTTTTTTTTTAGTGATTTAATGCAGGTACTGCACAGCATCAATGTATTTCATGCTGATTTTTTTTCTTTTTTCTTGTTACTCTAGCCAAGAAACCCCAACCAATAGGGTCATACTGTCCTCTCGGGAGCACTGATGATGACGATGTTGGTGATACGAGAAGAAAGAAAAAGAGATACTTTGAAGAAGAGAAAGAAGGAAAGAAGAAACTCACATCAAAACAGGTATGATTCATACATTTATGGGTTTGTACATATCTACAAAAAATGGTATTAATCATATTTGTGCCTTTTTCTTGTCTTTGGCTCTGCAGATAGCAATCTATAAGTGTGTCTTTGTTAAAAGATGGTGTATAATGAGATTGTAGCGTTTGTGTGTTTATAATAAAAAGTGTGGGCGGACCACCATCAGGCGCACACAGCCTTTAAAATAAAGTGCAGTCTTACTAAAATACTTTTTGACATAATTACAATATGTACTTGAAATAATCACTTGATTATGATTGTAAACTGATTCCTTCAGCTTGTGCTGCTTATCAGTGGATTATACACCAATAAATAAATTTGCCTATATTTATGATATTGGGTATGATATCACACAGTTTGGAAGATTGCTTTTGTTACTTCATAAAATATTTGTGGTACGAGTTTTGCAAAGAGTAAAAGATGACTGTGTAAAAGTGGGTATGTACATGTTTTTATTATAAGATTACTTGATCACAATATTTCATCCAAGGAAATGAACAACTTTCCTTTTTCAAGACTAAGCTGATTCTTCCAGGGTTGTTTGATTTTCACACCTGTTGTTTTTATGGTTTGATTCCACAGAAAAGAAGCATAGAGAGAGCACAGAAGAGCAAGAAGGTTGGACAACATTACTACGCCGAGAAGAATGTCAAGAATAGAAACCGCTCCAAGAGGGATAAATTACCATCTTAGTACTCAAAGAGAATCTAGTCCAGAGAGCTAATCCAGAGACTCACATAATCTAGTCCAGAGACCTAGATAATGTAGTCCACAGAATCTAGACCAGAAAATCTACATGTTCTTCAGAGGATATATTTTAAATGAGAACATGAACATTTTTTATACTGGAACGTTTTTAGTTAAAAGTAGCATACAGATGGTGTACAATGGCCATCAAATCTTGTCTTCAGGGCCCTGTTGAACAAAACTTTGCGCAACTAGGCCCAGATCACCAAGTCAGTTCTGCTCCCATTCCTTCTAAATTGAAACAGGTGCCCAATGCATACAAAACAGAGAGTAATGGAAACCCAGTGGTCTGTAAATTAATCTAAGATTTTACGCAGTATCCATGTAATTCAAGACTGGAGTTGCAGTTTGGACTTTTGGTCCGGTTTAAACCAATGCATAAACATTTGTGTTTAGCTTTTGTTTTTACTGATGCTGACATAAAACAACTGCTGTTATCTTCATAGCCTCTGCGGCATACACTATGTTTCTTATACCTTGTTTTTGCTTGGGAAATTCCGAGCAATGAAACCTAAGTTTTACTTCCTGTATATTATATATTTGATGTTGCCATATAAATTACTTATATGAATATTTAATATCAAGAAGTAAATTGTTTTTCAAAAGTCACCTAAATCTTTAATTTATAGTTGGTAAACCATCTTTAGAAGTTAATCAACACTTTTATTGGATGTATGGGTAGGGCCTCTGTGATGAAATATTTATCCAAATATGGCAATAGCAAGAAGCATGTGTAAATGATGCCTCAGATTAAATCTTTTAAATGCAGTAACGTTGAATGATATTCAAATTGCAATTTATTGGATTTAGCTCATTTTGCCCACATGATTATGACCACATAGGTCAGTCTGGTATTCCTTAAAAATTGCAGTCTACTTGCTTGCTTTACTTTCGAGATATCTATGATTTTATACTCAAATTTTCAAACCCATTCTGGGACGCGTTTGAAAACAAAACCGTGTGCATTTCAACGCACATAGTTTTCACCGCATTTGCTGTCGTGAATTCCCAGTGCCTACCGGGCTGCTTAGCTTGCAACAGAGTGGTATAAATTAATCATAAATGACTTGCATTTGATCTGAAACTTTCAGAAGTTTGTTTTTATGGTCAGAGCAATAGAAATTTATTCATTTCGATCCCTTTTGTACTTGTTTTTGGAAGTTACTAAATCTTAAAAGGGGAAACTAATTGTTGAAGTCAGAATAGGAATTGTGTGTTAGATTGGCTGCATGCATGATCTGAATAGAATCATGTGTCAGAAAATCTTTCTTTTCCAATTATATGCAAATAATGCAGGTTTTAACACACTGGGAGCTCACGAGAAAGATTCAATGTGATACCAACTTAATTAATGTGTCAATTTTATGTTTGTTTGTGATGTATTCATATACACATTTAAAAATATTTTTCAAAAAAGACAAACAATGTAGATATCAACTTTGACCATGGCTTTTAAATTGTGATATGTTCTATGTCCTGGATTAATTTCATATATTCAATGATCAATTTGAATTTCACATGTTGTAAAAAAAAATAAACAGTGATACTTTCAAATCAATTCTGTCATGATTACAATTTTGATTAATATAAAGTGAGAAGAATATCCAGTATATTGTGTGATAGATTGTACACTATTTATATAATATATACTTATCGCTGAATCGGACAGCACATGCCCTGTAGGTAATGCACAACAAATATGGGAATGTTTGACCATTGATTTTGGGTACAAACATGACTATAGTGTGCAGAAAACAGAGGGCAGTCTCAGACGGTTTAGGTGCTAAAGGGTTAATGTAAAGAGTACAGATTGCAGCAAACCAAATAAATATATATATTTTAAAAAAATAAAAGTACAGTGGAATGTACAGTGTGTCCCAGAAAGAACTATACACTTTTGAAATGGCTACCAAATAAGTATATGGTTCTTGGAGCGAAAGATTTATATGTACATAAAGTTCATATTCTCAACTATTATTTGACACCAAAATGTCTGTATTAAATGATGTACGCATCAGTGAGCAATGCCCACTTTTGTGAAGGACACAAAAACAAGGCTGCGCAGGAATTCGCTATGCATTTACAGTTGTACCACCTGCATATGGGCGGCCAAAAATTCGCGCATGAATAATGGCGTGAATCGGCTAACAAAGAAAAAATAAACCAAGATACAAAACAAAAACATCAATAATATATTTATGGTTTATTTTGTCTTTAGTTAGCCGATTCTCGCCATTATTCATGTTCACCCTTTTGGCCGCCCATATGCAGAGGATAAATGAATAGAAAATTCCTGCGCAGCCTTGTTTTTGTTTTCTTCACAAAGGTGGGCATTGCTTTTTGTATTCTTATTTTTTTTTTACCCTGATAGGACCTCGTTATAAAGAGTTCCCACTGCACTTAAGCACTGAATAGGACAAACAAACTCACAAAATATTCCTTTATTTGGCAAAGAAGTTTTATTCAAAAGCTCCATATCAGTGAAAGAATCATAAATGAAAAGCATATTGTTGCTTGGATCGTCTATACAAATTATAGATTGTGAAAAAGATAGAAAAGTGTAATTCCGAATTCATTATAGAAAAAAAAAATAAAAGGGTGCACTAAAATCTTTCAATCAAGTAGAATTAAATATTTCAAGCATACCTCTTATTTCAAAAATAGATATCTGTCTCTACATTGTACATGAGATGCCTAGATTAAATGATACTTTAATGAAAATTCTTAACACTTCACAACTACAATATAATGATTGTTGTAAATGGAAGTAAATTATTCCATTGAAGTATTAACCTCTGTTTCAAACTTACAATTGATTAAATTTATTACGTAAAGTAAGCATATGTCATTATCATAAACCTCTCAAAAATGAAAAGACCTTTAAATTAGCTTTATAATCCCAATCGATAAGAGATGAAAATAATAATTGTTCGGTAACGGTATGTTATTATTTATCATTAAATTGTTACATGTACACTATCTACAAACATTGAAAACAATTTTGAAAAATGAACACACCCAGATTCCAACATACATATCTTTGAATTACATGCAGAAAGATACATTTAACTTTCATTTCATAATACATGTAATATCAATTTTAAAAAAATTACTTTCAATATTACAAATCAATGTACTTCAATACTATTTTAAACACTTTGATTGAGAAAGCGTGCAAATAATCATGTGCATACATCAAATTGTTCAATATTTATATTACAGACTTAGCCTAATGTATTCAAATTTTATGCACACTTTTGAGTCACAAGTTGCATTTGATGACCTGAAATCTTGCCAGAAATCCACTTTTCATACAGTGCAGATCGTATGAAAATGACCAAAACAACAGGGTTTTATTTTGTTTTGTTTTGTTCTTTTTACAATGCTCTACAGGCCCAGCACATGATATGTGAACAAGTCCTTTGATAGCAACAATAAAAATATGCAATGTACATGTACATTGTAGCTTCCAACTATTCTCAAACATGAGATTTGAGTTGCAGTGCTTACAAAGGATCTTTAAATATGAATACATTAGTAAACAGGTCTTCCAATAAATATTAAACAAAAAAGAATACAATTTGATGATTTATGATCATATTTTACCTTTGTACAAATGTATAACACCCATTTTCTACACAGTACAGCTAGCACACAATGCATGTTGTTTTCTCTGTCATGGCCAAAGATTCATCAACTTCATGAAATGTTTAGTATTTTAGTAATGTTAATAAAACTAAACCTACCAATTCATGTAAATGATTTATAATGTACATTATACTACCCTTTATGTAGGCCTTGAAGTTGACCAGAGGCAATTGTAGAATTGAAAGCAAAATCTTATTTGGATTCTAATGTTCTACATGAACATGTATGTCAATTTTTTTATTTGTGACATTAAATGGTAGCACAACAATATGGACATTATGTGTACAGAAAATGTTCCTCTTTCTGCCGATAGATCTAGTATGTTTTTGAAGGATCTTGATAATAAGTTATGGAGGAAATTGCTGTGAATGAGTGAATGTTAGAACTTTGATGAGATATTAAGATTGCACTATCAACTTTTTTCAAAAACATTTCATCTATGTATTATGCAACAGAAGGGTGTAATTTCTGTTAAAATAGAAACGTAATTCCACTTTTACCTCATAGCAGATGAAATACAACAAGAAACACATTGAAGACAGAATTACATGTAACATCACAAATACGGTTTGATTATTTTATACCACTTTAAAAGACTTCCAACTATGGTACCTCTCCTGGAAAAAAAAAGTTTTAAAAAGAAAATTTTAAAATATCTCAAATCTAGAATGTTCAATAAGGGCTTATCTAGGTATTTATTTGTCATGTGTCTGTTTAGATGAATGAAAAAATATCTTATATGATCACATAAAGTTCATAGCAGGGGTTAGAAATTACCAAATAGCTTTACGTAGATACCTTTGAGTAGCAATCTAAACATTATTTTGAGCTAAACCTGGCATTAAAGTATACAATAATACTTCTAGCTACCCATATGAACCAGCAGCCCTGTTCTCGATATAGCCAACATTCTGCCCATGTAGTCTTGCAAGGTTTACCCATTAAATCTTAACAAATTTATCCTTCAACTCTGAACAACATTCATACCACAAATATGTTACCAAGTAACAAAACAAAATGAGTACAATGCCCATTCATACCTTCATCTTTTCTTTATTATGAAAGCAATTGGATGCTAATTTATCTGTTAGGTACAGTATAACGTCTAAACAACTGCTGTATCAAAAGTTACAAGACTAAATCTCCAATACACGATAACTTGTAGACCATGCTCAAAATGCTAGCAAACCTGCACGAACAGTGCACTGCCCTCTCAACATACCAAAGGTTTAATAGATCCACATGCATGCCCGACACGTAAAAGCAACTCAGAGATTTAGATTTTAACAAAATCTTAACACATGAAAAGGCGAGACAAATTTGAATACATGTGCATGCCTCAAAATCACTTCAAAACTGTGAAAATTTTATATAAATTTGCTTGAATAAAAAGTCTCAAATACAACATTATAGATTAAGAGCTGAACTGTAGAAAGCAGCATTTTTAGAGATAAATTAAGTAATAACATGTCAAATTAAAAAATGTTAATATTTAGAGATTAGAGATTATGCTTGTTACTCAGTAGATAATCATACTTCCAGAAAAAAAATCCAATCTTAACTTCAAGCAACTATACAGCATTTCTGTATGTACAAATTAAGCTTGCAATCCATACTTGCAACTTCATATCATAGATATTCAGACATGCACCTGATATAATTCATTGGTATATTGTGTTTACCCCTTTGTCCACATAAAGGCAGCACACAATTTGCGTAACTAAAATGGTAAATTTTTGTCATCTCAAACTCTTAAGTTTTATGGCTTTTTAAATAAATGCCAATCTTGCCAAATACCTAGCTACTTTGAAGTTATTAATAATAAAATCAAGAGAAGTGACTCCACTTTGACTTTAAGAATAGAAATTTGTTTGTTTCACTACTAGGCAAGATATATACATTACACAAGTAAACAAAATTTAAGAGAGGGGTGCAGGGAGAGAGAGAGAGGGGGGGGGGGGGGGGTGGATGGGGCTGGTAATGGAGGTACAATGCTACCCCAGTAGGACTACCACTTATATAAACAGGTGGTCCTTTTTAGGAGTCCATCTTCGCCCCAAAACCGATTAAATTTGACAATGTCTACATTCCTTTCCAAGCAGCATACAAACAGTCCAATATCTACACTACAATAAATATATAAATCTCTTTTTACTATTCACAAACAATTTAGACCTGCTCCGAGTCAAACATCATCAAAGTGATTGCCTGTCTCTGTCTATTCCAAATCCCATTGCATTACCTAGATTGCATTTTCATGTCTATTCTAGGGGCCGTCCTTAATATGACCATTGCGCTAACGGGACTCTAGATCTATCATCAATGACTTTTTCTTTAAAGAAATTATGCAACCCACCAAGTTATCATTTAAATAATATCAGTTACCAACACTAAAAGTGTAACTGTATACCTATCATGCTCAATATAGACTAGTTGATTAATGTATTCAAATTTATGGATACTTCTTCCCTGGTTCCGGAGTTATCCTGCAGGCCTACATGTAGTTCAAAGACGATTTGATTAAATTCTTGTACTTCATGTATAATAATAAATTCATAAAAATTTGGGGGATATCAAAATTATCAAAGACTTATGAGATTCATTCCTCTCTATTTTGGGAGATTTTGATTATTTTCCACGAAATGCCTAAACGAAATGCTCTCAGAAAACAAAGAAAAAGGCGTCAGTTTCTCACTAACGCACTTTGAAGTTTGTATGTTGGCCTAAATCTTTCCAAATATGGTTTTAAAACGCTTATGAGAAATTTTGATTACTTAACTTTTTTATTTTTATAAAAAGCATAAAATTCTAGCATCTTCCTTTTGTGATATATTGCTTAGCATGACTGATAGATGCAATAGTTTATCTTCCATCTACATGGCTGTGGAAACAATCTTCCATAAACCAGATTTAAAGTTGTCACTGCGCTATGACAGGAAAGCCTTAGGTATGCTCTCATGATGTCAAGTAGCCATCTTTTACTCAAGAAGTACGAATAAATTTGAATACATTAGTTTCAACTAATCGATTGAGTAGGTAATTACCGCTCACATTTTTGCCTCTTTTTAAAACTATACACTGCTTATTTCTTTATATTTACAAAATGGAACAAGAAAAACAAAATATGAACAAAGTCAACACACAATTTAAACAAGGTGTACCACATCAACAGCTTACATTGTTATATATGAATGACATTAACCGTTTAAAAATGATAAAAAAATAACACTGGCTAATTAATTGCGTTGTAACAAAATACACACACAATAGAGAGAGATTATGTTTGTGTATATTTATAAGGCATGATGAGAGTTTTTCGCATCAGATCCTTTGTCCATTTTAATAGGTAAGCATCTGTTGCTGACCGTTGACTAGTTTGGACGTTATCTTGCCGTTCTCTTCCGTGATCTCTGTCTCTTGTCCGTTTTCAAAGATTCTGAGGTGAAAATAAAGTTCGGTAATAATAATAA
>CALNVZ010000641.1:18867554-18888840 GCA_940671915.1 Paracentrotus lividus | reverse complement strand
GCAAAAATTTCGGTGTAAATTTCGGTTTGTGGCGATTTGAGGTCAAATAGCAATGGTAGGCAAATGTATAGTTCTATTGAAGTAAATAATAATATCGTAATGGAAGGAGATGTTAATAAGTATGAATACTGTACAGATATTTAAAGGGAATCTAGTGTATAGTGGGAAGGAGTGGGACAGATAAAGAAAATTATTGTGAGCTTTCCTGTTATTTTCATGATATTTGGGAAGAATATAATAAAAAGCTTGACAAGAAAATATTGCTCTTCAAATGCCCTAATAGTCATAATATAATCCAAAATATACCACACAGCTAACATGTTTGGGTCCCAAATTACTCAAATTTACCATCGTCTAATTTACTCTTTGGGATGCCTGTGAATATCTTACTTTGTTGTTTTAATTCTCTTTCCGTTGATGAATTTAGTTGTAGAGGAGGTCCGTCTTACACCACTCCCGGAACGAGGAGTGCCGAAAGATGAGGAGGATGAAAACGATGTGAAGCTGGAGGAAAAAAAGAGGCAGAGGTTAACAATATGAAACACCAATGAAACACTTACATGTACACTACTTTCTACAGTCTGTGTCAAATAAAATGGTACAAGTGGAAAACATTTTCCTGAAGTTTAAATATTAACCACATTCTAAAAGTGTTTGACATTTACATAAAGTAGGAAAACCAGGCTTTCTTCTGCAATTTTTCTCATCCCTTTTGGTGCTGTAGATCTTGAGATATGACCAGTTTTCTACAATCAAGACAAAATGTACTTTGCGCATGCTTTACTATGGGTTTCGCACATATACTAGCCATGAATTCAGTGCACTGAAACAATAGATGTGTGTAATTATGATTAGCCCATCGCCGCACAAAATTTACAATAACTTTTGTTTTATAAATGCAAATTACACAAAACAAAGTGCATCAGCAAGAAGAATCTTTTGGCTTTAAGTTGGTACCACATTCACACATCATTTTAGAAGATTTCATACCTAAATATTTTTTCCCTGACTGAACCATTTTTTTTTTTACACAGACTGCACAGTGAAGACAGGATTACGGGTATGCATGAAACGTGACCCAAACTAGAATACAAAAGACATTCTTTCTTTGATGATAGAATTTCAATACATTGCATATTTTCTCATTCTACTAAAAAACAAGATTTTTAGTATTAAGCCACTAGTACGATATAAAGTGGTTAAAAGAAAACTATCAAAAATAGTTGAAATACAAACACGATTATTATATATATATATATCATAATATATTATATATAATAATATTATCAATCATAATTATTTTTTAAGATTAAGTTTTCATGTAAATTACATAATCAAAATATAAATGATCATTAAATATTTTGCTTCAATGATTTGCAAGTCTTGTGATTGTCTAGTTAATCCATTCTTCCTCAATCTTTGATTCCAACAAAGTTCAGAATGCACCTTCTTTGAAACTACCCACTGCCCAAAAATCTCCAACCACTTTCAAATGGAGGATGCACCACTCTCCTAGTCTAGGGTTCATACCACTGATAACCACCATGCATCACATTATACAACGTACGCATGCAGAGGTGATAATAGGGGAAACAGAACAAATTAATGTTAAAATCCAATCTATATGTTCCACACATGCCTACCATGAACATTTGTATGACCCCTCAGGTTGATAAATAGAAGGGGGATTAATTCAAATATGATTATTGTTGCCTTTAATTACACATGCCAGTGAACATAATCAACTCAAACTAGTTTGAAAAAGAAAATTACAAGTACATTGTAGGTTTGATAATTTAGGAGAGGGAGAAATAACATTTGATTATAATAGTACTTCCTCCACAATGCAACACTATGGAACAATCTTCATTGAAATGAATTAATGAATGGGTAATTTTTCTTGAAACTTTTCATTAATGGAGAAGAGTGGGACATATTTCTGTTATTTAAGGGGCGATTATGACATCTAATTCATGACAAAGGGGTGAAATAACCCAAAGTCACCCTGAAAATACTGTATGCAACTAACCGTATGCGACTAACCGACATTTTTTCGATCTTTAAGAATACTTTAAGTTGTTACATAATCTGAATAATTGACTGAGACTTTATATAAATATGTAGGTTAGGTGCTGCAAGAATAAAATTGGCCAAAGTACTATGATTTGAGCAAAATATTTTTTTTGTAACGAAGTGGATTTTTTTCCATGTCCATTTTGTGTAATGCGATTAACAAATTTTACCGTTCTGATATTTCCCAGGGACAAGCCTGCAAAATTCCTTATATTGTCAATTTAAAGCTATGGTGTCAGGTTTAATCAAAGTATAAACTTTAAAGAAAGACTCATTCTGTAAGACTGGTACCACCAAGTTACAAAATTGACACCTAAAAGTGTAATGCAACTAACCATGGAATTGCCCAAATGCTTATTAGATTGGGTCTAGTCTCGAATTGTTATTCCTCACATAGTTTGAGAACATAATGTACTACATGTACATGTACATGTATGTAAGCGCAAACAAGTATTCTTTATCCTCTTATTAACTTGTCAAAGTCTATATGAGCTTCTTTCTTCAAATCTTTACTCTGACAATATACTATTGAATTGTATTGTTCCTACATATTACATTATAACGGAAACTGAAACCTAGAAACTTTCTACAACTTTGATAACAAGAATTCAACATGACAACTACTGAAGGAGTGACAGAAACTGAACAATATGTAAACGGTGAACTTTTTAATTGCCTCACAAGCTAAATTTGGGGTTGAAACTATACATGAACATATCCATTGTACAAGAGGTGTCAGGAATGGACAGATGGGGGGGGGGCTTAATATTTTCCCCCCTTCTTTTTTTTTCTTCTTTTTTTTTAAATTCATCAATTTTGGCAAAAGTCTATTTGGGCTTTGTTTTATGTGCCGATATACTTTGGGCAAACACATGATTTACTACACCACAGTATGTCTGTGAACAATGTACATAAATTCTTAGAAATGTATTTTTGAATTTGGATAATACATACACGTAACTGTAACTCTTTATTCTATAGTAAACAAGTGCAATAATTATATAAAGCTAAAACTAATGGGTGAAAATAATGTCATGATGTACAAAAATTATGTGAGCTAAAAAAAAAGACACAACGTAAGATTACATTACCAACAATTAATCAAAAGCACTGCTCTTTTTAGAGAAAATCATACAAAAAGTTATTTTATATATTGTACATGTACATCTAAAACATATGTTTTGTGCAAGCATGCACACACCATGAGTACATTTATAATGTATAACAATAATGTCTCGCAAATACTTTCAAGCTAAATGAAAATCTAACATTATAAAGTGGCATGAGACTATATATATAAAATTAACACACTCGACTATAAAAAAAAACACTGCTATTTAAACAAACACCATGGCCTAAATTTTAAACCTAAGACTGAGTTTGTAGGAGTTGCAAGTTTGTGCGAAGCTATTGTGCTATCCTTTTGTCTGATGTTGACTGATGCATCGGACAAAAGGATCACACAATAGCTTTGCACAAACTTGCGACTTGTACAAATTGAGTCTTCGGTTTAGAATTCAGGTCCATGTATTTCACTGCAGTCTATATCATCTATGGTGAACATCAAAACAAAAGGGTCATGAGTAATGAACAACAAGGAGGGGGGGGGGGGCAACTGAAGCAAGGGTTAATGACAACCTTACATCCAGTAGCCCTTACCCGGTGCGAGGAAAGATACTCCATAGATCGCCATAGGGATCAAAGAGAAAGCCTGAACGTTGCCGGCTTGGTGCGTGGGTTAGACTGGGTAAGAGGTTGGTCAAAATGGCATTATAACAATCATGAATAAATTATGTTTTTGATAGCTAATTCATATCATATATATTCTGTTGCTTTCATCTGGTTATCTGGTTATTATGGAATTCATTCGAACACTGATAAGGTTTCTAATGTCAGCCCTGGGGGCATTTCATCAAAGGACTTGTCGGACATTTTAGCCGACAAATTTGCTCTCAGCCAATCAGATGCAAGCATTTCAGTAGCTTATAACAGTTTGTCAGATAAAACGTCTGACAAGTCCTTTGATGAAACTCCCTCCTGGATTCAACACATGTGTAGCCTTAACCCAACATAAAATCCTATCACACCTAGTACACACTGTACATCTAATAGATGAAATGAAGCCCAGTTATCGGCCGCACAGAAATGTTGTTAGCCTAACTGAACACTTATAGTAAGCACAGTCACATCTTTTGGATGGTGATGTTAAAGGTTGATCCCAGATGTAAATAATGTGTTAGTTTGACATTATGCGTTGCTGCGACATTACTGGTTGTAACAGTGCCTACCGTTAATGTTCTGTTAACGCTTAAACGTTTCTATGCCGCCCGTACAGAAAAATTATCACTGGATCAAGCAAATGCAGCTTATTATCAACACTTTAAGCTGATCTCCTGAAGCAAGGACAAAAGTTATATTGCCGCACCTATGCATAATCTAACTAGATACAAATGTATATGGCGCAATAAAGGTGCTTAAAATTAATATTATCATTATTAGTAATATAGATTTGATGAGATTGTTAAGTAATTAAACATCTAACCATATTTCTGGTGATGGTTATTGAAGAAAGAGAAAGGTCAATTTGTGTACACTCAATTCCCCTACTGTTTCCTAACAAATCAAAGTTACTTTATTCCACACAAACATGTTATATTTGACCAAATTTGAGGAGTTTGTTTTGCCCTCATTTCACGCTATAATGAATATGAAAGGCGAGAGGAAAAGAAAGAACGAAAGAAACACCTGTATTTAGGTCAGACACCTGGACGGTACGGACTGATACCCTTTATGAATGAACTGTTTTGATAAAAACACCATCTTCATTCTTTGTGAACAAGAGCATGAAATAAGATCAATAATTCCTTTCGTATGTTCCTGTAATATTTTGCAGAATGGAGGTACAATGTCTAGTTCGCAATGTCCTTGATATATCCATAGCCTAGCATTGCACTAGTTTGGACAATTGGAAACTATTCCAGCATTCATGTATGTCTCCAATGATAAAAGAGCTAGTAATGATGAAACAGGGAAGTAAACTTACATATTTTCTAGGATGAAAATAAATTGTGAGGTATAATTTAATGAAACTGTATTACAGCTTATGAATGATTAACTAAAGGTGTTTGATATCTTAATTAATGTTTAAATGATTCTTTATATGATATACATAAGTTCATACATATGTAGCACGGGTTAGAAATTACGCCAAATGGCCCGTATCACAAAGGTGGCTTTAAAGTTAAGCCTTAGCTTAAATCTATGGTTTAAAAACTATGGTAGCAAAACGGGAGACAAATGTGTCTACGTTGCAAAGTTCTATACTTGTTTACTGGATTTTGGAACATCATTTAGTGATAAGAAAAACTTTTGTTAAATCATTTGCCATGCATTTTTCAAATAGTTTTAAGCTACCAACAATTCTGATAAAATCGAAACATTTACTTTTCAATTGTATTCTTTTTGTAGCCATAGTTAAACGCACAGATTTTAAGCTAGCCTTCACTTTAGGCCACTTTGTGAATATGGGCCATTGATTCATTGTATGCCTTTGATTAGCAAATCTACATATTATTTTGAGCTAAACCCGGGTATTACAGTATACATAATACTTCTTTAAAGCTACTCATATGAACAGCAAGCCTGTTACTCATATAGGATAACTTTTGAGGCTACTGTCTAGGTTCATAACTAAGAATGCAACATTCTGCCGCATTTAGTCTTGCGCAAAGTTTACCCATAAATCTTAACAAATTTATCCTTCAACTCTGAACAAACATTCATACCACAAATATAGTTACCAAGTAACAACAAATGAGGTAAAATGCCCATTCACACCTTCATCTTTTCTTTATTATGAAAGCAATTAGATGCTATACTTATCGTTAGTACGTGTATAAACGTCTAAACAACTGCTGTATCAAAAGATACAGTAAAACAAGACTATCTTCCAATACACGATAATCCTTGTAGACCATCTTCAAAATGCTAGCAACTGCACGAACAGTGCACTGCCCTCTCATCATACCAAAGTTTAATAGATCCACATGCATGCCCCACGTAAAGGCAACACAGAGATTAGATTTTTAACAAAATCTTAACACAGTGAAAAGGCGAGCAAATTTAAATACATGCGCATAGCCTCAAAATCACTTCAAAACTGAAAAATTTATATATAAATTTGCTTGAATAAAAAGTCTCAATACAACATTATAGATTAAAGAGCTCAACTGTAGAAAGTAGCATTTCTTTAGAGATAATTTAATAATAATATGTCAAATTAAAAATGTTAATATTTGTTTGAAAAAAATTAGAGATTAATGCTTGTTAGCTCAGTAGATAATCATACTTCGCAGAAAAAAAGAAAAAAAAATCTTAACTTCAAGCAACTATACAGCTTTCGTGTGCACAAATTAAGGCTTCAATCAGACATGCACCATGATATAATTCATTGGTATAATTGTGTCTACCCCTTTTGTCCCATAAAGGGCAGCACACAATTTTGCGTAACTAAAATGGTAAATTTTGTCATCTCAAACTCTTAAGTTTTATGGCTTTTTAAATAAATGCCGCAATCTTGCGTATAACCTAGCTACTTTTAGTTATTAAAATAATAAATCAAGAGAAGTGACTTCCACTTGACTTTAAGAATAGAAATTTGTTTGTTTCACTACTAGTAGGGATGGCACACAACAGCAAAAAGCCAACTAGAACGGTTTCCAAATCACTGTATGGATGTAGTCACCCATGCATTTACAATGCAAACAACACCCATGCACTGCCTACTCAATAATACACAGGGCAGAGGAATAGCAAAATTTTCAATAAAAAACAGCTTTCGAAATTGTTCATTTGGCCAGTGGTAAATATCAACATTTTATTTCCTAATTGGTCAGTTTCTTCCTTAGAAAATTCCTCAGCAAGGTTGATCACTTTCCTGTTGAAAAATTGATATGAAAACAACTACAGCATGTTCAAAGTGATGCTTGTGTGTGATGTGTGTTATGACTGGAATTTCTCATGATTGGAATAGATTCAGATAAGGAAAAGTGGATATCTATAAAATTGTAACTATCTTTGAAACAAAAATGTATTGGGGTGAAAAACAAAGATCAACGTTTACCACTGGCCATTTAAGTTTTAAAATTACTTCTACCCTCTCAAACCTCAGCTCTGAGCCACACCACCATGAAATAGCCTATTGTCTAGGGTGTTCCTATTGAAACATGCCCTATGGAGTATTTTTTCCACGGTGGTCACATTGGATCACATACGGTAACATACTGTCAAACCATCAGTTTTGTACTGCCAATAACTTTTGTATAATCTACTCATACGCCTCAATTATGTTACTATAATCTCATTTCATGTTGATACACACATAGAAAATGTTTGGTATGATTTGGTTGAATAAATCAAAGAAAAAGGAACCATAAACTTGAGCTTTTATGCATTTTCTGGTTTGTCTGAAACTTGTAAACGTCTAGCAGCTCATGGTAATCTGAGACACTCTTTGGTCATATCTTTGAAAGGAACATCCAATTGTGATAATTTCACTACCAAAATCTTTCTTTTAAATGCTCTATCCAATAAGCCTAGAAACAATCCTTTAAATAATTTAAATTTTAGTGGACATCCCTACTACTACGCAAGTATGTACATCATACAAGGTAAAACAAAATAAGAGAGGGGTGCAGGGAGAGAGAGGAGAGAGGGGGGGGGGCGGATGGGGGACTGCAATGGAGGTACAATGTACCCCAGTAGGACTTACCACTTAACAAACAGGTGGTCTTTTTAGGCAGTCCATCTTTCACCCCAAACTCGATTAAATTTGACAATGCTCACATTTCTTTCCAAGCAGCATACAAACAGTCAATATCTACACTACAATAAAATATTAAATCTCTTTTTACTATTCACAAACAATTAGACCTGCTCCGAGTCAAACGCATCAAAGTGATTGCTATCTTCTGGTCCTATTTAAAACCCATGCATTACCGCAGATTGCATTGTTCATGTCTATTCTAGGGGCCGTCCTAATATGAACCATTCCGCTCACAGGACTCTATGATCTGGATCTATCATCAATGACTTTTTCTTAAAGAAATATAAACCACCAAGTATCATTTAAATAATATCAGTTACATGTACCAACACTAGTAAGTAATTGTATACACTTTAATACTTAGTGTAGACAGTTGATTAAGTATTCACCCCCATTTATGGATACTTCTTCCTGGTTCCAGAGTTTCATCCTGCAGCTACATGTTAGTTCAAAAACGATTTGAATAAATTCTTGTATTCATGTATAATAAAAGAATTCATCAAATTTGGGGATATCAAAATTATCAATCTACAGACTTAGATAGATTTCATTCCTTTCTAATTGTGGGAGATTTTGATTATTTTCCACGAAATGCCTGAACGAAATGCTCTCAAAAAACAAAGAAAAAAGGCGTCAAGTTTCTCACTATAACGCACTTTGAAGTTTGTACTTGCGCTAAATCTTTTCCAAAATATGTTTTTAAAACGCTTTTGAAATTTGATATTTTTATTTTATAAAAAGCATAAAATGTAGAATCTTCCTATTCGGCATTAATATTGATTGCTTAGCATGCTTGATTAAAAGCAATAGTTTATCTTCCATCTACATGGCTGTGGAAACAATCTTTCATGAACCAGAATTTAAGTTGTCAACTGCACTATGAACAGGAAAGCCTTAGGTATGCTCTCATGATGTCAAGTACCATCTTTACCAAGAAGTACGAATAAATTTGAATACATTAGTTTCACTGATCGATTGAGTAGGTAACTGCTCACATTTTTGCCTCTTTTAAAACTATACACTGCTTTTCTTTATATTTACAAAAATGGAACAAGTAAAACAAACATGAACAAAGTCAACACAACAATTTAAACAAGGTGTACCAACATCAAACAGCTCACATGTATATATTGAAGACTTAACCATTTAAAAATGATAAAAATATAACACTGGCTAATAATTGCGTTGTAAGCAAATATTGTTAATACAAAATACACACACGCAATAGAGAGAGATTATGTTTGTTGTGTATATTTAAAGGCATGATGAGAGTTTTTCGGCATCCAGTTCCTTTTGTCCACCTTTAATAGGTAAGCATCTTTGCTGACCGTTGACCAGTTTGGACGTTATCTTTGCCCAGTTCTCTTCCGTGATCTCTGTCCTTGTCCGTTTTCAAATATCTGAGGTGAAAATAAAGTTCGGTAATTAATAATAATAATATTATCGTAATGGGAAGGAGATGTTAATAAGCATGAAATACTATGCAGATATTTAAAGGGAATCTAGTGCAGTGGAGAAGGAGTGCGGACAAGATAAAAAAATAATTATGAGCTTCTGTTATTTTCTGATATTTGGGAAGAATATCATAATAAAAAGCTTGACAAGAAAAAAATATATGCTCTTCAAATGCCCTTAAGTCATAATATAATCCAAAATTATCCACACAGCTAACATGTTGGTCCCAAACCATTTTCTGTTGCCCCATAACATGCATCCGTTAGTGCATGTGACTGCAAAGCTGAATTGGGTTTAATTTCATATAATTTTATAGGCGATTCCAAAACCTCACAGCACAAAAATAATGCTTGGTGAAATGTTATCAACCTCTCCAAATCACTTTTAAGAGTCGTCTTCCACATTTCAATTCATGACCAAAACACTAGTTTCCCTTTAAATAAAAGAAAAAAAAAACTGATGGAATGCAAATAAAATTTACAACAGGTTATCATGAACTGCAATTATCAAAATCATATCGCACAAAGCGTTTCACTAGAAAATGTACAAGAGCTGAAGAAATGGAGAGAGAAATAAAAAAAGAATTTGAGGAAGATATAGAGTTCTGAATCAAACAGAACTAAATATTATAGCATACGATGGTTTGCACATGTACTTGAAATTGAAATGAAGAATTGACTTGCTGTAACATTTTTTTTTAATCCATACATTATACGGAATTTGGTTGTACATGTACACACCATAATTAAGACCAACATGGAAATGAATATGAATATGTCACTTTGCAGAATGTGCTTTTTCCATTTCAACTTGTTTTGTGAGGCTACATGTTTGTCACTACATAAAATCTGTCAAACACAAGATACTACAGTAAATCCAAAATTGTATGATTTATCAACATAATTTATTATAAAATGGCTAGTACAATGGCAACGCTTCACCCAAATTTACTCTTTGGGATGCCTGTGAATATCTTACTTTGTTGTTTTAATTCTCTTTCCGTTGATGAATTAGTTGTAGAGGAGGTCCGTCTTACACCACTCCCGGAACGAGGAGTGCCGAAAGATGAGGAGGATGAAACGATGTGAAGCTGGAGAAAAAAGAGGCAGAGGTTAACAATATGAAACACCAATGAAACACTTAACATGTACACTACTTTCTACAGTCTGTGTCAATAAAATGGTACAAGTGGAAAACATTTTCCTAAGTTTAAATATTAACCACATTCTAAAAGTGTTTGACTATTTACATAAAGTAGGAAACCAGGCTTTCTTCTGCAATTTTCTCATCCCTTTTGGTGCTGTAGATCTTGAGATATGACCAGTTTTCTACAATCAAGACAAAATGTACTTTGCGCATGCTTACTATGGGTTTCGCACATATACTAGCCATGAATTCAGTGCACTGAAACAATAGATGTGTGTAATTATGATTAGCCCATGCCGCACAAAATTTACAATAACTTTTGTTTTAATATGCAAATTACACAAAACAAAGTGCATCAGCAAGAAGAATCTTTTGGCTTTAAGTTGGTACCACATTCACACATCATTTTGAAAATTTCATACCTAAATATTTTTTCCCTGACTGAACCATTTTTTTTTACACAGACTGCACAGTGAAGACAGGATTACGGGTATGCATGAAACGTGACCCAAACTAGATACAAAAGACATTCTTTCTTTGATGATAGAATTTCATAACTTGCATATTTTTCATTCTACTAAAAACAAGATTTTTAGTATTAAGCCACTAGTACGATATAAAGTGGTTAAAAAGAAAACTATCAAAAATAGTTGAAATACAAACACGATTATTATATATATATATATAATATATATATATATATATAATATATACATTATATACAATCATTAATTATTTGTTTATAAGGATTAGAGTTTTCGTGTAAATTACATAATCAAAATATAAAATGATCATTTTAAAAATATTTTTGCTTCAATGATTTTGCAAGTCTTGTGATTTGTCATAGTTTAATCCATTATTCCTCAATCTTTGATTCCAAAAAAGTTCAGAATGCACCTTCTTTTGAAACTTACCCACTGCCAAAATCTCCAAAGCACTTTCAAATGAGGAGAATGCACCACCTCCTCCTAGTCTAGGGTTCTATACCACTGTATAAACCACCATGCATCACATTATACAACGACATGCAAGGAGGGTGATAAATAGGGGGAAAAGAACAAATTAATGGTTAAACATCAATCTAATATGTTCTCACACATGCCTACATGAACATTTGTATTACATGTACCTCAGGTTGATAAATAGAAGGGGGATTAATTCAAATATGATTATTGTTTGTCCTTAATTACACATGCAGAATGAACATTAATCAACCTCAAACTAGTTTGAAAAAAAAAATTTACAAGTACATGTAGTTGATAAATTTAGGGAGAGGAGAACAATGAACATATGATTATAATAGTACTTCCTCACACAATGCAACACTATGAGAACATCTCATTGAAAATAATTAATGAATGGGTAATTTTTCTTGAAACTTTCACTTAATGGAGAAGAGTGGACATATTTCTGTATTTAAGGGCGATATGACATCTAATTCATGACAAAGGGGTGAAATAACCCAAAGTCACCCTGAAAATACTGTAATGCAACTAACCGTAATGCGACTAACCGACATTTTTTCGATCTTTAAAGAATACTTTAAGTGTTTACTAAATCTGAATAATTGACTTGAGACTTTATAAATATGTAGGTTAGGTGCTGCAAGGAATAAAATTGGCCAAAGTACTATGATTTGAGCAAAATATTTTTTTTGTAACAAGTGGATTTTTTTCCATGTCCATTTTGTGTAATGCGATTAACCAATTTTTACCGTTCTGATATTTCCCAGGACAAAGCCTGCGACATTTCTTATATTGTCAATTTAAAGCTATGGTTGTCAGGTTTAAATCAAAGTATAAACTTTAAAGAAAGACTCATCTTGTAAGACTGGTACCACCAAGTTACAAAATTGACACCTAAAAGTGTAATGCAACTAACCATGGAATTGCCCAAATGCTTATTAGATTGGGTCTAGTCTCGAATTGTTATTCCTCACATAGTTTGTGAACATAATGTACTACATGTACATGTACAGTATGTAAGCGCATAAACAGATTCTTTATCTCTCATTAACTTGTCAAAGTCTATATGAGCTTCTTTCTTCAAACCTTTACTCTGACAATATCTATTGAATTGTATTGTTCCTACATATTACATTATAATGGAAACTGAAACCTACAAACTTTCTACAACTTTGATAATGTGAATTCAACACGACAACTACTGAAGGAGTGACAGAAATAAACAATATGTAAACGGTGAATTTTTTTTATTTATTATTATTTATTTTTTTTATTTATTTATATTTCACCTGGGTAGCCATTCAACAGAAGTTGGATCTTCATGGGCCTCACAGCCAAATTTGGGGTTGAAACTATACATGACACATATCGTCGCCCGCACCACGAACCGTCCTCTCTGCGCACTTTGATGCGAAAGTTAGTTTCGCAGAAAACGCATTTAAAGAAAAGCTTTTTTTAAACCAGCAATAATTGCACCTAAAAGTAGAGCAAATAAAAACGGATGACTTCATTCGATAGTTCAGGTTCCAAAGTTTTATCCCGTATCTTTACATTATCTTGAACTCAATTATTTACTCCACAGTGGGCATCATAATAGAAGAGGACGGTTCGTGAAAAAGAAAAAGTTGCGCGATGCGCCTCGCGCCTTCACCACGAACCGTCCGCTCTCCTTACGCATGCACAAAGTGAATGAGAGCGTTAAAACTCCTTCAGGGGAAATCAAAATTTACTTAAATTTTGCTCTAACATTAGTTTTAAAGTCAATTTTTGAAATGAGAAATATACAACAATGAGATGAACTATTCTAGTTCCATTCTGCAATTGTTATCCTCCAATTTACTAAATGCTCTTTTATAACAGAGAGGACGGTTCGTGAAAAGAAAAAATGCAACATCCCGTTATGCGACTGCACCACGAACCGTCCGCTCTCCCTTCGCATGCACAAAGTGAATGGGAGCGTAAGAAACTCCTTCGGGAAAATCAAAATTTACTTAAATTCTGTTCTAACTATAGTTTAGACGTCAATTTTTTGAAATTAGAAATATACACAGTGAGATTTAAACTATTCTAGTTCCAATCTGCAATTGTTATCCTCCAAATTTACTAAATGCTCTTTTAATAACAGAGAGGACGGTTCGTGAAAAGAAAAAGTGCGAGA
Source organism: Paracentrotus lividus (assembly GCA_940671915.1). NCBI lineage: Eukaryota > Metazoa > Echinodermata > Echinoidea > Camarodonta > Echinidae > Paracentrotus > Paracentrotus lividus. The sequence continues at coordinate 18,875,219 of CALNVZ010000641.1, read as the reverse complement.
TCGCGCCTCGCGCCTTCACCACGAACCGTCCGCTCTCCTTACGCATGCACAAAGTGAATGGGAGCATCAGAAACTCCTTTGGGGGAAATCAAAATTTACTTTAAATTCTGTTCTATCTATAGTTTTAGACGTCAATTTTTGATATTAGAAATATATGAGATTGAACTATTCTAGTTCCATTCTGCAATTGTTATCCTCACAATTTACTAAATGCTCCTTTTATAACAGAGAGGACGGTTCGTGGTACAGAAATATCCAATTTATTGCAGAGGACGCTTTATGATAACGTCGTTATTACGTAACCGCGCAAAGTTAGACTCTGAATTTTTCACAAAAGGAGGTATCTATAAGTACATGAAAAACATGCCGGATTTGGCCAGAGAGGACGGTCGTGAAACGGGTGACGATATCCATTGTACAAGAGGTGCTTGGAACGACAGATTGGGGGGGGGGCTTAACATTTTTCCCCCTTCTTTTTTCTTCTTTTTTTTAATTCATCAATTCGGCAAAATTCTATTTGGGCTTTATTCTATGTGCCAATATACTTTGGGCAAACACATGATTTACTACATCACAGTATTGTACGTTGTATGTCTGTGAACAATGTACAAAATTCTTGCAAATGTATTTTTGAATTTGGATAATACATACACGTATTAACTGTAACTTGATTCTATAGTAAACAAGGGCATAATTGTAATAAAGCTAAAACTAATGGGTGAAAATAATGTCATTGATGTACAAAAATTATGTGAGCTAAAAAAAACACACACAACGTAGAGTACATTAACAATGATTAATCAAAACATTACTACTCTTTTTCGAGAAAATCATACAAAAAGTTATTTTATATATTGTACATGTACATCTAAAACATTTGTTTTGGTGCAAGCATGCACACAACATGATACATTTATAATGTAACAAAAATAGTGGCCCGAATTCACAAAGGTGGATTCTGCAAAATCCATGGTTTCAACCCTGGGTTTAACCTAGGGTTGACCCTGGTCTGCAATTTGGTATCCAAAGGTGGACTCGATTGAATCCATAGATTCACAGCGTCATAATACGTCATAATTTGAGTCAACTGTTTGGGGTGGTCTGAATCTGTAGGCTCAAACGAATCCATGGATTTTAGGGCCAATTGACCAATCACAGAGCAGCATTTTCGGTGATTTTGCCTGCAGACGATCGCGAGAGCCACTCGCGGAAATTGCGACGAAAAAAGTGAAGAAATTCATCGCAACTGAAACCAAAGAGCGTAAGACGGAGCTTTTCAAAAAATCGTGAGTAATTCCAACCTTTATTATTATTAAAGTACTTATGCTCTATCTGAATGTATTTATTTTTAACAAATTTTAAATAGATTTCCTGAAAACGTGCAGTGCTTGGATCGGAAAATGAGAGTCGAGTTAGGAAATTCAAGTCCAATTTATTTTTTGTACAGTCCCATATGTGTGTTTTCCTGTCTCGTTTTAGTAAGATAACCAGAAAATTTTTTGATGCACCCCCAAATTTTGTATCAAAGTTATGGAATATTAGTGGAATCAAGGAAGAATTTATGTTGGAATAAAAGAAAAGTAGGTGGCTAGTGTAGTTTAGCATCCCGCCGCTAGGGTATGGCCTGAAATGCCAGGGATAGACCCGGGTTGAGGCGACCCCACCACCAAACCATGGTCCATGCCCACGCAAGCACACACTAATAAATTAGGGTTAGATACCCGCGGTGGGTGGGCGTGGTGTTTATCCGCACTGAAAACAACAGATCTAATGAAAAAATTCCTTGGACCTTCATTCTTAAACATGATTTATTTTGAATGTCTAGAAGTCTAGGCCTATGCTAACTTAATAATAGTCTCTTTTTTCCTCTCTCTCTCTCTCACTTTTAACGTAGAATCTAACTTGTTCCTGGGGCCTGGCTGAAAAGAGAAGGTAAACAAAAGGAACTTTGCCTTTGGATCTATCCTGTAGGCTACTCTAGCTCAGGCTCAGCAGAAGGCAGACGACAGTCTACTTGTCTGCTCTTTGTAAGTCTACTCAGGTCTCGGGATATTTCAACTTTATCTCATGAGAGTCTGCGCAGTATGTCTGCGCACCATGTAAATGTGCGAATTTATGAAACAAACCCCCAACTAAGTAAAATCAACCTTCAATCTTAACCTCGACAATCCATTTTGATACAAAAATAATAATAATAATGGTTTTTAGCAAGTTTAATAGGTTAGGCCTAGACTCTACCCTGAAATTTCAACCATTCTCAAAATTTTAAAAAGTTAAAGTAAAAACTTTTTGCAGTGTGTTCACCAAACTAATTATTCGATTCTTCTGATCCTAAAACAGCTTAACAACTTCGTGTCCATTGTGACGCATGATTACTGTGTCACTTGCCAGCTTTTTACTTTTCAGTCTTGCACATTTTAGAAGAATTTCTGCTAAGATTTAGCACCTCAAAACGAACAAAGTTATGTAGGTCTATAGAACAATGGAATATAACATGAATTTGATATGCTAAGTTTGATATAGTTTTTCAAATATCTAAATGAATGTTACGCAAAGTGCTTGATTTAGATAATTATTCTAAATTTAGTATTTAAAGTATGTCTTTTAACTAGTAAGTTTATTTTATATTAGAAAGTAAATTAAAGGCATTTTGCAGGGACCCAGAGTTCAACTTAGATAATTATTTGTTTTAAGGCATGTAGATTTATCAGGTTTTTATTATAGACACAATTGATTTTATAAAGCGATATGTGTTTTAACATGTTATAAAATTTCAGTTTCATCTCAAAAAATGTCAAACTTTAGAGATTATATTTGAAATTTACGAATACTATACCCCAGCTTTTCTTATAACTAACCAGGACTGAACTAACATCAACGATTGTAATCCGAGTGAACTGTAAGTTTTACATTGTATGTATTCTTGACTCTAATTTTTTTTCCATTTATTTACAGAAAAATAATCGACCAAGAAGGGGACCCAATTGATCGAAAGAATCCGTTAAGTTGTACGAGGATGAACAGTTTCAAATTAGATTCTGAAAGGAAACTGCACTTTACCTCATCAACATGCTTGAAGGTGATCTAGAGCACACCTAACATGATCCACTACCTGCAATGATTCAGGTGCTCACAGCACTACGTTTTTTACGCTGTTTGGTGAGTTTTGTTTTGTATTTTTTTTTTTTTATGCACATTTTTTTTTTTCTTCTTTTTTTTCCCTTTTTTTTTTAAATTCTTCTTCTTACCAGTGTTTCATAGAGGGGTTTACATGTAGGAAGAAACAAATGGAGTTCATAAAATTTCTGCTTTCTTCTATGTAATATTAAGAAAGGGGGAAAATCTATTGTTAGCTCTAGGACACACTAAACTTAACCCGTAACTGTACACCTTAACCCTAACGATCACTGAGTTAAATTCTTCAAATGGTTCAATTTCAGGTCATAATTTAAAAATTCTAATAAACAATTCATTTTCATCTCGGTTTTTGAATTCATATTGAGTAACAAAAGATGATAAAGTATTAAACAATTGTAAGTTGATGTGTGATTGACTTGAGATTGGGGGAATTTGATATGTACAATTAAATAATTTTTGTTTAATGTTTCCTATTTCTTCCTCAGTTTCTCTACTTTCATTTCAAATAATAGAAAGCCTAATTTCTTTTTAGTTGAATTATAAAAAAATTCCAGCCATATATTGATTGAATTTTCACATTTCAATACAGGTTGCATTCCAGAGGATGCATGGTGACTCTGTTAACAGAGTCGCAAAAGAAGTTGCTGAGGCTTATCGCAAGAAGGAGTGGAGATTTTGTGAAATTTCCAACTACGAGAGAAGATATTTAATCTACCCAGCAGCGATTCTATGAGTACTGGGGCTTCCTGAGTCATAGGTGCTATTGATGGGACTCGTGTCTACATCAGGAGTCCTGGTGGGAATTATGCAGTAAATAAATATGTTTATAATACATCAATAATAAAAAGTATTACAAATTTTATGATGAATTTGAGTACATGTATGGATTTTAATCAAGTGAATACAGTTTAATTCAGACATCAGCAGTTAAGATACACAGTAATGATACTGTAGATCATGGTCTTGTGTTGATAATATTCAAAATAGCAGCCAAAGGCTGAAACAATTTACATAGGTATAAAAAAAATAAAAAAAAAACTACTCAATAACATTACAAAAATGCAATCATCTTGAGAAATATACAATTTAACATTTACAAAGAATAATGCATTGATTCACAAATAGATTATAGACATCCAATAAGGTAATTATTTAACAGAGAATTTCATGTTGGGCCATGTGGGTAAATAATATATAATTTACAGTCTGTGTCAAATAAAATGGTACAAGTGGATAACATTTTTTTATAGTATGAAGATTAATCACAACCTGGTATTGTTTGATATTTTTGTAAAGCAGGAAAATCAGACTTTCTTCTGCAATTTTTGTCATCAAATTTGGTGTTTTAGTTTTTTGAGATATGACTATTTTTTCTACATCGAGAAAAATCCATTTTCGCAGACGCCGTCCCATGCCTTGTGTATAGGTTTCGCATAATGGCCATGAAATGCTCAATTTCGAGTTGTTCCTCGTCGCACGAAATTTAGCATAACTTTTGTTTTACAAAAGCAAATTATACAGAACAAAGCGTATCAGCAGGGAAAATCTTTTGGCTTTATTTGGGTACCCACATACACACATTATTTGAAAATATTTCACACCTAAATAATTTTTTTTCGACTGTACCATTTTTTTTTACACAGACTGTATAGTTTATTGTTACATGCATGATCATTTACCTTAAATCATTTCAGATAGATGTGTATGAAAATTACTATTTCAAATTGGGTTTTTTGTAATCCAACTTTCATCGTTTAAGAATTTTATAGCTTTAAAATATTGAAATTATAATATGTAATTTATGTACAAATTTACATTTAAGTTGAAAATATTCAGGTAAATTAAAGTTAGGATTACAATAGAGATTGAGTAATGGTAATCCACTGTCATCATTTAAGTGGATATATAATATACATAATTTAAAAAAATACTTAGGTACAGCCTAAACAAAAACATTGATGTACATGTAAACATTACATTAGTTTACTTAGATATCATGAAGACCGAGTTTTCATTGCATTTTTTGGATTTGCAATTTTACATAGATATACATTTAATACAGATTTAACTGCATTATAATTTTGCTTTCTCTTTTCTTACTTAGAGACTTGTAGAAATCATTCAAAACTAGGATGTCAAGAGACTGAGAATATGAGTTGCCATTTATACTGCAAAAGGTCTAATTTAAAATCAGATATTCCATTCATTTATGTACTGTTATTATATTCATAATACTCTTGAAATAATAATGTATAGAGTTCTACAAACAATTAATATATATGAAGCATTATTATATCTTTATATTATTGAAATTTAAAATGTTATTTGTGCAAAAGAACATGAAAAAGTTGTAATTTATTTATTATACCCAGTGCTTCTTTGCACTTTGCTTCTGCTACTTGTTTGTCTAAATTAATGCATGTTCTTTTCCCATGATTCTGATTTTAACCTCATGCTCTTCTTTGTGAAGTGCCAATCTCAGCTGTTGCTCTTCCCTATCAAACTCGGTGACCTGCTCCTCTGCTATTGTCGAAGGGCGACCTATCTGGTTCACTTGTACTTGATTTACTGATTTTTCTCTTTCTAGAAGGTGCTGCTGCATTGCTTTTAGACTTGAATAAAAAAAAAAAAAAAATACATTAGCTAATGATATTCTGTGATATATTTAAAATCTTTCCTAAAAATAAGGCATTTTGGGTACTAGATAAACGCATATTTTGTCTGGGTAATTGATTCAGTCAACCGAAAAAATGACAAAGACAATTACCCAATTTGAGTGAAGCAATCTTGAATTGTCTATAATGTGCCTTATTGAGGTGCTCAGAGATAAATGATATTTCCTTTCAGAAGACGCCACGTTTATTTTTCTCACAATATATTGCTCTCGCCTACATCTCGTGGCAGTATGAGACTTGTTTGTGAAATATGTGATATATCCCCTCAAGGCGAGTCATTATATAATTCAAAACCTTCGGTGTTGGATATAGGGTTATCACTTGTTATGCAACAAAATTGCTTTGAACATCACAAATTATTTAAACATTACTTTTTGGCGTGATATGTAAATGTTGCTCAAGTGGAGAGAAATAAATGTGATGACATTGAATATTCAATGTTCGAGTTTTATTAATGCACTAAATAATTTGAACTTTGTTCCATTACACATATAGGCCGGTATTCTTGAAGGGTGACTTCAGTTAGTAGGCATACAGAATAGTGTTTAGAAGGCCTTGCTATTGTGCCCAGCGACTACTAACTGTCGTTACCCTTTGAGAATACTGGCCAAAATTTATCTTTTAGAGTGATTAGATTAAATGTCAGATTCCTTTCTACCAGATTGTAAGTCATAGCATTAACCATTGGAAACTTGTTAAAATGAGGTCCTTGTGGCAATATAAGTTACCTTGTTTATCGGGGGGGGGGGAATAATTAAAAGAGCTAGAACAGCAAAATTACCATGTTATATATGTCGTTAGTTTGAGTTTTCAATTAACAAATTAGTAGTGTAGTTGAGATGGTATAAAAGAAATGGGATAGGTGTGTAATACCGCATGGGCTAATCCTACTTGGTCCATTATCTATTTGGTCATTTTTCTGCATTTTTAAATATCAATTTGTCTAATAATTGCCAATTCTTATAATAGTTATATAATGAAAATGTATTTTTGTCTAATTCCCAAGAGATGTTTGGTCTTATATGATTCTGTTACAGGAATTGTCTTAGTGATGTTAGACCAAATGGATATTGTATAAAATGAGAATAGACCAAAAGGTAATTGACCAAGTTGTTATAGACGAAATTGGAGTCTGGCTCGCTGGTGATTAGGTTTAAGGGTTTAACACCAGAGCAGAGTCCCGTGTCCATCATTGTTCAGTGTTTTGTAATAAAAAAGTGAAACAAAAAGAAGATAATGAAAAGGCTTACCCTGTGTTGATCGAGGCAGACGATCCAGTTTTACTGGTGTTTGAGAGGGCAAAGATGTTGGAGTGGTTGCTTTAACAAGTTCGATGATACAATTAATCTAATTAAACTCGTTTGTTTGATCAACTGCTGGTCGGTTAGGGTCAGAAGGCCGGAAGATGGAGTGTGTGTGTGTGTGTAATTTGGTGTGCATTGTGTATATTGGGTGTGTGTGGGTGTGTGTGTGTGTGTGTGTGTGTGTATGTGTGTGTGTATGTGCTTGTATGTAAAAACATGTACACATCTAATGCAGCACCAAACAAATTTTGTGGGGGCAAGGGTGTATGTAATACACGATTTTCAATTACTTTCTTTAAAAGGGGGCGTGGCTGCACATGCTAGTTTATTTTTCATGCAACTGAGCATGCTCAGTGCAGCCTTAGAAAAGGGGAAATCCCTAGATTCGTTTGAGTCAACGGTTTGAACCATGGACTGAACAGTTGACTCAAATGAATCCGCGGATTTTCGAGTCGACTGTTGGTGAATCATAAACTGGTGAATCCGCGGATCCGTGGACTCAAAAACCCAGCGATCCACGGATCCGTGGGTTTTGCAGAATCCACCTT
>CALNVZ010000641.1:18809668-18867529 GCA_940671915.1 Paracentrotus lividus | reverse complement strand
TGTGAATTCGGGCCAATATGTCTCGCAAATACTTCAAGCTAAATGAAAATCTAACATTATAAAGTGGCATGAGACTATATATAAAATTAACACACTCGACTATAAAAAAAACCACTGCTATTTAAACAAACACCATGGCCTATATAATAAACCTAAGACTGAGTTTGTAGGAGTTGCAAGTTTGTGCGAAGCTATTGTGCTATCCTTTTGTCTGATTGTGACTGATACATCGGACAAAAGGATCACACAATAGCTTTGCACAAACTTGCGACTTGTACAAATTGAGTCTTCGGTTTAGAATTCAGGTCCATGTATTTCACTGCAGTCTATATCATCTATGGTGAACATCAAAACAAAAGGGTCATGAGTAATGAACAACAAGGAGGGGGGGGGGGCAACTGAAGCAAGGGTTAATATGACAACCTTACATCCAGTAGCCCTTACCCGGTGCGAGGAAAGATACTCCATAGATCGCCATAGGGATCAAAGAGAAAGCCTGAACGTTGCCGGCTTGGTGCGTGGGTTAGACTGGGTGAGAGGTTGGTCAAAATGGCATTATAACAATCATGAATAAATTGTATTTTTTAATAACATCTATATCCATCCCATTATTGCTTTTATCTGTATCAGGACAACTACATGTACCCCATGGACCCAGGACAACTACCCCCAATATAGGAGGGTTCGATGTAGAGTTAAGGGGTAGATTTTTGTTGGGGGTGATTGTCAAGGGGGTAGTCGTCCTAGAACTGCTTGTGACTGGTCATCTGGTTATTAATTGAATTCCAATTTTAAACACTGATAAGGTATCTAATGTTTGCCCTAGACTCAATGCATGTGTAGCCTAGCCTTAACCTTATCATAATGCACCTACAAGAAAGTACATTTTAGATTAAATAAAGCCCAGAATAATTGCCACAAGAGTAAATGCAGTGTATTATTTTAAATTTTCAGCTAATTTGCAAACACAATTACCTGGAGTTGGGATAAAGTTATATTGCCACACTTAGGCATATTCTAACTTGATATATGGCCCAATAAAAACTGTGCTTAAAATAATTACTATGATCATAATAACAGGTAATAGAAAGCTGGATAGAATACATGTAGTTAGTGAGCAAACCTTTAACCATATTTTGGTGATGGTTATAGAAGAAAGAGAAAGGTCAATTTGTGTCCACTCAAAGCCCCTACTGTTTCCTACCACATCAAAGTTACTTTATTCCACACAAACATGTTATATTTGACCAAATTTGAGGGTTTGTTTTGCTCTCATTTCACGCTATAATGACTATCACTATGAAAGCAGAGAAAGAAACACCTGTATATAGGTCAGACAGCTGGACGGTACGGACTGATACCCTTTATGAATGAACTGTTTGGATAAAAACACCATCTTCATTCTTTGTGAACAAGAGCATGAAATAAGATCAACAATTCCTTTTGTATGTTCCTGTCATATTTTGCAGAACGCAAGTACAATTTACGTTCAGCATGTCCTTGATAAGCATAGACTATCATTGCACTAGTTTGAACAATTGGAAACTATTCCAGCATTCATGTATGTCTCCAATGATAAAAGAGCCAGTAATGATGAAACAGGGAAGTAAACTTACATATTTTCTAGGATGAAAATAAATTGTGAGGTATAATTTAATGAAACTGTATTACAGCTTATGAATGATTAACTAAAGGTGTTTGATATCTTAATTAATGTTTAAATGATTAAAGGCGGGCTCACACTATGCGACTTGCTGCGGTGCGATTTTTTAAACAAATGGTGGTTTGCATTATTAATGCGAGATTTGAAATATGAAAAGTTCTCTTATGAGATGTAAAAATTGTAAAGGAACAATTTAATCAAAATTTTGTTCCAATGCGAGTCTTTAATTTGGAATAAAGGTCAATTTTCCTTAAAATCGCAAGACCGCAGTGACGTCACTGCGATTTGGAAACAATTAGATTTTATACATAGAAGGGGGTTCACAATCGCCTTGAAATTCAATTTTGATGTTCATAGGAATACCCACAACTTTTTACATTATAAATTTCCTTGTTCAAATGTTTGTATCAAATAATATTAAAGTTTTCCTGAAAAATCGCACCGCAGCAAGTCGCATAGTGTGAGCCCGCCTTAAGATATGGAGAAGGGAAAGGGAATGACAGAGATAGAGAGAGATTTGAAAGGGATACACAAAGAGACATGTATTACTCAAGAAATCATGGAAAGAGTAGAGAGCTGAATGAAAATAGGCTGGGTTAAAAAATTATCTTTTAAAAAGAGCAATTCTTTTCTTTCCTTTTTTAAACAGATTTTTAAAAAATAGTAAAGCAAGAAAGAAGGAAAAGTGAAAGAAAGAGATTTTAAAAAAATCACATAGAAAAGCAAGTATCAGCATAATAGAAAAGATAAAAGAAAGGAATTTAAACGTAAATTTAGGACAACAAAATAAGAAGAAATAAGAAGAAAGAGAAAGGGAAGGAAAATGCACATTGTGCTAATGAAGCATAACTCACCCAAATGTAGGTAGACCAGAATTGAAGAAGGAATCTTGGAAAAGAGAATCATGATTGTCAAAAGATCCTGTTGTTGATTCTATAAAGACAAAACAAATATTTGAATCAAATATCAAATATCTACATTGATGCTTATAAATATGAGACATAAAATCCTGAGTCTGAACTCTAGCAATACTGGCCTTTGTCGACTGCAGGGCATTCTTTCACATTAAAGACCGTGTCATCCTTTTGCAGGCAAAAATCTTACATTTCTAGTTTTTGAGAGGATATAGTGGTACATCAATGACTATATCTTCCCACAACATGATTAAGCGCAAATGTGTATGTTTATCATTTTATTGCGATTATCATAATTCCCTCCTAATTTTTTGTACTTTGAAAAAAAATCCCGCACGGCGCGATATTCAAATCGACCGCTTACCGTTAGCGCAGGTAAATGCACGCTGATACGCTGTGTGTATACTACCACATGTGTTGTCCATGCTGAGCAACGAGCTGCACGCGCTGTAATATCAACGATGTTGATGGAGAGCGGGTCAAGATTGGTGGTCTGATTTTCGTTTCATATTACTGATCTAGACAACCTGTGACAGCTAGATTGAATAGACAGTAGGCCTATAGGTCGATCATATTCTAAAGTTATGCCAAGTTGCATTAGTTTTCACAATTTGTGAAAAAGGATGACACTTCCTTTAAACATGTCTTAAATATATGTCTACATGAAGATCGTCTTCACATGCCAAACTGATAAGCATTTTACCCAACTACACAAAAATATAACTTTCTACATCAATTGAATAAATAAAACTTTGAACTTTGGTTTGAACTTCTAGGCTTTGGCATAGTTTATTTGCATTGCTACATACTACATTGTACCCTGGCAAAAGTATCCATGTGAACTGTCATTGAGAGAGTTCAATTATTAAAGTCTTTATATGAATAAACTGCATTTGGTATGTGAAGAGTCTATGTATTGCAATGGGCAAAGTATGGTTTATTAAAATAGTTTTGTTATCTTTATTGTGGCAATGCAAGCGTATCAATTGTTAATTTGAACAAGTTAATCTAATTTTTTTGGCCATCTGAGGAACAACATGTACTGTTTGATGAATTTCATGCACAGAATCTGTTTATGAGAGCTAATTATTTGCTATGTTTTTATTGTGACATATGAACAAATTTAATATCAAATCAAATGCATTACTTATTGATATGAACACACTTATTTTCAATGAGAGTGAATTAATTGTCATTTTGAATGCATTCACTGTGAATGAAAATGCATTGCTTGTTGACATAAATGCATTCAATGTCAATGAAAGTGCATTACTTTTCCATATATGAATGCATTCACTGTCCATTCTAATGACAGCTTTCATTGTCATTGCCAATATAAAATTGTTACTTTGAATATACTCACTGTCATGTGAGTTTGTTTCCTGTTGACATGAATGCATTCACTGTCAAATTCAATTCACATTCACCGGCATTGCCAATGGATTATCAATTTGAACGCATTCACTGCCAATGTGAATGCATTGCTGGTCAATATGAACACATTTGCTGTTGATGTCTACTTAAACGCGTTCACTGCCAACGCCAATTTGAAGGCATTCCTTTATGGTGTCAATGTAACGTTCAATGGCAATGCACTGATGGTCAAATTGAATATATTCAGTGTATACAGGTCCTATTACTATGCAATGAACGCATTCAATGCAAGTTTAAATTAAACACGAAAATATTCATTCAGTATATCAAGGCGGGCTCACACGATGCGACTTGCTGCGATGCGATTTTTTAGGAAAACTTTAATATTATTTGATACAAACATTCAAACAAGGAAATTCATAATGTCCAAAGTTGTGGGCATTCCTATGATTTTATGAATACCAAAATTGAATTTCAAGGCGATTGCGAACTCCCTTTTCTGTATAAAATAAAATTGTTTCCATATCGCAGTGACGTCACTGCGATCTTGCGATTTTAAGGTAATTTGAACTTTACTCCTAATTAAAGGCTCGCATTGGAACAAAATTTCCATTACATTGTTCCTTTACAATTTTTACCTCTAATAAGATAAATTTTGCATGTTTCAAATGTCGCATTAATAATGCAAACTACCTTTTGTTTTAAAAAAATCACACCACAGTGAGTCCACCTTTTAATAATGAATTCACACATGAATACACTGATTGCCAATTTGATGCCTTCGCTGTCAATGTGAACTAACCTCCAAAGAAGGCACTGAATGGGTCGCTGGTTCCAAAGAACTCTCTGAAGATGTCGTCAGGATTCCTGAACTCAAAATGGAATCCACCCCTCCTTCCAAAACCACTTCCAAACCCGCCTCCAAAACCATCAAAGTCAAAGTCTGTATGGCGACCTCCTGCATGAATAGAAAAGAAAGATGAGAGAGAGGGAGAGAGAGAGAGAGAGTGAGACAGAAAGACAGAGAGAGAAAAGTGTGTGTGTGTGTGTGTGTGTGTGAGAGAGAGAGAGAGAGAGAGAGAAAGGGGGGGGGTAAAGAGGAAGAGAGAAAGGGTACAAAACATGACAGTAATATTTTAAAATAAAATAATTATACACTGTAGGAACCCGTTTTGAGTTGAAGACTCCATCCTCAGCTAAATTTACAAGTTCATGTACAATGATTAATACAAAGTCAGACATTAAAGGGGAATTATCCCCTCAAGAGAAATTTGGCTTCAGTGAATGGAGACAAACCCCAAAACATATTGGTAAAAGTTTCAGAAAAATCAGGCAATGAATATTAAGAGAGATATGAATTTTCAGATTTTGAGATCACTTATGATATGGAGGTCCTCCAATTGGCAACGCGACCATGATGTGTGATGTAATGCAGGGAGATCTTTCCCATATCTATTGCACAAAATCCTCTCTATTCTCAGCAATTCTAAAGGTAGAATATAGATTTTTTCTTATGGATGACATGTAAATATATGAAACACATTTAAAATCATGCACACAAAAATCTGTTCTATCATTAGAATGAAAATAAAGAGACATTTTGAATAGTTTTTGTGCACACCATATGGGGAGTTCTCCCTTTGTGAATCACAAATGGTGACCACGTTGCCAATGGGAGATTTCCTATGTCATCAGAGATCTAAACATTCAAATAATCATAACTTTAACATCATTTATCCGATTTTTACCAAATATTTACTGATGTGCTCATTTGATTTTTCCGCATTCACAGTAAATCAGCTATCTATACAGGGTCAATTCTCCTTTAATAAAATAACAGTAATAAACTGCTAGAGGCAATATCACTGACATTGAGACGCAGAAAATGGACTGTAAAGCTTTCATTCATTTCAGCTGCAAATTCTTTTTAAAATTTGTCATCTTTTTGTAGTATCAATTCAATACTAGGAATTATTTCCCATGCGATACTGGAAGCATCATAATGCACATGGACAGTGTGGTAGACAATACAGATATATAGCCTGTCTATGCATTCCTGAAATTGTTTCCTCCCAGGTGGCGGAGTTACAGTATGTGTAAAGTGGGTCGAGAAAGGCATGATGACCTACATTAGGTTAGAAGAGGTCTCTTACATTTGTACAATGCAGGTCACGGGTTCGTTCAAATGCATTGGTGCCCTTTGGTAATGCCTTAATATTACAATGTACATGTACCCCCTGGGGCCCCGTTTCTCGAAACCGTCATAAGCCTAAGTTCATGGACATCCCATTGAAAAGTGTGTTAATGCTACAACACGTGTCCCTATGGGTTATCCAAGAACTAATAGACTTATGACGGTTTCAAGAAATGGGCCCCTGGCTACTTCTTTCATAATATCTAATCGGGTGATTTAAGAAAAAAATATTTGCTCAAACATCTTCAACTGAAAATTAAATATGGCATCCATGTGCAGCACTCAAATTGTTTGGGTACAATGAGGAAATTTGTTCATTCAACAATACCACCATCTTCCTTTTGTTGTTTCATCACGCCATATCAAACAGTGTTTCTGTTTCTGTTTTTCTTTTTCTAATACCGTTCTTCAATTTAATAATATGCAGTGCTCACAAATTGCTATCTCAAAATAGAATATGGCATGTAATATTCAGCATGCAAATTGTTGAGGCATGATGAAAACGCTCTTTCATTTTACAGACACTACCAGCATCATAACTGTTGTGTTAATCAACCCCATGATCTGTTAATCCCATCAAGGGGATATCTGTTAATCCGCTCACATCCCAGCTTATCCCATTACAGGATGGTGGTATGAGGACAGCAGGGAGTCATTAGGCCTGCCCACATCAGCCAGAGTTTTCAATTAAATTTTAACCTGCTTTCTCTGATCCAACAAATTAGCCTGATCAGTGCCTAGTTGCATAAAGGGGCCATTCCACGGTCGGGAGGACATTTGTTGTTTTCTTCGTTTTGCTTTATCTCAAATTCAGGTATTAAATACTTTAGGCTTTAAACTTCTCTGAAATTATTATTACATTGGGGGACACAAATTAAGTTGGATTTTACCTTCAAATTGTATGTCCTTGTAGGAGAATCAGAACTATACATAGTTTGAAGCATGTGGGACTACATGCAATTTTAAAAAGTTTTTTAGACTTTGACAGAGAACTATAATTTCTTTTGCAATTTTTCCAACTGGATAATCTGAAGAATATTAAGTTATATTATATTAATAATGAAATTCAAGTTTCAGTTTCAAAGATACATGTAGAGGACTTTAATCGTTAAAGGTACCGGTTATTTGTAATGCGAGTTACCGTGGAATGGCCCAAAGGGTTACTAAATTATACTAACTTTTCCATCAATGGTAACTTTCATGAAATACTGCATTTTGATTGGCTGTTGAGCAATGTAACCATGGTACATGTTACCAGTGATGGCTAAAGTTACTATAATAGTAACTCTTTATGCAACAGGGCCCTGAACAAACTCAAGATTATTTGTAATGTTGAAGCAATTAGCGGGCTTAATCTTGAGATTCATGCCCTAAACTTAGGCTTTTCACAAAATAATAGGGTGCTACATGTATTTCACGAATTAGCTTTTACAGGTGGAAACACACTCATGTTTGGGTTCAGTATTATAATATATTCATGAAGTCTGATCAAAATGCAAAATAGCACGCTGTTCGTGACTCTGCGTCCAAAGTGCGTATCCTCCATAGCCCCGGCTGACTCCACAGCCCAAAATCACTCCGCATGGGCTAATGTGGAGGGGTATCTTAAATCTCTAGCTATTTGGGGGAGAGGGATTATCGGGCTAGAATCTTGAGATTAACGAGCTCACTTTGGCTGATGTGGAAGCAGCTGAGGAGAATAGAGAGTCATTTATAAACCTTTCACTTTCAATTAAAGGGACCATTTAATAACTCCCTCCATGTCTTCATGCATGGGGAAACTGTATATAAATCTTTATTAAAAATATTATAAAATTATATTAGTGCATGCAAGTTTGAAGAAAATTTGCAATATGGTTTCCTATATTTTTCAATAACTCTTTCAATAATGATGTGAGGGAGAATTTAAATTATAATGTGAAAGTTGTAAAACAAGTTCAAATGTACCCAATTACAAAGTTTCCTCTCATGATTGTAAAAACAAGGTCGAAATTAAAAGTTCTTTTTCTCAACATTGTTCAAACATTTGTCAGAACAAATTGGCACAAGACCCAGGGGGGGGGGGGGTCACTCGAAGACAAAAGTGTTACCCATGTGTGTCCCAACACCCTGAAAATGGACGCTAAATGTCTCATTGCACAAAGTCCAGTTTGTACCCCTATTCGACATCAGACTTGGAAAAAAACATACCCCAAATGGCGTAAACACCATGAAATTTAGTGCCTTAACCCTACTACCGGTACTCGGGGGGGTGGGGGGGGGGTATAATGGCCCCCCCCCTCGACATATTTCGCGATAAATCCACCACGCGATATTTTTTTACCGTGCTTCTCGCTGATTTTTTACTTTCAAGTCTCGTGCAACTTTCGAGACCAAATTTGCGACGCCTGGGTATGCGTTTACAAAATTATGCAACATTAGGTAAGTGCATGTGACACCTAAAATTGCTCAAAAACGTGGTTTCATGTACAAAGTCAATACAAAATATTGTTTTCAGCTTAAATTCATAAATGAGAGATTATTTTTACTTTCATTGACAACAGTCATGTATATGATGCTATTTATGGCTGAAATAATGTCGCCGATAAATTTGGTCTAAAAAAATAGATAAATAAAAAGAATAAAAAACACATAAGAAATTCAAAAAACAATAAAATACATAAGAAATTGATATTGGTACCGGAATTTTTTTCATTCACAATCATTAGGAATGCTATAAAGAATATTTTCACCAAAAATTAGTATTCTAGGAGCTTTATTCAGTGAATTAGAGCAAAGAGTATGATTTCATGAATAAATTAGCATAATAAATTCATATAAAATAAAATATATGAATTTAGTGAAATTTACCTATAGATGCAACCGTGTAGATTACGTTTCTCTACCACCATGCAAATTTTCGCCAAGACCATACGATCTTAAGGGGGGGGCCATATGCGCCCCCCACCCAGAATGACAATCAAAATACCCCAGGAGTATTAGGGTTAAACAGCGATTTGAGCTGAAACACCCCTATATTTTTAATGAAAATGACTATTAAAGTTGAAAACACCCCTAAACGTTGACGACGCCAGAAGCCGGAGAGATAGCAAAAAGTTTAAGAAAAGTTTACCTTTAAGTGGACCTTTTGACCCTTATATGACCTTTGATCTCATCAACCTCATCAACACCCATGTGGTATTACCCAAGAATCATTTGTACCAAGTGTGAACACAATTGATGGAGAAATAAAGAAATGAGAGCAAGTTATACAAAAAAACTAAAAACTTGACATTTTTGTAACAGATGGCCTCATATTATTTGACCTTTTGACTCCTAGATGACCTTTGACCCCATCATCCTTATCAACACATATTTGGTATTACCCAAGTATCATTTGTACCAAGTGTGAACACAAAGAAATGAGAGCAAGTTAAACAAAAAACAAAAAACTTCAACATTTTCGTAACAGACTACCAACAGACTAAACAAAATAACAGACCAACAAACTAACAGACCACAGGAAAAGTGATTACTAGGTCTCTGCCAAACTTCATTCGGGTGAGACAAAAAACCTACCTGAACCTTGCTGCTTCAAACCATCCAGTCCATATCTGTCATATACTTCCCTCTTTTTCTCTGCAAGAAAAAAAAAAACAATTTAAAAAATAATATTAAAAAAAAGAAAGGAAAAACAAACATTTACACTAAAGATAATATATACTCTACAATACTTCAGTGAGGTATGAGGTGCCCATAATTAAAAAGCATTCTTGATCATTACAATAGAGCACATTGCCGGCTTAATTCATCACAGATTTTGTATTCATTGAATGCAAACAAGTTTCTCACAAGCTATTAAGAGCTACATGTACAATGTACTGTACATCATGTATGAAGGCAACGTTTGATGGGTACATTTACATACATGTACACTTATTGTATGATGTTCAGTCATTACTGGTTATATGAAGCCAAAAAATGAATTTGATATGTACATGTAGGTCGAAGGATTTAGGGCTTGAGAGAATGATACCCTAAACAACAAAAAACATTAATGACTGGCACCTTTACAAGGCCTCAGAACTACTACCAGGTGCCAGACACTATATGTAGATTTGATCTTCATAAATATAACCCAATTTTGTTTAATAATTTAATTTTTTTTATGTTTTTGTCTTTGTTTTTTTTTATCATTATTATTTTTTTTTTTTTAAACCCAAACAAACAAAAAACAAAAAACAGGGAGCATGGATACATGTACAGGTGTACGCATATTTTCTACATAAATGTACCCTAAAAAGTTCAATTTGAACCCCTATCAAGAGATAAATGTTTATTATGGGAGGAAGATTTTGAGAGGATTACCTGACATTGTAGCAACAGCGAACACGTAAGAGGGCTTTCCCCACAATAATTAGGTTTAAAGAAACTCACAGTAGATCTATTGCTTAGTATTCTGACTTCATTTACATGTAATATGTCAATGAATGGTTTAAATTCATATGATCACAGATCAGAGAATCTAGGCCTTATTTTTATGAATACATACATTACATGTACATGTACTGTACTTGTGGAAATATTTGTGGTACATTAATTTTCGCGGATTTCCCGAGGACATCGGCAGGCGCGAATTTAAAAACCTGCGAATATATGGCCCTGCTTTCTTATGCATGTAATGGGAGGGTTGAATTGCATGCTTACAAACATGCAGCGCGAATTCAAGAACCTTTAAACATGCTTTGAGGCCGCTCAGCGGGAAAAATTAATCAAGCCAAAATAACAGCGAATACAGTAATTGAACATTTTCCTTCATTATCCCCGTACAGTGGCAACTTGATATATTGTGAAGTTTACCTCACATAAAGCAAGCTATTTCTCCAGGCAAAATAAAATCAATTTGTCTTGCTTTGTACTGTTTGACTAAACAAATACCTGATATAAAAAGCAAACTATCTGGTCGCAAGGACCTCGTTATGAATTTGAGTTTACACTGCATAACAATTATTTCACATTTTATTTCAAATTATTTTCACATTTTAATGCAGGAAGCTGTTCATATTATGCTACAAAATGTATGTATGATCAGACCTCCTCCTAAGATGCTGTGTACATCAGGGCTCAGATGACAAGATAAAAGGTCTGAGCATCGTATTTCATACATCGCTAGTCATCCTACGATTACATTATGAGGGAGCATTTCACACTGCCTAGTTTATTCAACTGCATTGACAGTACTAGCAGCATACAACCCTCTATGTGTATGCCTACATGTACTCTTGGCACAACACTAATTTTTGACAGGGATGGAGAATAAAATTTGTAGTGGTAAATGCAAATATGCATACTGTGTAAAAATATGATTACTAACGTGTTTTTTAACCTTTTTTATGTCACTATAAGTAGGGATGTCCACTAAAATTTTAAGTTATTTTAAAGTTGTTTTTGTTAGGCTTATTTGATGGAGCATTTTGAAAGAAACATTTTGGTACTTGAATTATCACAATTGGATGTTCCGTTGTTAAGATATGACCCAAAGAGTGTCTCAGATTACCAATGAGCTGCTAGAACACTTTTACAAGTTTCAGACAAAGCCAGAAAATGCAATAAAGCTCAAGTTTATGGTTCTTTTGGCTTTGATTTATTAAACCAAATCATACCAAACATTTTCTATGTGAGTATCAACATGAAATGAGATTATAGTAACACAATTGAGTAGATTATACAAAGATACAATTTATGGCAGTACAAAACTGATGGTTTGACATGTATGTTACCGTATGTGATCCAATATGACCACCGTGGAAAAATACTCCATAGGGCATGTTTCAATAGGAACACCCTAGACAATGGGCTATTTCATGGTGGTGTGGGTCAGAGCCGAGTGTTAGACAGGGTAGAGTAATTTTAAAACTTAAATGGCCAGTGGTAAACATTGTTCTTTGTTTTTCACCCCAATACATTTTTTGTTCAAAATTAGTGAAATTTTATAGATATCCACTTCTCCTTATCTGAATCTATTCCAATCATGAGAAATTCCAGTCATAACACACATCATTCAGAAGCATCACTTTGAACACGCTGTAGTTTTTATTATATCAATTATTCGAACAGGAGAAGTTGATCTTCTGGTGAGGTATTTTCTAAGGAAGAAACTGACCAATTAGGAATAAAAATGATTGATATTTACCACTGGCCAAAAGACAATTTCGAAAGCTGTTTTTTATTGAAAGTTTTGCTGTTTCTCTGCCTGTGTATTATTGAGTAGGCAGTGCATGGGTTATTGTTTGCATTGTAAATGCATGGGTGACTACATCCATACAGTTATTAAAGTGGAAACCGTTCTAGTGGCTTTTTGCTTTTGTTTGGCCATCCCTACTATAAGGAGAAAATCTCCTAATATTTTGGGGCCAATATCCACAGACCAAACTATAATGTTAAGTTGTGAATACAATGTTCTGGGCATGTGTTTACTTCATAACACTCTTCCAAGCGTGATTGTATCCTTGAGGTTCGCACACACTGACTTTGACTTTTGGGTTCGTGTGAACAGCTTTCAAGGCTGCAATGTGTACACTTTCTCAACACAATCTCATTACCCCAAATTATTGCGAGTCCATGCATACTATACACCATGCCATATGGTATACTGCTAAAGATTTTAGTCAATACATGTACAATGTTTGTATGGTGTATATATTAAAATAAGTGCAGCAAAAATGATAATCCAGGAATGAAATCCAAGATACACTGTAGGAGGTATACTGAGTGGGGAGTGGGGGGGGGGGTCATGTTAAAAATGTTTGTGAATAATAATCAAATTAATTTATATATATGCATATTTCAACTTCAGCTATTTGTTTTTTTCATATTATAGGACTATATGTCTGGCCAGTTTCCTTCATTATTCAAATTTAAAAATGATGATCATCTCATTTTGCTCTTTAATGTCGATATAGCAGCTTACCGTTCATAATTACTAGCCAAAAGGAT
This sequence comes from Paracentrotus lividus, assembly GCA_940671915.1. NCBI lineage: Eukaryota > Metazoa > Echinodermata > Echinoidea > Camarodonta > Echinidae > Paracentrotus > Paracentrotus lividus. Next base: position 18,854,409 of record CALNVZ010000641.1, on the reverse strand, counting down.
TATTAAAAAAAAGTTGATTTACTACGGCATGCTAAAAATGGGCAATTTGAGGAGGAAACTGAAGAGCGTTAAAGTGAAACTAGTGTTCTGGTGACATGACATTGAAATGTGGAAGACACTGTCAAAAAGTGATTTGGAGAGGTTGATAACATTTCACCTAGTAAGCATTATTTTGTGCTGTGGGGTTTTGGAATCGCCAAAATGATAAGAATTTAACCCAATGCAGCTTCGAGTCACATTCACTTGCACAGAAATGCATGTATGGGGCAACACAAAATGTTCGGGACCCAAATATGTCAGCTGTGTGGTATATTTTGGATCATATTATGACTAGTATTAGGGCATTTGAAGAGCAATCTTTTCTTGTGGAGCTTTTTATTATATTCTTCCCAAATATCCCACACCTTCTCACTACACTAGATTCCCTTTAAGGGCAGCTTGGGGATTAAATAGTTAAAAGGTTACAAACTCATATCGACTTACTATCTGATAGAATCTCATAAGCCTCAGCAATTTCTTTAAACTTCTTCTCTGCTTCTATCTTATTGTTTGGATTCTTGTCTGGATGCCATTTCAAGGCAAGCTTTTTGTATCTGAAAAAAAAGAAAAAAAAGAGAGAGAGATGATCATTAATTTTAACAATGTAATCTTGACATGTACATGTACTTGTTAAAGTTTACATGTACAGCCTAGATCTCTACACATGAAACCCACACTACATTCATAATATATCATCAAATATTGACAATGCACACAAAATCATATTTTTATCATTTAGAAGTCTGAGAAAGCATGAAAATATGTATACATTTTTTATTCAATGAGAATTTATTAATAAAATATGTAGAACTTTTAAATTCATTTGTTGGCTGTAAATGGTTTATTTCTATACATGCATGTTCAAGGGAAATGGGGGGAATTTGCAGACAGAATCAGATTCAAGAGAAACGATATACATGTAGTGTTTGCAATTTCATTCCCATTTCTTAGTTTTACATGTATATATGATTAAACTCCCTATTCAATGGCACAGGGTCAATAGCCAATTTCAATATGCCACATTTCAACTTCCTCTATCCAAATATCGTCTGACATAGAAACCTATTCATTTGTCCATCATCCACAACGTGGTCGTAATTGCAAGTGAAAAGCATAATCAAATTTAAAGCATTGTATCAAAGGCAATACCATCCATGATTTTTTTAATCAATAATCCAAAACAGGATGTACAATTTAATTTCTGTTTCTATAAGTTATTTCAATTTCGCTCCATGAATGAAATGTTGGGGACGTTTGGAAATACTTAAATTGTGATCGTAATATGTACTGGTAGTATTTCTCAACATATACATGTATACGCCTACTAAATCTATATTTTGTGTTAAAGTCAACATGTTTTTTAATAGCTGCTTAATTTGAACCTTTTCCTGTAATTATTTGATGAAAATAGATGAAATACTTCATGGTTGGTAACTACACTTTCTTGATGTTGTTCAATTATTAAAGTGACATGCTTTTATCAACTTTAAATCAATGACATCTTGATTGCAAAGTCGCTCTTTATTAGTGAATTACTGACTTTTTGAATTACCTATAAAATTGTCACAAAAGATCTCATTCTAAAACATTGTTTTTGTATTTAAGGGGGGGGGGTTATAGGCAGATTGTTACACTTCTATTTGGCTCATTCCTGAAGAAATGAAAAGAAATAACCCTCCAAAACCATATATCAGTAGAGAGGTTATATATCAAGGAATCTTATGGACAAAAAAAAATCACCAAAAATACCCAATTAGCATAATTTATGCAAATTAGCCCTTTTTTCGCAAAACAAGATCTACTGAATACCTTACACACAAATAACTCTATTTTTTTTTTGTGCACAGATGTTCTTTAAACTATGTCTGGGGAATATATGGATTGGAGTTCAAACATTATTTTTTTATTAATTTTTTCTTTTGTATTTTTTTTTATAGCTAATTATGTATATTCATGACACTATTACCAGAAAACTAAAACTTTATTTAAAATTCTAATCCATTCATTCCCCAGAGACACATTTCACCAATAAGCATGCAAAGTTTGAACAGCGACAGACATTCTATTCTTGAGATATTTAAATCAACAGGGTATGTTTTAGCTGCTTTAATTCAGCCTTTTCCTTTAAACACTTGATGAAAATAGATGAAATACTCGATGGTTGCTAACTTACGCTTTCTTGATGTCATTCTCAGTGGACGTCTTTGAGACATTGAGGACTCGGTAGAAGTCAGGCATCGTGGAGTATTACAACAAACACACAGCTGACATAGAAAGATAAAGGGTTAAAGAATTATTCTCAAAGTATAAACTTACAAAGTATTTGCCCAACATACAATCTACAGTACATAATAGATACAGTGTTGGAAGACATCACATTCAATAATAATTTTTCATTTGACTTTTATACTACATGTAAAGATGTTCTTATACAAGTGAGCATAAAAGCTCTGAAAAGACACCTAGAATACAAAGGAACTTGTCTTGAGTAAACATATCATCTCTAGTCAGTATGTAGTTTGGTCAACAACAAGACGTAAACTACGTACATGTACACAAGGAAGACAATGTAAATATAATAAAGTGATCTTGCACGTATTTATGAAGCATATAAACATAGGCCTACATACATGTTAACTTATAATTGTGTTGAGCTACGGAACAACAGGGTAAAAGTTAGATAAAATGTAAGCTCAAACACAGATTAACTTCTAAGATCTGTTTCAATATCAAAATGTATAAATTTACTCAGCGTAACTTCAGGAAATATGGTGTATTCTTTTTTATTTCAATACCTCTACATGTAAACAATGTACTGGAAAAGTGGAAATACAATTCCCTGCAAATTATTCATATTAAATAGGGGAAAAAAATGTTTCAGGAAATACACATTTGTAAACTTGTTTTTATGAACATGCCAAATACTTCCTCATCTCATTTCATGCACTCCTTTGTTCAAGAATATATATTATATTTTGTTTTGATTTTTTTGTTTTTTTTTTTTGTTTGGGGGAAATACCAGGATCATTTTCTTTTCAAGTATAACTTGGTATGTATGCACTGAAGTATACATGTAACTTTAGTGCATATTATCAGCAAACTGTAGGGGGCCTACATGTAGCATCTCAATAACTTGGATTTTTTTTAAGGCTCCAAGCTGCCATGCACAGCAGGGCTCACAAAACTTCATTTCAACTCAAGAATTAGCGAGATCAAGAGTCTCTCTGAAATCAGATGCCATAGAAATTGATCTCTTTTCTGAATCTGGAATGATTTGCAATATCACTTTATTACATTATATCATGGGATAGTTCATATTTCAAACTGCTTCCATATTGCAATTTAGGCATGAGGCAATGTATTTGGTATAAAATGTCATGGGTCCTGGTTTATGTCACAGCTTTTATTGCAAGATTTCTCTGCAATGGAGACGTACAATCAGTCTATAAATAGATACAGAGTATGTACATCAAATTTAGAGAGCACTTGTAATGTTTTTGAAGAAGTGCACTCCCCTCAAGTCAAGTGCATTGGGGTACAGAGGGTTCTACATGTAATGTATCAAAAACTATGACTTGCCTTTTAAAAGCTTACAATATCTACTTTTAAAATTCTTACACTTACAAAATTTTTTTTCTAAAAGGCCGACCTACAAATGCACTTTTTAAATTTTATCTGCTTTAGTTTCATATATTGAACTGGCTTTGAAAGTATACCAAAACAAACCTATGTTTTCTCTTTCCTTTTTATTGGGGGGGGGGGGCTACATACCTTAATAATAGTTCTGTTTACATGAATATTGTACATTACTGATAAACCTTGTAAAAAATACATGCAGTTCACAAAAAGGAAGTTTAATACAAATCTTTATCCAATTGATGGCATAAAATCTCTTGTGGAAGTGCCCCTTTAACCCTTTTCATTTAGTAACCTAGATAATGACAAAAGATGTCTCATTCATGATCATCCTCCTACAATAAAGCACTCTCTCAATAGATCTAATGATCATCTATCATCTATATTTATACATTGTATCTCGTTTCCAAGAGCAACAGCCAATAATCTACCATCACTCAATTTTTAGTTTAATTGGACAATCTTAACAATGCACAGCTTTATACAGGTTAGCTGCATGATCATAAAAAGAGGGTTGAAGAGTGAATGCCCATTCATCTCTACACTCCAGTATAGTGGTGATATAATTACCAAATAATTTTCATAAATTCAGTCATATCAACATTAATTATACAATATTGTCATCTCATCTCTTCATAAATGTATGTATAAATTCTCTTCATATGCTATGAATTCCTTGTCATTGAATGTTGTTTCAATTTATGTATGTAAATTAATTTGTATTGTACAAAGTAGTTAAGACAAATAGTAATTTTTCATGTAAGCGCTTTGAGCCTTAAGGGATTATAGTGCACCAAATGTTTATTGTAATGTAAAAAAATGTAATGTAATTGTCTAGATCTAAATATCAAATTTTCACAATGAATACTGGTATCTACACATGTAGATAAATAAAGTTGTAAAATTTAGTAAAGAAAAGGAAGCCTTTTGTTGGTGATCTGAAAAATGCATTTTCTATGTGAGTAGATCTATGTGATATAATAAACTTAAGCACAGACCCGTCGTCGAAGGGACTGGTCGGTTTAAAAAATTACAGAATCAGCAATCTAATCCATGATTTCAAACTAAAATTGTTTGCATTGTGTTTTGTTTTTTAATTCTAGTTGAACAATAGTAAATACAAGGGGTGATTTCCAGCAATTTTATATTCCATTCATCCCATTTTGTCGTTTGTTTTCTTGATGAAATTGAATATGATAAAACGGGAAGGAAAAAGGAAAACAATAACAGACAACTTTTCCACAAAAGGAGGAAATCTTAAATATGTTAGTAGATTTCTAAGTCAAATTTGTTCATATTAGTCACATTTGACTGACTAATAAATCGCTATTAAAAATTCAAACCAAACCCAACTGTGGCCTGACTCCAGAGCTATAGACTTACTAGATCTAACGTTGTCGTTAGGTCTAAACTTTAGCATGTTTAGCTAGAGACCCAGCAATTTTTTTTACTTTACAAAATCAAACTACTTGTGCGGAGAAAATCTCCAATTCTCATATTCATTCATGCATTAACTTAGATCTACACATTACAGTGCAATACTCTAGGTGAGCAACATGATCAGGAAACACTAAACACATCCCAATCATTTGCAAATGAAATATGAGCTAACACAGACACAGTCATCAATACCATGGCACTGCCCCCAATACAATGCACTGCACATTGTTGGTATGCACAATGCCACAGCTGCGGCGCCGGTACTTACCCAAATGTCGCAATCGAATCGTCTAGAAATAGCCCGTTTACTGGGCTCAAGAATCACTTAAATCCAGATTATAAGCTGAATAACCGTGAAAAACAATCGTAGAATTCGATTCCAATAAAAACACAGAGATTTTCAGGTTATTTAGGGGAGTTTATCCATTTGTGCGGCGACAGAAAAACGACTAGCTACAGATCCTTAGTCACGAATTCCTGAGCGACTAAAAATGGCATGTAATGCATTCCTCGTTGAAACCCTGCGGCCCCTGTGGGGTCAGCTGCTTGGATGGGTCCGTTCCTCCCGTGCGGAAAGAATGCTGATGCGGTAAACGGCAGCTTTACGAGCAGTGTTGTTTTGGAGCTGCAGCAGTTTTGGAGTACGATCAGTGTATGCGCTATATGCGTGTACGGTACGTGTATGCTTTTTTTGCGCTCCACATAAATAGGGGGGGGGGGGCAGGGGGTATTTTTAGCAGGTGCAAAATTAAAAATCTGCTTTGGGGGACTATTTTTCAACATGGCTACATCATCCGAAGACAATGAATCTTGTTGATTATCTGTGGGGGGGGGGGCTCGCATTCAGGCAGCACTCCCCCTCCCCTCGTTTATTGGAGGGTTAAGCTTGGAGGAACTTTTTTTTTTTTTTTTTTTTTTTTTTTTTTTACTTTTTTTTTTTTTACTTTTTTAATTCACTTTTTTTTTGGAGCAATGTAATTATCATTATTATTATTACTTAATATTTGTTAAAAGGGCTGCTTTTAATCACCACGTGAAAGCAGGGTTTAAAAAAATGAACAGTGCTAAATTATGCCCATTTAAGTCAAATCAGTTGAACTATAAATATACAGGCCTAATTTAGAGACATATCGATCGAGAGTTAGAAAAAAAGTAAGGAAAAAGAAAGAGAAACAATGAGTGCAACTTTATCATAAAATCATTTTCCAAATACCAGTTTTAAATCGTTACAGGCTACAGCTCTTTTTGCCAAAATATAAAAGAACAATATTCTGATTTAACTTGTATGCTGGAGGTAAAACTAAAGATATCACACCTTTTCGAATTTCATTTTTGAAACACATAAATATAGTGCTAAAGAGAGAGAGAGAGAGAGAGAGAGAGAGAGAGAGAGAGAGAGAGAGAGAGAGAGAGGGGGAGAGACTGAAAAAAAGGGGGGGGTAAAAAGAGACTTGAAAAGAGAGATGGAGACAGTAATATAGAAGATTGAGAAACAACATACATTTAAAATCTGAAACAAAGAGAAAGGGAGTGGAAATGATACACAAATAGAGAAAGAGAGCTAGAGGGAGACAAGGGGTAATGACGATGAGACTGAATAATAACAAAGAGATAGGCAGAAGAAGAGTTATACCTATTTTATATTATAACCACGCTTAAGTGAAGATGGATGTATAATCACTGATCACAGGCCATTCATGACAGAGATGACCAGATGATGAAAGATGCTGACTCAGTCTACAATATTGTGACAGTCAGCAACCCTTGTTTCTGCTCTGCTGCATGTCTTTTATTTCTTTCTTTAGTAGGGTCTTCTCTCCCCCGCCACACCCCCCCCCCCCCTCTCTCTCTCTCTGCTATCTCTTCTATTCATCCGTTTTATCCCAGTTCTCTCAGTCTTTCAGAAATTTAGGTTATACCGGTCAAGTTTAAACTATCTCCGATCAATTTGACTTTTGTCCGAAATGTGATCGCGATTAAAAATCTAACGTAATTCAAATGAGAGATAGCTCCGCTACATGAGCCAGAGGTATCGTTTAATATGATGAACATAAACGAATTCGATTGCAAAGAGTATAAAATTGACCGGGGAACTGATTTCATTATAGAGGACAAAATAATATAGGTTTTCCCGGCCAATTTCACACATTTACCATTGGCTGTTTTCATTACATGTGTTATTCAAATTCGTGTGTTTTTGGTGCCGCAGACTGACTTTAGTCACAGACGATTCGTGTTCATGCTCTCATGTTCATTTCTAGGCACCCAAATTAATGATTACAAAGTAAATTCGCTATAGGAACTCAGTTTCATGATTAATGCATTCAAATTAATGCGGATAGCAAGTAAGCTTTTAAAAACACTTTCAATTTCGTTATCAAGCGATCGATTTCCATTATTTCAACATTCAATTCCGTTATACATATCATTTAATAAGGAGTATAATAGGCAATCTTGACCACTTTATCATTAATAAATGATTTTACTTCATCCATTTTAGTGATCATCACCTCACTTTTACCCTAATCGATCATTTAATCCTCTAAAATAAATAATCGTCATTATCCTTTGATCATTGCATTGTATTCGTGAACACCATTTTCCACCATATGCATATGATTCTAATCTTTATCTTTATTTTTATCGTTATAATCGCACCGATGTTTTTTACGAGCTTCATTTTACATCTTAGTCCACAATTAACAAAGCAAGATTATTTTGACCTTTACTAAAATCTTGATATGTTCTAACATTCAATTTGAAAAACCGCTCGAGCAATCTCAATTTTAATGAGTACCTTACATGTTTAATTTGAATGATTATATCACGAACTTGTTTGTCTATAAACGAATTTGAATATTACGGAATGAGATGGCGACAGGATTAAAAAAGAATTTGAATAAACATTGCCGAAAAAATATGCTTATTATGTGAACAAGAATGCACAAATACAATATCGGTCACCATAATCATTAATTTGCATGACTGAATACGATTTTGAATGACGACATTTCCATGCATCGGCGTTATTTACCGAAAATGAATGTCTCTATCATGAAATTAACTGACAAAACAATTAAATTGACCGGGAAAACCTATATAATAACGAGTCCACTCTTCATCATGCAGCCATCAATTTATAATTTCTCTTGTATTAACATTATGTCATTTACTTTGATTGATTCCGTTTATTTCAATTTTACCTATTTTACATTTCTCTATCCCGATACCAAAAATATTTTTATCCCATGACTTGTTGGGACATATAGGGCGAGGTCATCAATAATTGTAAAATAATGTAAAATTTTTGTAGATTTCGTGTAAACTTTGAATCATTCTGAAATGCCACCATTTCCCCCCCCCCCCCACTTTTTTTTAATTCTGGAAAAAAAAGGCATCTTTTCTTCTTTTTTTAATTCTGAAAAAAGACCAAAGGATACAATTTTTGTTGTCTATTTTTACAACATAATCACTCTCTCGAGCTAAAAATACAATCGGTCCAACGGCGATTATCCATTCAAGATACCTAATCACATAGTGGCAGCTTTGGGATCATCAACAAACGGGCTGAACATGCATATTATGCTCAGCACTTCAAGTCACATTTTGTGCATAGTTTTCTTCACTGGCATGTAAGTGCTTTAACTTATCAAGAAGCTTTCATCATCACCACCACCATCATCATCATCACCAATATCATCATCATAACCATCCATCACCACCATCGTAATCACCAATATCATCATCATAACCATCCATCACCACCATCGTAATCACCAATATCATCATCATAACCATCCATCACCACCATCGTAATCACCACCATTATCACTATCACCATCGCCATCATCACATCACATTCACCATCACAATCACCAACATCATCATCATCATCACCATCACCATCATAATCACCAACATCATAATCATCATAACCATCCATCACCATCATCATAATCACCAACATCATCATCATCATCATAACCATCCATCACCCGACCATTATCCCTATCACCATCGCCATCATCACCATCACATTCACCATCATAATCACCATCACCATCATCACATTCACCATCATAATCACCAACATCCTCATCATCATAACCATCCATCACCACCATCATAATCACCACCATTATCACTATCACCATCATCACCATCATAATCACCAACATCATCATCACCATCATCATCATCATAATAATAATCACCATTGCAACATTGTCATCATCACCATCATAATCACCAACATCATCATCATCATCATAACCATAATAATCATCCATCACCACCATCATCATCATCATCATCACCATCATCATTATCATCACCATCATAATAATAATCACCAACATCATCATCACCATCATCATCATCATAATCATAATAATCATCCATCACCACCATCATCATCATCATCACCATCATAATAATAATCACCAACATCATCATCACCATCATAACCATCCATCACCATCATTATCATTATCATCATAACCATCCATCACCATCATTATCCCTATCACCATCACCATCATCAGAGTCACCATCATAATCACCAACATCATCATCATCATAACCATAATAATCATCATATCACCATAATAATCATCCATCACCACCATCATCATCCATCACCACCATCACCATCATCATCACCACCATTATAACGTCAACATCATCATCACCATTACATCACTACCACCACCATCATGATTACCATCACAATTATTCACATAATCATCGTCCCCAATCTCATCATCACCACCATCAGCATCAACATCATCATTATCACCACCACCATCATCAGCACCATTATCATTATCATCATCACCACCATCATTACTATCATATCACAATCATCATCATCACCAACACCCAATACCACCATCAGTACCATCGGAATCATTAAATCTGATTTCTTCGTAACTTAAAATCTATAAAAGTAAAGCACTTCCATGAATATCCAATAATATAAATTTCACAAATTACACACACAAAAAGAATAGTTATGCATGTTTTCATTTCTTTTATAGACATAAATAATTCATTTAGCTTGTCAGCACATCTCTTTTCATTAACCTTTACATATACCACTAAAATCCATTTTGCACCAAAATATCATTTTCCATCCTTTTTGTATTCAGGCTGAGAAAAAAATATTGTAAAAGTTATCACAATTATTAACATATTGTAAAGAGTTTCTTGTAACAATATTCCTACATTATAGTTGAAGATGCAAATAGGAATATTTTTGACATTTTTAAATTATTTATAATTATATTATCTATGACACCAAATCAGCTGACCCCATGCAGCATATCATATATTTATTACAAGAGTTGAATGAATATAACAAATCAATTAAATAACAACAGATTGCAACAAACATCACACAAAATGAGGAAAAGACTTAGTTTGAAATACACTTTGTACCTGCTGCAGCTAAAGGTGTTTCAGAAAAGAATGAAAGAGTGTTAGAGTAACAGCAAAGCGAGATAACTTTCTTTTAAAGGTCAGCAGAAGAGGCAAAAATTTAAAAAAGACAGAGAAAGAGAAAAGAAGAGAGAGAGAGATAGAGAAGGGGGTGAAAGCAAACTCTAAAAGAAAGGGATATAGCCATAAAAAAGGTAGAAAAAACATATAAAGACAATCTAAAAGAGATAGATATTCAAAGACAGAATGGGAAAGATACCAAAATAGATAGATAGATAGATAGAGAGAAGAGAAGAGAGCGGCGGGGGGGGCAGGGGTTGGATCGAGGGCAATGATGAATATAATGAATAATAAAAGAAAGAGTGTTGAAAAAAAAAGAATAGAGTGAGAGTTATACAAAGACAGAGAGAGAGAGAGAGAGATCCACGGATAGAGGGTTACATTCGGAAATACAGGGATAGAAAGAATAGCGTTAAAGACATAAATAAGGTAAACAAACCAATGAATTGAAATATATAAAAATAGGAAAAACGTAGAAAACTATCCTCACAAATCTAAAACAGACATCAAAGAAATCATTCGAAAGTGCATCACAACCATCGAAGGCACAGAAATAATTTGCATAATTAAATGGAAATAAAAATAGCACGCCAAAACATTTACTCAACGATAAATGTAATGAATAGTTTAACAACACTTATCATATTGTTGACATTATGCTGCCGCCCCCCCCCCTCCTTCTCGCCCCTATTTCATCAATAAAGATTGGTTGCTCAATTATTTGCAGTTTGAAGTCATTTTGTCTGTATACAGGATTGAATCTAAAGCTTATATTACTTGCATAACAACAATTTTGGATAGATCAAACCTTTTATTTCCATTAAATATACTTGTGCTGAATGGGGAAAAAGAACTTCCTTTGGAAATGTGCATAAAATCTTCAAGCATATCAGATTATATTAAACAAGAGTGGCAAGGTTTATTAGCCAAGTATGGCACAATAAATGGAATTAACTTTCTACAAAAATATTGCATATCTTTTTCTTCTCCTAAGTTATGTACCTGTCAAAATTTCCAGTTATAAAACCATGAATACACAGGAGTGGACTTGCGATACCTTTACCATTTTAATTTGTTTTGAATATGTGCTTTTCATAATACACGCGCACAAGTTGCGCCCTATTATGTCGTCACTCCTCCGCGCTATTCCTGAAAGATTGGTTGAAAAGAATGTATTTAAAACCGTGCAATAAGCATTATGTTTATTTCAAAGTAATAACAAACCTCAATTAAATACTGAAGTTTTGTAGTTCTACTATATCCTTATTCTTCCCTGGGAGTCACCGTTCAGTTTAATATTTCTTTAATTTTTCAATTCTCACTTGCAGTGCATTCTATATGGAAATGTAAGTTGATGGCCCATAACAATAATTAGGCATTTTATGATAATGAACGTTGGTGGCGCATGTAATATGAAACCTAAGAATTACTGGTAAATAAAATACAATCAGTTCACGTCCACTGGTGTTAATACCATTTTATATAAACCAATCTAAGACCCAAATAAAATCATCCTTAATCATCACACATACTTCATATTTGAGGCAAATAATAAGTGACTATTGATGTCTATGGTAGCCCTAAAGAATCAAAATAACAAAATGTTGAGTAAAAATAAAACAACTAAAAAAAAAATAAAATGATACTCACTACATCATAGATAGTGGAATGAATGCAAATTATTTATGATCAAGTTTTGAATAGTTTGATAAATAAGTCCTTCTTCAACAATGTTACACAAATCTATCAGACATAGACGAAATTGAGTTTGTTAGAAATCAAAAGGGTAAATGTATGCTTATTGCACTAGAATGAATACACAGTATACAATAAATTTACTTCTCATCACTCAATCAACAAGAACCCTCCATAATGCCTTTCATTTAGATCAGAATTACTATTGTGTGAAGGGGACTTGCGTGTCAAAAATAATAATTCCATCACATTTTATCACATGATGGTAGATGCTTATTTCCTATGACTATGATAATATTTGATCTATGGGAAGCAGCAGTTCATTACATAAAAGAAATAATCTTAGCTTCCACTTAATTTACCAAAATTAAAGCAAAAGTTAGAATTTTCTGCCGTGAAAATGACTCAACAATTGAATTTTCTCTAACAAGGATCAATGTAAAATAGTTATCTTCCTATAATCTAGAGAGGGTTTATGGACACTCTCTTTACCAATGCAGCCTTCTAGTCAAACAAACATAGCCTACAATTCAAATAGCACATTGTTATTCTATTTGCTCAGCTGTGTAACAGCCATTACTTCTCATCCCAATTTAGTACAAATCAAGTAAACCAATACTGTAATCGTGGAAATATTCACGGTACATTAATTTTTGCTGATTTTGCACGAAGATCGGCAGGCGCGAATTAAAAAATCCGTGAATATATTAGCATGCGTTTTTTAATGCATGTATTGGGAGGGTTCAATTGCGTGCATACGAACATGCAGCGCAAATTCAAGAGCCTGTGAACATTCTTTAAGGCTGCTCAGCATTAAAAATTAATCGCATGAAAATAACAGGATACAGTAAACAACAGCACTGCATATATTCACAGTATTCATTCAGTGATTTATTCACATGACTTCCCTCTAGAAGTTCAAGGTTTTAAATTTGTGCTTGATTTTATTGAGGTACACTCTACATGCTTTCCTCACCTAATGCAGCCATCACAACTCGTTGTAGGCTACGGGGCACGTGCCATCAACGCAGCCTGCGTTGCATGCACAATGCAGGCACATGTCGTGGGTCAATTTCTGCGATTTCCTGCGTTTCTGTAGTAAGGGTATTGGAAAAACTTCCTGCACGTTGTACATGCAACGCGCCTTCGAGGTACCTGCGCTGCACGATTTTTTTACAAAATCCATCGTAGGGAGTTGCACGTCGAAGGTACAGCGAGTTGTGACTGCCGCATAAGGACAGACATTCCCAAGGTAAAATGATATCCTATCTTTTTAGATGGTGACATAAACAGAAAGATCGGTTAACAGACAATCCTGAGTTCTAGTACACCCCCCACAAAAAAAAAAACACAAATGATTTGTTATGATCAAAGGTTTCACTAAAACTCAGAGGTACATTTTGAGCACAAGTGCCACTGTCTGATACCTTTCAATACCTTTTTTCCCCAAAAAATTATAGAGCTGTATAAAACCAAAAAATCTGGTATAAACTTACAAAAAGAAAAAACAAGAAGAAGATAGCACCATAACAAAAGGATGGAAACAATGAGAATACTTAGCACAGAAGCTTTGCTTTGTTGCTGTTGTTGTTTTTTTTTGCCTCATACAAAGCATAATTTGGTACCTATAAACTTGATATTTTTGCAGTGGTAATATGTGAGAGGTGGATTGATAATAGGTATAACTGCTTTGGTTTATTAGATTACTGTTGCTTCTATATGGTTCTGACATCCCTTTCTGTCATAACAAAAATAATACTTAGAATGCCTGATAACATTTTTTCATAACTATCATATATCTTCACAATAAATTCTGAACTCTATCCTTTTACCACATCAAAAAAGTAAAGAAGAAAGCATAAAGCCATTGGAACTTTCCTTTTTCAACATCATAATATTATTATTATTGTACAATCATTTCTATTTCTACGAGTACCCCATCTTTTACTGCAACACATGCTTCTCAGCTCATCTTCCAACATATATACTGTTTGTAATTCACCTACTGTATTCATGGAAATATTCGCAGGACATTAATTTTCGTGAATTTCGAGCAAAGAGCGGCAGGCGCGAATTTAAAAACCCGCGAATATATAGGCATGATTTCCTATGCATGTATTAAATGGGTTCAATTGTGAGCTTACAATCTAAGAACCTGTGAACATGTTTTGAGGCCGCTCAGCGCGAAAAATTAATCGCGCGAAAATAACAGCGAATACAGTAGCGAATACAGCGAATGTCACCCTCTCTGACAGCTAGAAGCAGTAACCTTCTCTTTTATTCTTGATATATTCTATCAAACACATGACAGCGAGTTAGAAACTGGTTTTGAAACCAAACCTTCCTCCCTGTCTCACTCATCTTCTTTTTGTCCTTCTAGCAATCTCACACGGCATTTGGAAAGAACTTTCCTCTTTCACTTTCTCTTCTGTTCTACCTTCTTGATAAGATGTCATTGGATCTAGAGTGAACCAACTATCTTCCTTTCAATTCTCTTCCACTCATTACTCATCAGAGCCAAGGAGAGATAGGGTTAGGAAGAACTGATGACCTTCCTTTACACCTTCTTCCACTCTTCATTTTCTTCTTTGGACTTTATCATAGCTAAAGATAGATAAGTTTCAGAAGAACTAATGATCTTCCTTTACACTTTCTTCCATCCTTCATTTTCTTCTTTGGACTTTATCATAGCTAAAGATAGATAAGTTTCAGAAGAACTAACAATCTTCCTTTACTTTCTCTTCTACTCTTCATACTTTAGATCTCATCAAAGTTAGAGAGAGACTGATTTAGGAAGAACTGATGATTCTGCTTTCTCTTCCAACCTTCATTCTCTCTAATGATCTTAACTGAGCTAATGTGAACCCGGTTCGGTAAGATCAATCGATTTCCTCTTCTATGTCTTCATTTCAAACTCTTCAGTCGATCTTCTCCAGACTGGGAGGGAACTGTATAAGTCTCAGCTCATTGCCAAAGTCACATACGATCGTTGGTGAGTTCTCAATAGATAATATGCTCTTCACCAAGACATGTTTGTCACCTAGGTTGAGTTCTCTAATTGGCTCTCCACTGACAATGTCCCACACCACTAGGTATCCCTATAGCAGTTATATATTAAAAAAAATATATAAGTGTAAGATAATACATGTACAACAGCCAATGAGCAACTCTTTTTTATTTAAATTTTGAAAGAAATGGGTGAAGACAAGAAAAGTTGACGTAGCTCAAATGAAAGTTCCCCAGAGCTATCCTCCCTTTTTTGGATAATAATTGGGGAACTTTGATTTGAGCTACGTCAACTATTATTCTCTTCACCCATTTCTTTAAAACTATATATGTATATATATATATATATATATATATATATATTTGAAAATTGAAGATTCACTAACAAATTTTCTTTTATTGTTTACAAAGATAACATGATATAATATCACTGGATGCTAACAAAGTTACCATCTAGTGAATGGTAATTGTCAATTACTTGATTCTATATATTTTTTTTTTCTTTGTCACTACAAATTAGTGAAAAGTAAAAAATAAAGTCATCCATGCTCAAACAAAGTAGACTTTATTGTAATGAATTAAACAGCCACTTTTCTCTTGAGCATCATTCTCGAAGAGTGTGCTCAACAAAATGAAAACATGCATTCACATTATTTGTTCTTGAAGCTGTTTAAGGCGGGCTCACACGATGTGACTTGCTGCGATGCGATTTTTTAAACAAATAGAGTTTGCATTATTAATGCGACATTTGAAACATGCAAAGTTATCTTATGAGAGGTAAAAATTGTAAAGGAACAATGTAATCAAATTTTGTTCCAATGTGAGCCTTTAATTAAGAGTAAAGGTCAAATTACCTTAAAATCGCAAGATCGCTGTGACGTCACTGCGGTATGAAAACAATTTGAATTCATACAGAGAAGGGGCTTCGCAATCGCCTTGAATTTCAATTTTGGTATTTATAGGAATACCCACAACTTTGGACAGTATGAATTTCCTTGCTTAAAGGTTTGTATCAAATAATATTGAAGATTTCCTGAAAAATCGCACTGCAGCAAGTCGGTTCTTACAGATAAGGGGCTTCGCAATGGCCTTGAATTTCAATTTTGGTATTCATAGGAATACCCACAACTTTGGACAGTATGAATTTCCTTGCTTAAAGGTTTGTATCAAATAATATTGAAGATTTCCTGAAAAATCGAACCGCAGCAAGTCCCATTGTGTGAGCCCGCCTTTAGATCTCTATCATTTGCCAGAAATACTTTACTGGCAATTAGTTATCAACCTGAAAATCAGAAAGATATTTATTACCTGAGCACCAGTGATCATAAGCTTATCATTCAAGGTAGCCACACTACTACTGCATCCGCCATCCTATGAAAAAAATATGAGAGTAAAGGAGAAATTAGCACTCTATAACACTATAAAAAGACAGAGGGAGGTAACAAATATTTGATAAGAATTTTTATTTCTAATTTATACTGAGAAGTAGAAAATACATAACTATGTACAATATAATACTAAGATTGCTGTCAATGAAAGGTCCATACAGAATACACACAGGTTAGAGTGAAACAGGTAGACCCATCTGCCCCCCCCATAGAGCTGAGGGTTATATTGAGCCCCCCCCCCCTCTTTCTAGAGCCCCTAACACCTCTTCCACACCCTCATAATCCAACCATCCTGATTAACTCAACATAACATGTAACATTCAACCCTGTAGTCAACACATAGTATATGTTGTGGGGTACATCTCCCCTCCCCTCACATCCCTCCCACACCCTCATGATCCAACCATCCTGATTAACTCACCAACTGTATAACATGTAACATCCATCCCTGAAGTCTAGTCCATACACATAGCTTTCTGTCCAAGCTAACACATAGTACATAGTGAGGGGTACATCCAGTACCCCCCCCTTCCCCATCCCTCACAATCCAACTATTCTGATTAACTCACCAATTGTATAACATGTAACATCCATCCCTGAAGTCTAATCCATACACATAGCTTACTGTCCAAGCTAACACATAGTACATGTTGAGGTGTACATCCAGCTCCCCCCCCCCTCCCCAAACCCCTCTTAATCTAAACAACCTGATTAACTCACCAATTGTATAACATGTAACATCCACCCCTGAAGTCTAGTCCATACACATAGCTTACTGTCCAAGCTAACACATAGTACATGTTGAGGTGTACATGTGATACTCAGTACAGTGCTATTAGCTCCCTTCAACGATTTCAACATGTCACCTCTTGACGTGTCCCAGAGTTTCACCAAACCATCCGTTGAACCGCTCGCCGTGTTACTAAATGGATCCTAAAAATCAGAGAAAATAAAAGGGGTGTAAAGTATTATCACATGTTATGTTGCATATGCAGACGTGTCACTTATTGCAGAGTTTGTGCAGTAGCTCACCAGAACCAGAAATATATTGGCAATTTTAGAAATAGAATACTATATAAACTCTATCTTGCATGAATTGGGGAGGTGGTATTTTCCTTAAATTACTAATTTCCTTCATTATTGTAATAATGAAAACAACACAAACAGAAAAATATGTCACAGTATGATGGTATCTTTAAGACACAGGAGCATTATACCATAATGATTTCCACAAAATTGATCTTTATTAATAAAGTAAATGTTAACAACTTCATAATATTTTTTTGCAAACATCAACATCCTACATTACCATCAAGAAATTAACACAAGTGAGAATTCAATCCTCCATATTTCCTTTGAACAATAGCCTAGCATTTCTCTTAATATCTCTACAATCTAGAATAGTAAATAAAGAACACAGAACTACTGGTATCACAACAAGATCTCCACTTGATGTATAAGTCATAAAATGATATTTAAATGCTTTGTTCATGTGATGCTACAGATTTCAAAATAATAATTCCTAAGCTATAAATGAGGATCCTTACCTTATCTACATAGAGTGATGTGACACTACCAGCGTGTCCTCTCAAAGTATATCTACAATTCAGATCATCTAATGAATAAACCTGCAAAGGTAAAACAAAAATAAAGAAATTCATTAGCTTTGTTTTGTTGTATTTTGTAGACATGTAGAGGAATGGAGATTTACAATAATGAAAGAATACAGTGTGATCCTCTTTATAAATAAAGGAAACTTCTACAAAAGCATAATTCATTGGTGTAAAAAACTCTAAATATTCTTAAATGAAAGATAAGTTCTTTTTTCCACATTAAGTGATAGTAATCATAATCGCCGTTTTTTTAGTTTGTGCTTGCCGCTATTTGCGTGAAATCCGCGAAAATTAATGTACTGCGAATATTTTCATGAATACAGTACTCTTGGAAGCTGGTGTGCTATAGTCCTATTATTGGCTGCTGATGTACGCTTTCACTATCAATATCACATTTAGAGGTGGTGCGGTCGAGTGGATAAGTCGGCGGACTGACGATCACAAGGTACGCGGTTCGAATCCCGTCCATTCCACTAATGTCCTTTGGCAAGATATTAATCTACAATTTGCCAGACTTGACCCAAGTAAGGTAAATGGGTACCGGTAGGAAGAAATTCCTTGAATGCTTAAAGCGCCCTTTATTAGGGCAGCTATGGCTATAGCCGGGTAATAATATTAGCTCAGCTCTGAATAGTTTACTAGATAGACGGCGCATTATAAATGCTTAATATTATTATTATTATTCTAACCAGCAGTAATGAGTTGTGTATTATTGGCTTGTACAGTAGTATTTGATTACTGGTGTATAGCATGAATTATCTGTGGGTGTATATTCTCACTATCTTACCTTTAATGTATAATCCTGACCAGCAGTTATAAGTTGTGCTTCATTAGCTTGTATAGTATTAATTGGTTGCTGATGAGCCTGTACAGTCTTCAGCAGACTCAAATGAACCACAGGAGGATACTGATAATAACTATCATAGCTCACTGTAACTGTAAAAAATCAAAGATTAAATTACATTTAAAAAAATCAATTTAAATGAAATATTTCATTCTAAAATATCCAAAGAATGGATCACAAGATGAGTGGCTCATTGTCAGGGTTCCCAGCATTTCGAGAAAACAAAATTCCCTGATTATTCCCTGATTTTTCCCTGATGAAGTCTCAAAATTCCCTGATAATTATTTAAAACCCTTTCCAGTTTCGCGTGTTTTCTTTGTTGTCGCCCTGAACTATTTGCAGTATAAAACACTAGTCTGACTGACTACTGAATTTTCGATTTTCGGGCCAATCAAAATTCCCTGACATTTCCCTGATTTTGAAGCATTATTATCAAATTCCCTGTCTTTTCCCTGACTAGAAAAAGGTAAAATAATTTTCCCTGATTTCCCTGATGGGCTGGGAACTCTGATTGTTTAGCCCTCATATCTGTCACATTACAACATGCCACACTCATTCCAGGTGAGGTAAATAGGTTCCGGTAGGAAGACATTCCTTGAATGCTGTGTGCGCCTTATAGGGATAGCCTGGCTAAGCCAAGTAATGATGCGCCATGAGAACTCTACAGCGTGGATGTGGCACAATACGAATCAAATTATCATTGTAATAAAAAAACAGAAATCAACAAGAGGAAAATTCCATGCTGTGTCGTACTGGACATTTTGATAACAATTCACCTCTTTTCGACATGAAGACAAAAGAATATTTGTGTGATTGATGGCGATCCTCAAGTAGAAGGGGTACAAAAACCAAGTCTTGACTTGACTGCATTGCATTGCATATCCTGTACAACAGAAATGAAATACACTACTGTGTTGTACAGGACACAAAAATAACAGAAAATGAAAAAACAAACTAACAAACAAAACCAACAATGAATGAAATTTCCCAACAATGTTGAACTTACCTCCTACACCATTGAAGCCTGATATCTGGATGAAATCAAGACTCCCGCTGAGTCTGGCTACCACTACTAGATTACGACTGAAACACACCCCTGTGATACCGGCCTGGTTCTGATCACCTGTATGGGGCAACCAGGCTAACAGCTGACCATTCTCACTACTCCATAACTGTACGAAAGAAAAAACAGAGACAAGGAATGCAGAAAATAGCTTGTTCATATTGACCAATTTGGTTTGGATGTTTTGGTTTTTTTGGGTCTTATTGCGCCATAGCTGGGGGGACTTCCAGTATGCTTAACAAAAGAAAATGTACATACCCACAGATGTACACCTACCTGGCTCATTGCATAGCCCATTGGAAGCCCCCAGGTAGCTATGGCCTCCATCAGTTTACATTGCTATGAAGTCGCAATTGGTGTATATACAGTACCAGCCTAAAGTTGATGTTATCTGTTGACACATTCCATCAAACTTTCCATATGTTTTGTGTTTGAAGGAGTGTGTAAACAGGTAACATTAACATTAGAGCAGTACTGTGCATGAACATATGACACTGTAATATCACTGCATCCAATAATAAGTCAAAGGCAAACATACATTAAAATGTTGTCTGATACATTTTTGAGAAATGTATGTTATTACACAAATACAATTATAACAAGTGGATTAGTAAATTACGCGATGCGTAATATATGTCCCCGCGGATAATGTAAAATTCCCATTATATCACGATCAGTGCTATCACATAAGGCAAACAGAATCGAAATCGGGTAAAAAATGGCGAAGACAGTAGGCATTTTGTAGCCAATGTACAATATAGGTCAAAGTCAAGGTCAAAGGTCAAAGGGGTCAAAAGTCAAAATTCTGTGAAGAAGTTTTGTAGTCCCACCTAGCGCTATCACATAAAGCAAACGGAATCGAAATCGGATAAAAATGGCGAAAGGAGTAGCATTTTGTAGCCAATTAACAATATAGGTCAAAAATCAGGGTCAAAGGTCAAAGGTCAAAATTCTGTGAAGAAGTTTGGTAGCCATCACCTAGTGCTATCATTAAAGCAAACGGATTCGAAATCGGATGAAAAATGGCGAAGGAGTAGCATTTTGTAGCCAATTAACAATATAGGTAAAAAATAAAGGTCAAAGGTCAAAGGTCAAAATTCGTGAAGAAATTTTGTAGCCATCAACTAGTGCTATCACATAAAGCAAACGGAATCGAAATCGGAAGAAAAATGGTGAAGGAGTAGCATTTTGTAGCCAATGTACAATATAAGTATAATACAAGGTCAAAGGTCAAAGGGTCAAAAGTCAAAATTCCGTGAAGAACTTTTGTAGCCCTCACCTAGTGCTATCATATAAAGCAAACGGATTCGAAATCAGATGAAAAATGGCGAAGGAGTAGCATTTTGTAGCCAATTAACAATATAGGTCAAAAATGAAGGTCAAAGGTCAAAGGGGTCAAAAGTAAAAATTCTGTGAAGAAGTTTTGTAGCCCTCACCTAGTGCTATCATATAAAGCAAACAGAATCGAAATCGGATGAAAAATGGCGAAGGAGTAGCATTTTGTAGCCAATTAACAATATAGGTCAAAAATCAGGGTCAAAGGTCAAAGGTCAAAATTCTGTGAAGAAGTTTGGTAGCCATCACCTAGTGCTATCATATAAAGCAAACGGAATCGAATCGGTGAAACCAAATGGCGAAGGAGTAGCAAATTGAACTCACATACGGACGCACGGACGGACGGATGGACGGACACACACACATACGTACGGAGCCCGTTTCATAGTCCCCTGCTCGAACTCGTTCGGCGGGGACAACAATGCATTGCCAGGAGAATGCCGTAGACCTAAATACACGCTTGAGTGACAAAACCCTGTATCTCTTATTTTGGTGGAAATCCCTTTTTTGTGTAATAAGTCCAAATACTAATGCTCTTACCCCCAAATGAAATCATCACAACATGTAAAAGGATGAGCAATTTTATAAGCCATAGTGCTTTGGCCACCATTTGATTTTGCGCTTTTGAATATTAAACATTTTTGAGGTCTTGTGGCCCCATCAGTGATAATTTCACATACGAATAACTGAGATCTAATAGTTGAACCTACCTCTACGCTTCCATCGCTACAACCTGCTGCTATCAGTTCATCCTTGCATGCCAGACACCACACTGTAGAGCATACACCCCCTCCTCCCCCTCCTAGGGGTGCACAATGCCCCCCTCCTGCACCTGCCTCGATCACACCTTCCCTCTCAGGGGGGCTACCAAACATGTCCACTTGAGAAAAGTCAGCTGAGATGGTGCTGTGAGTTCTTGACTTGGTATACTGCTGGAGGTAAGGGTCATCGTCGCAGCTAGCCACCCCTGAGCTCCGGCTGGACGACTGCGACGGATGCCTTCCACTGGACGAACACCCCTGCTCCCCGTTTACATAGTGCCCGTCCATACTGAAGTGAATCCCGGATAGATCTTTAGAGCTACCGGGTCGGGGCATCCCATCTTCGTGTGCCCGACACCCGTTGAAGTGCGATGCAAGGTCTTTCGAGCTTCCAGGCCGTGGCATGATGACCTCCGTGCTGAAGTGTGTGTTGAGGTCCTTAGCGCTGTTAGGAGAAGCGCCCTCTGTAGTTTGTTGATCTATATCAAGAGGGCTGAATGGACTTGATGGAACGCTGTAATGATTGGGGGTCTTCAAGGGTGATGGTGAGGCTGGTTGCCAAGGTAGACTGCTACTTTTCAGTCGATGTCTGAAATTTAAAAATTAAAAGTCCTCACAATACATTGAATTTTTACTTGCAAGCTAATATAGAAGGTGGGAGGAAAGAAAACATGAAAATATATTTGTACATCTTTTGACTACTGTAATCAAGATTTGGCAAAAACTTGCACATTCAATTTGCTGCAAAGGCATTTCACAATCAAACAATACCCTTAACCTCATGATGAGTTACTATGGTAACAAGATGCCTTCTTACCTTGTTCTAGGTATGAAGTGTTCACATCTACCTTCATAAGGATCCCAGATACGTATATCACCCTGGTAGCAAGCACTTACTACCCACCGTCCTCCAGTAACAAAACACTCCACCTCCTATTAGCATGAAAACAAGAGGTACATAGATATTGAGATTGGCTTCAAAGACAAAAAGGGTGTATTGAGGTACAGATAACTAATGGACAATTCAATAAAATAACAGCTTTTCTGTACATTCAACCCCCATTGTTCAGTTTTTACTTTTAATTTCATGAGCTTATCATAACATGATAATACGAGAGCACTACATCCGGTAATACACCTTTTCATATAAACTGGAATTAAAGGCAAATGATTTCAGGAAGGTCCCGCATATATACAGAAGGAATCACTCTTACATAACAAGGTTTTTGCAGTAACAAATGATGACTTGAACCAAATACCAAATACATTTTGAAGACAGTAGCATTACAAATGGATAACATCTTGATTCAAGCAAATTTGATAATATAATAAGCAAATAATCACCGTTGACCCAAATGATGGGAAGTCTATCACTTCCCAGGCAAGCTGGATAAGCTATTTCCTCCGAAGCTGCAAAGCTGAGGAGAGATAGCGTGTACATCCAGCTTGCCGTGGAAGTGATAGACTTCCAATCATTTGGATCAAGAGGTGATTATTTGCTTTATATTCCACATCTGAAACATTTAAGAGTACGGGGAAAACCAATATTTTGGTTAAAAATTCAAGGTTTCCTTGATCCTTAAAAAAAATCCACTCAAGTCATCGATGACTGCGCTTGTAATTGTAACATAAAAGCGTACAAATAAAGTGCGCAATGCATTTGATGCATAGGCCTAGTTCAAATGGGCTGAGGTGATTGTGACGTAACAAAGGAATTTAGATAAATGAATTGTTACGTCACAAAGGAATCTGTCGCTGCATGTGATGGGAAAAATGATGGTACAAAAAACCCGAATGACAACGCACTTTTTTTTCGGGCATCCTAAAAATAATTGATGACGTGTTATAGCTCTATATGCTCTATGGGGCGCTGAAGTGGTCAGCGAAACTAAAAAGTTCCATCACTATGAGTGATGACTGATGATGGGAAAACTAAAAGTTATCACGTGACTGCCTTTTGACCAATCCTATTGCAAAATTCTTAGTATGTGGAATATAACAAGCACTAGATTACAGGGATGGTACTCCAGCAAATAACAATATTGTACAATGCCAAATGGTAATTCTCAAAGAATGTGGCACAAGAATATTGCAGGACAAAAAAAAGGAGGGAAATTAAAGCCCCCCCCCCCCCCAAAAAAAAAAAAAAAAAAAAAAAAAAAAAAAAAAAATATATATATATATATAAATAATGAGCATTTTACTTTCAAAGCTGCCTAACATTATTCAACTATCTATTCAGTATTTAAGACTAAGAGACAATGATAGAATGACATATACCTGTTCATGTCCAGTCAGATGAAGAGGTACAGCCTCGCAAGGTCCCTGGACTCTTTTGATAATATCAGCTCTACGTCCTGGTTTATAACGAGCTTGACGACTACGTACTAGGGTAGCACACTTACACAGCAGCATGATTAGGATTACTGAAGATGCACCGCTTATGATACCAAGCATCATGGTCACATAGTAGTCCCATCTGTCAAATAAACAAGATGGGTAAATTCAGGCATTGAGACTCCATTTCCGGTCTAAATGTTTAATAATTTTTAACCCTAGAGATTATTTAAGGTCATATCTCATCTGCCATGTGATGGGTTAGCATCTAGTTTGCAATGCTTAGTCTTTGGAGTGGCTGGAAAATCAAGTGCGTTCATATTTTTTTTAGATTTTCCAGTTGCGATAACGTCTCAAAGACTGATGCAAATGAGTCTCAGACATGTCTCCTCTGCCGAGATACCACTTTTACCTGGCATTTCTATTACACCTCAGTGCCATTAATTCATTGCTCTTGGTAACACATTTTCACTAGCACAACAAGATTGTCACTTGCAGACAGGTTCTTCAACAATTCAATATCATAACATGATTTTCTCATCAATATCAAAGACATAAATGATGACATACCGATCAGCTTCATGGAGACCCTCGTAGCTTCCGATAATCTGACCAACGCCAGGAGACGAACCATATCTCTTCATCTCTGAATCCTTTCTCAAAGCTACAGCATCTTCAGGACTGATCTGAATGTTCAGTTTGATAGGTGGAAGAATGCTCACATATCTGTGTTTGGGCAAACAGAGAAGTTAAATATTGTAAGATATAGTACTTTCCAGTTATCACCAAGTACTACATTAGTCATACTCTGGTCATACTATGGTATGTATTTACAGGTTCTAACGGCTGCAGAATAAACCACAAAGGGAGACCTTGGCAAGGAGTGGAGACACCCAATAATCTAAAGTCAGCAAAATCAAAACTGATGAAGAATCATCGACTGCAGAAGACTGGAAAGTCACACCGAAACCTTCAGAAAAACAATGTGTTTCAACAATTAATATAACAGTCCTTACACATAGGAATTATAAAACAAGTATCTTAACCATTTAGAATCCATTTTTTTCCCCCCACAGATCAATGAAGCATGATTGTCAAATATGATTGCCACAAATGGTTCTCAGAATTGTTTCATCTGCATCTATGCAGCTTAGGCCACCACAGGTTGAATAAGTGGCACCTAGTAGAGAAGCTATACAATGCAAGATGTGGAACTTTCCAGTTTTTATGTAACAAAACTCTTTGGTTAAAAGACAACATTAATTTAATTTTCTAGGCAATATCAACCAAGTGTCAACTCACCTGTCTGCTAAGCTCATGTTGTACATGTTGAAGAGTGCTGGCCAGTGCCACGCTGACAGCTTCCATAATCCTCTCTGTCTCACCCACAATGACAACTTATCGCTGCAATTGCTTCCGTGGCAAGGCTTCAAATCCGACGTACTGCTCTCACCACCACCACCCACAACACTCTCAACTTTCTTCCCGGCTTGTTCTTTCTCATCACTGGTCTTAGGGGAATCCCCGGATTTTGGAGCTATGAAGTCATCAGCTTTGCGCGCTTGGTCAGGATTAGGGATGGGATTAGGATTGTCAGGGGTGTGGTGGGGGTTTGTGAGAGAGGGCATAGGGGGTAGTTTAGGGTCCAGAGGGGTAGGTGTGGTGGCAGAGGGTTCTAAGGGACTACCGTAGCTGTTGCTCACAAGGAAGAAATTGATGATACCAGCTTTGTAAATGAAGAGACAGGTCACGATGATCCAAAGCAGGAGGGTGAACTGAAGGAGACAAATAACAAAGAAAAAGCAAGAAAAAAAGGGTTTAGAATGTAATTTAATCAAAATTGTCAGTAAATACCCTCCCCCCTCAAAAAAAAAACAAAAACAAAAACAAAAAAAAACAAACCAACAACAACAAAAATCAAACAAATGCACAGGCCTGGTCATTGTAACCTAGAAAGAGAAATATAGTAGAAAGAGAAAATATATCCTTTCAAAGAAAATTGCCAAATATTACATCCCATATGACGTGTATAAGTTCCTTGAACCCAATTCATAACATAAAACATTGTTCCACACTCATTGTTGTATTTAACAAATTTAGCTATATACACACCTAGGAAGTCAAGCGGTATGCATCTAGAGTTACCAAAATTTTTAATAAAAATATTTTGCTTGTATTGTTCTATTAGTTAACACTAAGAGCTCCAAAATATAAAGGTGGATAAATTGTATTAAACACCATATAAATGTTATTATTGTTATAAATGATCTAGTCGAAATACTTCCACATCATTAATACAAAGTTATGTATCTCTGAAAACATAAGAATCTGGGGCCCGTTTCTCGAAACCGTCATGAGTCTAATTTCGTAAACAACTCATTAAAAAGCGTGTTAATTTTACAACACATGTCCCTATGAGTTGTCCAAGAACTTAGATTTATGACGGTTTTGAGAAACGGGGCCCTGTTTCTTTCTCACCTTAATAATCTTCTGAATAATCCTGACGCTAGCTAAGAAGTTGAATACCCTAAGCCTACGAGGGATCCTTGGTCTAGGGGCAGGCTCCTCGATGGGTTGACCCCAGAAGGGTGAAAGAAAGGACCGGTGGTGGGTGCGAGAAGGCCGCACCCCTTCTGGAGAATCTTGTAAGGTTTGTCTCATACCAGATTTATACAAGTCCGAGATCTGAAAGATAAAAATCATAATACATGGATTATGAGATAAATAACCTTTATTTCAATGGTTGAATCCGGTGCTTGAATGTGTTCCAGGAGAACAACCTTAGAAATTGTATACATGTTCCTGTTCAAGGATGAAAAGTCAAGAAATTTGTTTTATAGTTCAAATACGCTATAGAGCTAAAAAAGGTTTCTGCTGCTTTATTTATATCAAAGAAAAATAAATGTCTCAATAATTTTAGTAAGGAAATGTCACACGTACATGCATGTAAATTAATCAGTATATTGCAGCAAATTTCTTACCCCCTCAACCCCCCCCCCCCTTTCCCCTATCAAAGAAAGAAGATTGCAATTTACCTCAAGTCTCCTAAAATCTAGTGCCAAGATGGGGACAAAAAACATCATTTGAAGGAAGAAATCTGAGAACATAGCCACCAGAGCAAGCAGACAAAACTCCTAAGAGCAAAGGAAGAAATGGAAAACATTGGAAGAATACGTTAACATCTTTATTGTCACCACCACCATCATCATCCTTATGATTATCATCATCATCATCATCATCATCATCATGATCCACATCATCATCATCATCATCATCATCATCATCATCATCCCCATCATCATCATCATCATCATCATCATCATCATCATCATCATCATCATCATCATCATCATCATCATCATTGATCATCATCATCCCCATCATCATCATCATCATCATCATCATTGATCATCATCATCCCCATCATCATCATCATCATCGTTATCATCACCACCACCACCATCATCAAAGTAATCACCATCTTCTCCACTGATAGAAACTGCTATCATCTCATTTTTATCAGCATTGACAATGTTATATGCGACTCATCATATCAAAATGAGACGCAAGTTACCAAAAAAGAGGAAAACGAGTCAAGGAAATCGCCAAAATAATAAAAATTTCAATATTCAAGAAAAAAAATATCTTTGATTTTCCGAACCTTTAATGATTCATATGTGCTCTGTGAAAAGAATAAGTGGAAACGATGATGGAATTTGTTTTAAAATGGATTGTTTTGCCGATTCCTCGACTCTTTGCCCAGCGACTTTAATATGTCTCATTTTTATATGATGCATCACATGTTGTTACATTGAAGTAGAGGTGCTCATTCATTTTTACCAGAAATTAATTCCACAATTTCAGCATGACTTAAAAGCCTCCCATACAGGCTCACCTGTACGGCTGACACAAATGTAAAGAGTCCAATCACTACAATCAGAATCTCAGTCCACATGTTCTTACTAATGGACCAACCTTCCTTGCTTAGACCTAGACGATGAAAGAGAAGAGAAAACCAAAGTGTTTTACTCTGTTATCTTTCATCAAACATCTTAGTAACACTTCATATTCTAAAACAGAGTTACACTTTATTAACTTTCATGGTTAGAAATTGTTTAGGGCACATGAGTGCTCATCATCATTCACAGACAATTATACTACACAATGTAGCAGAGTTGTTTGAACAGCTTGATAACTCTTTTTTGACCAATTAACTTCTGTAAGAAGAGGGAGATCTCAACAGGAAGATCGCTAATTGATGTTCGCTGTTTGGTAAGATATGAATTCCCAATACCAAGTCCCTCAGATAGGGGTTGAAACCATAGATCTCCTTGTTTGATTTCTTATAAACATTTAACTGTTTTCTTGGAGTCAGGTAAATTAAACCAATGGCTTGACCAGAATTAGAATATTTGACATCAACCTACACCCATTCATCTATCTATCTATCTATCTATCTATCTATCTATCTATCTATCTATCTATCTATCTATCTATCTATCTATCTATTCATCTCTCACTAACCTTGTGCAATTCTCAACTCTACTGGTAAATCGATGGGCGTGGACGTAACAGACTTTACCAGAACAAGAATATTCTCAAGTCCGATCAAGATGATGATGTATGGAAACACTTCACTGTAAATTAAAAGAAGACAAAGTAATTTTTAAAAAGTAAATAAGTTTACAAAAAACTTTAGAAAAACTGATAACCCCAGTACTGCAGAATGTCTGGAGAAAGTATTCAGGCAGGTTCGAAAAGGCTATATCCTTGGTCCCAAAGGGTTAAACCTGGTGTAACAAAATAGGAATAAGCATAAAACCGCTCAAATATAGTCTCATGTTTTCCACATTGCACTAAAAGATATGTGTGAGCGATCTTGTAATATTCTTCTCATGATTTCCAGTGAATTTCACTGAAATGTTTGAAAGAAACATAATGTAACAGTCGTTTGAGACCTTTGCTGCCTTGCCTGCTCACCGAAGGTTACCCCATGAAGGTTGCGTAACGATCTGTGTGTATCACCCACACAAGAGAATCCCAATTGGTTTTCCATGTCAATGCTGAGTGAACGCTAAATGAGTCGGGCTCCCGACTTTCCATGTTTTATACTTATATATTGTGAAATAAAGACACTTAAACAAGATTTTTCTTTATTATAGTTACAGGATTCAATCTTTCATAATATCCAACTGTGAACCCAAATTAAAATTTTCCTTCTCCTAAGATTATACACCAGCTTTAACTGCTTTTCAGGATTACAATGTATATAGCGATCCTCTACTTTATCTTTAGACTAATACGATTAGTACCTCCATTATATAATCATGGGATAGCTCAGTTGGTAGAGCGGTTGTCTCATGGGAAGATCCCTGGTTTGAAACTAAGTTGATGCGCTAGTGCCCTTTGGTAAAGCATTAATGCCCAACACCAAGTCCCTGGGATAGGACTCAAAGCCATAGGCCCCCTTGTTGCCTATTTATTTGCATTTAATAGAGTACCAAAGTGTGATGTCATAATGGTGGTGTTTTCTAGCCCGTTGCTGGACCGCATTTAGGCTAAACCTCATGCACAGGCTTTTTTGTCATGGTTGCTGGCTCTAAACAATCTTGTGTTGAACAATAGCAATATGATCGCACCAAAATCTGTTCGTGTATGTGCCCGAGTCTAGCCCGTTGCTGGACGCATTTAGGCTAAACCTCATGCACAGGCTTTTTTGTTTAGAACCAGTAACTGGGACAACGGGCGATTATGACGTTAACACTTTGGTACTGTATTGCAGTCAGGTAAAATAAAACAATCAATCAATCAATCACACATTGCGGTCCACGGACCTAGGGCATTTATTGTTCTATAGAAATATGTTCTACTTACCCCTCATTGAGCGTTGGTTCTACACCATACTGTATACACAGACCAGCTGACATGGTGCATGATAGGACTAACATGACTGTAGCACTCAAGGCTAAACCCCACTTAGATTTAACCATCTCAATCTTACCTGTAAAAAAACAAAAACAAAACAAAACAAATATTATCCTTGCAATTTTGTGAGGTGTTCAGGTTTTTTTTTTTTTTTATTGTTGTTGTTGTTGTTGTTGTTGTTGTTTTTTTTTTTTTGGGGGGGGTTGTGGGGAGAAGTCAATTTGTTTCTTGATAAAGGACATAGTAGGGGCAATTATGTATTTGAATAATTTATTGAATCATTGTTTGTTATACAAGTCTTTACGCAACATTTTTTATGAAATAAACTTTTTGGTCTCTGAAATCCGTAATCATGTCTTTAGCCTGTTAAAGACAAGCTGAATTTGATGTAACACACATTTCCAATAAATCCCAGCCCAAGTATACTTGGGCACAGTGTTCAATTATCCCAGTGGGCCCAGTGTTCCCTTTATTAATTGTTCAAACTTAAGCCACAAACATGAATTATGATAAGAATATGTTGAATATAAAGTCCAAAATAACTCAGACCAGTGTCCATCCATGAAGTATATGCAACAAGGATACCTGATCGATTTGCAATTGATTGCTAGGCGCCTTCTCCATTCAAAAGGCGTCAGTTTCCCGCGGGATCCTGTTCCACCCCAGGAAACATCCAGCTTTCAGCTTTTTAATAGATGATTCCCGCCTAGGTTTTCGGGATTCTATTCAAAAGCCGATAAAAAGGATGCGGGAAACTGACACCTTTTGAATGGAGAAGGTGCCTAACATGTTATATTACAGGACCCAGGGTTTCGTTATACCAAATCACATCAGATCAACTGGGTTAAAGGAATTTCCATTATATTTATAATAATAACTAAAAGGTCATTATATTTATATTATTTAAAAAAAATAATAAAACATGTTTTTTAAATTTTTTAAAAAGTTATTACTTACGGACTGAGAAGTAGATGTAGAACATAAGCAGGCAATATATAATGGCACCAGGCAGCATGTCATGAGAGTTGATTAGACTCTGAAAGAATAAAAATGAAATGTCAGAAACATATCTTATTGTATAAATTAATAACCAAAGTCAATTGTCAATAGTTGGTAGAATACAAAATGCTCTATAAGTGCATTACCACTTGAAAACAATTGGAACCCATCTTCTTCAGAGTTGAAGATATCTATTTCAGAAGGCATTTGTAAAAATGTATAGGCTCGAAGTTTGTCTTATTTTTGAGAAAATAGACATTCAAAAATTATTTAATCCAAAACAAATACAGACATTGGCAGTTGCTTAATTTTCTTCGATGGATCATAATGTTTAAAACAAGACTCTAAAATTACTATACTGTACAATACTTTTCCTGATCCACTTTTCTTATTTATATGACATACGTATATGTGTAGAATGACTATGAAAAACTCTCCAGCGTTAATGATCCCATGAGACTAACTCTTCAATAATACTAATTATATGATCCTATAATCAATTATTTTTATGATATACCTTGTTGTAGACGTGTAGAATCAGAAACTCTCCAGTGTTCCAATCCAGAGGGCCGATCCCATGTTGAAATTCTCTTCAAAATGAGACGTCAATTCCTCAATAATATTCATACAAACCTACATAATCAATGATTTTTATGACATACCTTGTAGTAGATATGTAGAATGAGAAACTCTCCAGTATTCCAATCCAGAGGGGCCGATCCCATGTTGAAATTCTCTTCAAAATGAGACGTCAATTCCTCAATAATATTCATACGAACCTACATAATCAATGATTTTTATGACATACCTTGTTGTAGTAGATATGTAGAATGAAAAACTATCCAGTATTCCAATCCAGAGGGGCCGATCCCATGTTAAAATTCTCTTCCAGATGAGACTTCAATTCCTCAATAATATTCATACGAACCTACATAATCAATGATTTTTATGACATACCTTGTAGTAGATATGTAGAATAAGAAACTCTCCAGTGTTCCAATCCAGAGGGGCTGATCCCATGTTGAATTTTTCTTCCAGATGAGACTTTAGCTCTTCAATGAAACTATCAAGATAAAGAAGGAGAATGTTAGGAGTAGTGGAGGGTGAGAGCAAACAAAACAAGGGAGAAGTCGATATGATGAAAATGGAGTAAAAATTGTAATTGAACTTAAATATCATCTTGTGTCAGCTGAAAAGGGAAAAACGCAAACAAAGTTATCTCTTATTTTTACTAAGTATGAGTAAGTAACATTTTGTTACAAACAAACAGTGCATTTCAATGAAGTTTTCATTGTCATTTCTAAATATAAAATACAGTTTCTGTTGCATTATTTCGGAAAAGTTAAATCCAATTGGAATATCAAAAACAACTCATTTTTCAAATGTTCATGATGTTCTATTTCAGAGCAACACTAATCAAGCTGCTCACAGGGTATCAATCATCCAATTTTTAATTAAACAAAAATGAGATAAAATGAACCTTTTCAATGAATGGTATAGTGTAAACAGCGATGAATATTTACATGTACATGTAGCAAGGCAGAAGACAATTAAGCCACAAACAGTTGACCCCTCTGTTATTTACAGAACTATACAAACAAGTCTGAATATCATAATGCTGCATTATGATTAGTGCACACTATACTAGCTACACATGTGCCCGACCATGTGGACTTTGCAAACAGACTTTTTATGTACAGTAGACTACCCGAGGGCATTGAATAATTTGATCTTTTATTTGAATGTTAAGGGATGAGCATCACATCAAATCAATAATCAAAATAGATGCTTCCGAGCAACAGCTATTTTATTATGCTTTTGTCACCCCTGACCAACATGTACACATGTAGCACTGTTCATGTCTCTCTTCTAATCTTTCTGTTTGTGTTTTTTTATCATTATGTCATGCTTTTAAATTGTATGTCATCTTTTGTATTGTATACAACATGTATTCTTTTAGGTCAAATAAATAATAATAATAATAATAATAATGTATACATGTACTAGTCAATCTATTTGTTTTGATTAGTTCTTCGGAAAAAAAAAAGAGGATTTTTAATCACTGTAATCATCAATGATTGAACCACCACCTTGGTTTGTTTGGAAACAAATATGTTTTTACACGCAGAGTTCTAGGTATCATAAATCACGGTCAACTGCCATATGATGTACCATCATTATAAAACTTAGGGAAAACAAATTTGTTTTAAAACAGGTGCGCCTTCTGATACTGTTTCTTTTCAGTCAGAGGCAAAAATAGATTCATTGTAAGTTTGACCTACCAGTCTCATTGAGTATTTACAATGTCTAATGGTTTCTTTGAATTAAAACTAATGGCCTTTTTATTGTCTACATACCATCCAACCACAACCCACTTCCTCAATACATTGAAGTGATCAGGTTGCATTGCATCTAAAAATAGATAGATCTGCCCACCGCATACAGCAAAAAAAAAACAGTAATTTATAAAAATGGAATGTTAAATCATGCGCGACACTGAAATCATATTCAAAAATAGCACCAAGCGATATGATAATTTGTGCTTTAAACTGGAATTCTGTAGCAGTTATTTTGTGCGTAGTAAAAAAAAAAGATTGTACTTCTATATAGTGCATACCAACCAAGATATGTTTGAAATTAAATTAAAGAAAGAGTATTTCTTGAAGGAAAAAAGTAGTACTAGTATTAACACAATTTGTTGTGAGAAAAGTAATAATCCTGGAAAAGCACAGATTACAGCATAATTTACACATAATTTTCCTAATGAAGCAGAAAGAGTTCCTTTTTTTGATAATTTGTTTTGGAGAACTCTAACTGGATTTAACATTGAAGCAGTATACTTTTGACCCTTTTGTATTTTGTTGTTTTGTTACTCCCACGATGGGGGAACAATAATTGTAAAGTACTTAGCGATGATACTGTTGTGTACATGTACGGTGCTAATTATCATTATTTTAGGACTGCACACAGCCAGGACTGGACACAAACTAGTGACAAAATATACAGTGATTGAGAACCATTTAATAAGTCTTGGTTTAAAGAGAATGAATTGTGAATGTTATCTGTAATGTTACTGAAAGATACATTTATAATGTACTTGTAGAATGACTTAAAAGAAGCCTTTACTACTATTAAATAGCACCCTTAAAAGAGACAATGAATTGCGAATATCATCTGTAATGTTGCTGAAAGATCAATTTACCAAGTAGATTGACTTAATACTAAGCCTTTACTACTATTAAATAGCACCCTTAAAAGAGACAATGAATTGCGAATATCATCTGTAATGTTGCTGAAAGATCAATTTACCAAGTAGATTGACTTAACACTAAGCCTTTACTACTATTTAATAGCACCCTTAAAAGAGACAATGAATTGCGAATATTATCTGTAAAGTTGCTGAAACATCAATTTACCATGTAGACTGACTTAACAGAAGCCTTTAAGTACTACTATTTAATAGCACCATTAAATTTTGAACAAGTCTTGATAAATACAAAAAGAGACAATGAATTGTTTATTATCTATAATGTTGCTGAAAGATACATTTACAATGTAGATTAACTTAAAGGGGTCCAAAACCCAAGGAAATAATCACTTTTATAAGAAAGAGTACAATCAGATGAGCAATTTAAAAAAAGTTTCATCAAAATCGGTTATAAAATAAGAGAGTTATGGAAGTTTGAAAAGTCTCATTGTACCTTCTATGGGGATCCTCAAATTAGCAATGTCGGCTTCAAAATGGCCGATTTTATGGACAACTCTCCATTGGTTTTGTACACAAATTTTTAGATTTTCCCCATTTTCTTTCAAAATATGTCTTATTTACTTCTGAGCTTAAAATATGTCATGGAAAAATATATTTCACACAACATATGTTGAGCTCAGAAGGAGGTAAGACATATTTTGAAAGAAAATGGCGAAAAACTAAAAAAATTTGTACAAAACCAATGGAGAGTTGTCCATAAAATCGGCCATTTTGAAGCCCATGTTGCCAATTTGAGGATCCCCATAGAAGGTACAACAAGACTTTTCAAACTTCCATAACTCTCTTATTTTATAACCGATTTTGATGAAACTTTTTTAAATTTGTTCCTCTCATTATGCTCTTTCCTATGAAAGTGATTATTTCCTTTGGGTATTGGTTTCCTTTAAAAGAAGCCCTTACTAGTACTAAAATTAAATATTTTTTACAATGTAATTGCATCCTGTTCGCAGATGCAAAATCTATTAATATTGAAATAGGAGCTACATGTACATGCATGAAAACAAAAGAAGTAATACAAGACCCTTTATGAACAAAGTGAGGGCCCTTTTTATTGATTGAGGCTCTTAAAGGTATACACATCATGGACATTACAGAAAAGGGCTACACAATACATTGTTAACATTCTAAGAAACAGATATATTCTTCAATCCCTTTTATGTACATTGTACTAGGTTATATCAATAAATGCTTATTTACGAACCGTCTGATCATGTTAGTAGAAGCATCGGTCAATACACAAACAAGATAAGTAATGAGTAGCTAGTGCTTTACTCCATGCAGACACATTATTTTTCTGAAGGTCACAGCTTGCTTTATGACACGACTGACTACGTGTGCATTTTGAAAAAATACATTGTAACGGTGTTGATTTTGAACAGTTTATAATCTCCATTTCTCTTATTCATTATTTTTTATTCATTTATTTTTTGTCCTTGACATCAAAATCAATTGTGCTAACTTAATGAGAAGAGCTCAAGAAGGTTAACACAACGCTCAACATTAGCATGTGCCCTGTTGCCCGGGGCAACCAGATTTGACCCTTGAGCAACCAAATTAGGAAGAAATCATCAAAGTAGTTGCTCGAATCGGGCAACCACATATTTTCGCTATATTTATGTATTAGGGCTTACATGACAGACTAAATGTATTGGGCTTTCAACCATATAAACTTGGTTACATTATCAATTCATTGTAAATCACATTTTATGCAATTTTTTAAAACACAAATCAAATCTTCAATGTAGTCATTGTTTTTTGGGTTTTTTTTGGCAGGGCAACTCCTAAAAAATGTTAGTGTTAAGTGCTGGTTAACAGATTTTTTTCCCCCATTATCCTCATCACCACTACCATCACTATTGCCATCAATATCACCTTAACATCAACATCATCATTAACATCCTCATCAACTTCATCATCACCACCACCATTATTACCAAATGTTATCATCATCACTATATCATTTTTATCACCATTATCCTTTGTTATCCTTTGTTCCATCAATACTTTGAGATCATCCTTATCATCATCATGACCTCTCATTACACTATTCTCAGGTTAAGAGACATAGATTTACAATTTACAATTTTCTGTTGGTATGAATACATCATCATTATCCATTAGTTATGCATTCATACTTGCTATTTATTATGAATAATTTGAAAAATGTAGCAATTTTACAGACTCACCTATCATTGTATGTATGGAACACAACCGTCACAGCGAATGAGATCTGCTGCGATACAGAGTGAATGTTATACTTCTGTAATCCTGTGTATTTGGCTTGCACACCCAACAGAAGATCTGAAAACAATGAAGCAATATTTAAGTAAATTTACATACACATGGCTTGACATAACGTGTACTTGGATACACTAACATTTGCTTTAGCAATAAACAGATGCCAAGTTCAAAAGAAAAATTTGCGTGAGATCATTCACATCGTGTTTTAAAGCAGTGTGCACACGGCGCGCCAGGCCTAAAAATTCGACGCGAATCCGCGAATCGATTCGCGTGGAGATTCCCGTCGGGTCCGTACAGCGCGAATCCAAGTGGATTCGCGTGAGGTGAAGGTCGAGGTTGACAAAATAAAATGAAGTTTTCAAATTCAATCACTCAATTTACGATTTGGCAACAAAAAAAAATTGACGATTACCATATCTAAATGCATTTATTTACAAATTCACATTTATTTACAAATTGCAAACAAAAAAGTTGGGTTTAGATCGATTTATCCGCAAACACAACTTAAATCTGGCCTCAACCCGGCTATAACTAACACAAAAATACATGTATGGTACACCGGAGGGACAGCATAAAATTATGGGCGACTAACAAACTTACTATTTACTTTTCTTACGGTACGTAAATCTATTTCTGTGTGCGCGCCGGTCGATTATTCGATGGAAAACATACGTTTTGTTACGGAGCCGATGATTGGTAGTTGACACATTGTTTACATAAAATATAACCAATCATATTAATTAAGCGATACGTACGGCGAGTTATAGCAACGTGATGCGAACTGTAGACAACTCGCCCACGGACAAATTCAATTCACCCTCCAAAAACAGGGCGACGTGTTTCAAGAGCTAGCAGAGCGATAGCGCCTTTTTAGCGAGTTGTTTTCAAACGATTAGCATTTTATCCAAGAAAGGAATATTAAAATCTGGATAAAATGGCTTAAAATACAGATCTTTGAGACAATTTGCCCTTATTTATGAGACAGCTTGCCCACGCTAAATCTAATGTTTATATATTTTAAACTATGTTTTTTAATATGTGTGCTATTTTTGTTAATCTGCTTTATAATAACATCTTACTTTTTACAGCTCATTATTTATGTGCAATATTTTTGTTGCCAGTAAATGTCTTTGTTACATACAGTATTATTTCATATCATGATTGATTAATATGTCTTTCATATATTATTTATAACTCCATTATTATATAAAATCTTTTTATATCACAATTGATTTATACATTACATGTATATAATTTTATTGTGAATCAACCTCTTGTTGTCTTTAGACTGTTTGTTTGGTTGAATAAAACCATTTGAAAAAACAAATTTGAACATACTAGTATATATTATAGAGTGATGATTTTTAGAGAATGTGAAAGATATTTTTAAAAAAAAAATTTATTGCAATAGAAACTGCATGTATACAAGAAAAAAAAAAAGATTCTCGCAAGTCTTGCGAGGAGAATCCAGACCATTCCCGACTCTTCGATATTTGCGAGAATCTAGATTCTCGCGGGTCACCACTGCGAGAATCCAAACAGATTCTCGCCACCCGGCACGAATTTTTAGGCCTGCGCGCGTAACCACATGTGCGCACAAGCAGTAGTATTTTGTACACAAACGAGGCGCGCGCGCACGCTACACATGTTTCACGTAGTAAGCTATCTTTCATATAACGATCGCCTGCATGAAAACATCGCACTCTCAGGGATTGATGCGCAACAAAACTGCCGATATTTAGGGTTTTGAGACTCCAAAATGGTAAAAAAATCTATAACAATGTACTTTTTCTCCTTTTGCGTGAGAAATGGGGTGTTCTGCGTGAGATCGTGAGACGGACCCGAAATGCGTGATTCTCAGGCAAGATGCGTGAGACTTGGTAGCTCTGAATAAATGACCCGGGGAGGGACACGTTTCACCATGTTGTTCAACTTAAGCACAACTTTACAAACGGCCATGCGTTTTGAGTTGAGCCCTTAAAAAGGTGGAGTTGTGACATCTGCTCCTCAAATATGATTTTGTTTATTGATTTACTTAAAAATTATACAAGCTATATAGCTGAATTTGGTCTTAAATTAAAGCTCTCATGTAGGGCAACAAAATACATGTTTTAAAAATTGTTAAAATTTCATCATTGTCTGTTAATTAACTGTTAATTAACGAGAGTCAGGGGTGGAGGAGGAGCCGCGCAGGAGGAGCCGCGCAGCAAATATGGTACATGTGCTGTAAAACAGAGTTGAATCATGTTCAGAGATAGATTTTTTTAAAATTGAAATGCTTTCACCTTTCTGAAACACTTGCAACATGTAATTTAGCTTGTTTATGATCCATAAAATTAGTTATAAACAATTTAATGCTGTACACTATTGTGACTGTACTATATGAATGACAATTTCTTTACAGCTAAAGGGCTCTTATATAGGACATTACTGTTTACCAAGATAAAGGGACTTTCACATGTCTGTACTACTTTGCTACTTCTATCTGCCTTACCAACTTATATAGGATTCTTTATTACATGTGTAGTATCTTAAACAGTGAGTTACAATACTTAGAACATGGCAACAAGGTACATTTTCTTCAAAAATTGAAATTTTCGAAGTCATCTTTCCAGCCTGGAGCAAAATGTGGTAAACTCTCCCAGGGTATAGAAAGTTATACATGTTTGGAAAGCTCTAAATGTGACGAGTTCAAATCTGCAGTAAATAATGTTGTAGGGTAAGCAATATTTTTTTTGCAATTTTTTTTCCATGCCATCTTCTTTCATTAATTTTTCATGCTTTAAGATTCATAACCTTTCAATGGCGCCACCTATGTTAATTTTAAGCGCATTTCCGAACTCCTCAGACATTCAGCTTCCAGAAAATGTATACTTTTGTGGGGTTAATATAAATTTTTATAAAGTTACAGCCACTTTCATGGAAATGCGCATGATTAGTACGAATTTTGAGTGTGTCACACAACATGGGCCCAACTTAAAACGCATGGCCAAACAACTTGAACATGAAGAGCCAAATGAGATTATTCCTGAAATTCGACTGCACTGCATTTCCAATAACAACGCCCTTTCATTAAATATAAGGGGCCCATGGCATAAATAGTTTGTATTATAATAACTTTCCCACTAATTGTAACTACACTGTACCATGGTAATGCTGCTCAACAGCCAATCAAATGCAGTATTTCCTGAAAGTTATGTACCATTGATGGCAAAGTTATTATAGTCCTAACTCTTTATGCAACGGGGCCCTGGCCTCTAAAAATTGAGGAATTGAGGAATTTTAGCCTCTCCTATATGAGATTTAAACTTTGAGGAATTTCAGCATAAAGCAGAATAAGAACATTACACATTCAAACAAAAGATGTCTTGAAGTATTCTTACCATGTAATGCAGGTTTATCATAGAAGTTTCCAATGAACACAGATCGACCCGGGTAGGGATCTTCTTGGAAAAGATCAAAGCTGCCTTGCCACACGTTAGCTGGAGATACTACAAGGCAGCTATGCTCTGGCATCACACCCCTTGCATGATCGACAGCATCAGCTACATAGAGACATGATGAACGCAGTAATACTCTGTAAAGTCAAGAAAGTGGGAGTATGTTATGGCTTGAGTTTTTACAAATTCATATAAACATACATGTAGAACACAAATATCCTACCAATTATTTTAATTTTCCAAATTGAAAATTGATAACCAAGTGTATTGTATCCCCTAGTGCGATCCATGATTGCATCATACTCTTCCTTTAATGTCGTCACTATACAGAAGTCAAAATTTTTAAAACGAAGTTACTTTTTTAGCCTCAGTTCAGTTTGCAGAATGAGATATATAGCAAAAAATATAGTGCCCAAGTCATATTACCCCGCAAATAGTGAAATAATCCAATACAAGAATTCATAAACTTCCTGTTTTCATTATTTTTTTTCTAATGAACTTTTTAATATTATTATGCGGACAGCAACATGTATTAAAATCAACATAATTTGATTCAAAATTTTTTGTAATGCACAATTTGTTTAAATGGATAGCATTTGGAAGTGATTAAACTGACTTACTCTGATTTTGAGCTGAAACTCTTGATCTCTTTATCCAGCTCAAAAGCCTTGGCAAGGGGTCCTCTGACATCATCACCATAGGTCAATCCTGGTTGCCATGGATATACGGATGCATTCACAACCACCTGCAATACGTAACCTACAGGTGGTCTGGAAAACTGAAAAGATACAAATATTCTATGAGAAAAGGGTACAGATGCAGAGGACTCAATGAGGACAATATATAATTTTCATAATATCTGTTTCATTCAGATAAAACATCTATCTTGGTTCATAACATCTTAATAATATGTTAGCTAGAATATAAAATAGCATTATTCTCAACAGCTGTTTGACATGCATTCAATACACAATGGGTAAATAATAGTACTTTTACAATCTATATAAAGTCTATAATATTTTCAGTATGAATTACTAAGCAGCGAAACAAATGAGAAGGAAAATGTACATTTATTTCTAGGATACACGTAACACAATATTCTTTCTTCAAAGTCATATTCACATAAAACAACAAATACCTTTAAACAAATGTCATTTTCATGAATCAGTATTTGTAATGAGATGTTAACATTTCTCAATCACCTGACTGAAGCTTACACATTCTCAACCGTTTCCAAGGCAAAGTCCACTGTATCATTGAGTCATCATACAGGAGGGTAAGAATCAACATTATCAAAAGATCAAAGGTCTATTACTTCCGCTTCCACGTCATAAACCATGTGGAGCACAAATACAAATACTACTACATTGTATCCCGCTTTGTTTCTTACTTTCTCTCCGTCTCTCTTCCTTTCTCTTTCTTGCTCTCTATTTTTCTTTTTATTATGTCTCTCTCCCTTCCCTTCTCTATATTTCTATCTCTATCTCTCTTTATCGATACCTGAAATTCTCTTTTTCTTTGAGTTTTCTCTCCTTCTTATGAGAAAGAGATAGATAAAGGATGGAGAAAGAGGGCTTCAACCAAACTCTCATACAGTTTGAATTAATTATACATTTTTGCTTCAAATATTAAGAAATTTATATTACCGGTAACTGTAAATAACTTTATACAACATTTTGTTTAAACAGGGTTCAAATATCAATGCGCATTCCCCAACCCCTTCCCCTAATAAAAATCCTACATTTCAGTTAAAAGATTTTTAATTTAGTTTTCAAGCTCACCCATTGTGGTCGTTTGCTGTGATCAATGGCAGTCTTATTATCAGGCAGCTGTTTGGTGTAGAACTTTCTCGCCGTGTCCGGGAAGCCCTTTAGGGGTGTGGTGTACTGATAGGGTGCTGTCAGTGTCAGGGGAACAGCGAAAAAGCATGGAAGACTGCACAAGGAAAGAAAGAAATCAGATGTAACTTGATCGTAAGAAGACAAAAAGATATATAAATCTTGCTGTGTGCATCCGGAAGAACCATTGGGTCTAGCATACACACACTTGACATGATCGACTTTCCAAACTCAGCTCTATTTTTTTTTTCCTAGAAGAAATAAGTACGGTTAATATTTTGAACATTAACAAGATTTCAATACTACACGTAGCATATGAATCTTTGTTAAAAACACTAAATTCCTATATTTCCTTTATGTTTCTAAATCAAATATATAAGTGATTTTGTTTTGTTTTGCTTTTCCAAATTGAATTTCCATTATTTGGTACAATTTCTTTTTCTTAACCCTGCTGACCCTTATCCTCACCTGCACAATACAGCAATGACCGATGAAAAGACGATAAGAGCTATTGGGTAATTTGAACAGAAGACACCGTAGTTGTAGAAAACTCGGGACACCATCTCTCGCATCTTGCTGACGATTTCATACTCCGCATCCTCCCCCATCTCGATGGCAGGTAGACTGGTGATCAGTGGAATGCTCAGGGACAAGTGGGTCTGAAGACTTCCTTGGGAGGTAACTGGAGCTCACTTTCTTACCAAATCATCTCAATGTATCGTCAGGTTTTCTTCATCATGAAATAAACTGCATCATGGGAGAGAATAATCAGAAAATTAAAAACGAATTATATGACAAAAAAACTGGGCCTAAGCCCTAACTAACAAAAACATTATCGGTTGTCTTAGTGAGTCTGCTATTGCCTGCCGAGTGTTGTTGTGATTTCTTGACCCAATTTTATTTTTGGGGTCTTGGCCTATTGAAGCGAGTGCCCCTACAACGTATCGAGGTACATTGTATAATCATGGTTTCACTTTGTATGGTAAGAGTGCCCATGGACACTACTAATGTCCATGGAGTGCCCAAGTCTGCACAGTGCCTATGTCTTTTATAGAACAAAACACCAAACCAACTCCAATTTCTAATCTTAACCTCAACAATCCATTTTGATACAAAAAACTGTGAAAATAGTTAATTAACAACGAATTTCATCAAGGTTTATTTGCTACCCTGAAAATTTACATCTTTGTCAAAAAGTGAAAAGTCAAAACTCAACTGTGCTTGCATTGCATGCAAAATGAGTTAGTGCTCAGACATGGGCACTTTCCACTGAAAATTCATGTTGTGCGTAAATTCAGTTACCGTGGAATTGGCCTTATAACGATCGCATGCATGAAAACACCGCACTCGCAGTGCTTGATGCGCGACAAGAATACAGATTTTTAGAGTTTTGAGGTCCCAAAATGGTAAAAATGTATGTTAGGGGGGGGGGCACACAAGCACCTGAACTATCTGGGACTAATGACAAGACTCAGTAAGAAAACTTTCAGAAAACAAACTTAATTTTTCACTTTTTAAAATCACATTTTCACTTTAATATCTTTCTTCAATAACTGAGTGTTTGGATGTTCCTTTTACTATCCCTGATGTTTTCAAGTTTTCTTTTTTACTTCTTGGATGAAAAATTATTTTTTTAAATCCACTTTCTGAAAATTTCCCCGCACGTTTTTGGGCGGGAGAGGGAAAAAATTCAGTGATGTTTTAATTTTTTTTTCATGATTTTGATATCAAATTTTTCCAAAACTTATTCACTGTGTCTTATATTAATATAGACATGATATACTACTACTAATTTTGGAGCAGAAAGTGATTGCAAAAAGGAGAAAAACCTTGGATAAAACAACATTGACAAGGTTCACAGGTTTGCTAGGTAAATTATTTGCAGTGGCGCGGCGGCGAGAGAGGTAGGTGGCAGGTTTGTCGGTGTCAAGTACTGAGGAGAGTATTGACATCGTATCATGAAAGTGGGGGAGGGGGGGGGGGGG
The DNA here is from genome assembly GCA_940671915.1 of Paracentrotus lividus. Taxonomy (NCBI): domain Eukaryota; kingdom Metazoa; phylum Echinodermata; class Echinoidea; order Camarodonta; family Echinidae; genus Paracentrotus; species Paracentrotus lividus. Next base: position 18,810,057 of record CALNVZ010000641.1, on the reverse strand, counting down.
GGGGGGGGAGGGGGGGGGGGGTTTTTGTTTGTACCGATAGTTTGGGGTGGTTTTACTCTTAATTTAATCCCAGTTTTTTTCTGAGGCGTGAGATTACTGAGGGCAGAGTGGATGAACGTGAGATGAGGTGCTGAGGCGAGAGTCTCACCGCCGGGGGGCAGGGACTTGGTAAGTCTGTACAGAAAGCCAACGACGTTTTAATTTATTCATCAAGCACACCCAAGTTCTTTCCGGCCAGTCCCTTCCCCCCCGTCCCTCCCCCACCACCCTTCAAGTCATGCATCATTTCCCATTTGATCTTGACTGACTGGAATGTGTCCAAATGAAGATCTATTCAAACTAAACCTGTAGCCAAACTAACGTTAGCTTTCCAAAGGCAAAGCCAATAG
>CALNVZ010000641.1:18763829-18800437 GCA_940671915.1 Paracentrotus lividus | reverse complement strand
GTTCTTATGTTTATTGGGTTTCATATGTGGTCGGGGTCATAATTACTTGTTTCTTCTGAGTCTATATAAATTGTAAATTAGCTCGTCGTAGATTGGTCAATTTACATGACTGTCTTATAGGTGCTCGTCATTAATCTGGTCATTATCAAAAATTGTCATAGTTAGATTGTCGTAGATGTGGTCCAGAATTGAAGTCAAAATCACTTCAATATTTATGTTCCAATAATCTGCAAGGTTGTACTTCGTTTCGAGTATTGGTCAGATAAATGACGTAATACTATTTTACGTCATTATTATGCTGGGTCATTTAATTTTTTTTTGTTTTGTATGCTTTCTTTTTGGTTACAAAATTTCAAATTTACTCGTCGTAGATTGGTCAATAAATGTTACGTCATTAATCACGTTATATAATCTGGTCATAATAACTTGTAAATTTATGCTCGTCGTAGAATTGGTCAATAAAAAATGAGGTCTGCATATGATTACGGTTTATATTTAATTCTGGTCATAATTAAATGTTGTAAAATTAGCTCGTTCGTAGATTGGTCAATACCATTGGATCGTCATAAGTCACGTCATAATCTGGTCATATTAAATATTGCAAAATTTACTCGTCGAAGGATTGGTCAATAAATTGACGTAATAATTACGTCATAATCTGGTTCATACAAGAATTTCAAATTTTACTCGTCATAGATTGGGTCATAAAATAACGTCATAAATTACGTTCATATTTGTCGTGGTCATGACAAAATTTCAAATTCAATCGTCCGTAGATTGGGTCAATAAATAGATCGTCATAATTTACTGTTATTATTTTCTGTGGTTCATTATTTAAATTTGTAATTTGCTCGTCGTAGATTTGGTCAATACATGATCGTCAATATTTCACGTTCATTAATCTTGTGTTATAATTAATGCAATTTAAGATTGTCTGTATATTGGTCAAATAAAATGCTGTCAAAATCAACGTTTGCATAATTATGGGGTCATATTCATATCGTTTGTCAAGTTACGGACCATTTTTCTACCAGTTTACGACCAAAATTTATGACGTCTTATGACCAGTCTTTGCTATCAGGGTATGAGAAAAATCGGCGCCTCGTGGGACGCTAGGGACTCCGTGGGGAAAAATACTCGGGCCCATCAGTGGCTGGGACGTCATGGACTCTGTTGGGACGTAAGGTCCTCGTGTGGACGTTAGGAACTTCGTGTGAGGAAAATTTACTACAGCCGTCGTTGGGACTGTTAGGGACTCGTGGGACGTAGGTTCTCTAGTTGGTGAGGTAGGACTCGTGGACGTATGGTCTCGTGGGACGTAGGACTCGTGGGACATAGGGAGTGGGAAGAAAAATTATCTCGGCCTTCTGGGTGGGACGTAGGACTTCGTGGACGTTAGGTCTCTGGATGACGGTAGATCTCGGTGGGGGAAAAAGTATTCGGCTCGCTTGTGGACGTAGGGACTCGTGGACCGAGGTCTCGTGGGGAGCGTAGGACTCGTGGGACGGAGGAACTTCGTGGGACCTCGCCCAAAAGTTATGCCTTGTCTCTTAACTACCATAGGCTCTGTATTATCATAATTATCCTTCAAAGCTAGATTTAATGTTACTCTTGGACATCTCAACTATAAATATGAATCCTATGACAAAGTTTTAATTTGATTATTAATTTATGCAAAACAAAATTGGTCACGGGGTACCACGTGACCGGCGGGTGGGGGTGCGAGGCGGTCATATAAATTTCTGAATTATTTTCACTTTCATTGGGCTGAATTAAATTAATTTAAGAGCATTAATTATGCTCCAAGAAGGGGTTTAAAATTTGCAATAAAATTTTTGCGGAAAAAAAAAAAAAGCAACAAAAAGAACAAAACCAAAACAAACAAAAACAAAAAGGTAAAAAAAAAAAAACAAGGAAATACAATAAAGAAATTCTTTAAAAACAATGAAAATACACAGGGAATTTAGTTCGATTTATTCAATTTTTTCCAAGGTACAATGGTTAGGGAATCTAAAAGATTATGCAAACACAAAAATTTAGCATTCCAGAAGCTTGTAGTTTGTCAATTAGTAACAAAATTTATGATTTCATGCAAATGGAAAATTAGCATTTAATTAATTCATATAAATAAAAATTATTATTATTAATGGAAAATTAAACAATGGCCTTCTTTGTATTTATATTAACCACTACCATCGTTTGCAAATTTTTGGGCGCACGCTCGGGCGGCTGATCCACAGCCAAGATCTTATTAAGGGGCATTCATGGCCCCCCTCCCTTTAACCGCCCCTTCCCCCAGGTCTGACAGGCTACCAAAACACCCCATTGACTGACTAGGTGGTTGAGTTTAAAAAGAAAAATTTTGTACCACAAGCGGATAATAGTATTCTTCAAAATGGTACATGTATATGCATAATACATAATATATTCATTTTTCTGTACAATTTTGCCCCATTAGGTCACATAGACACTGACCACTAAAAATGTCACAACACTGTCGACCGACATCACCGATAATAAATAATGATAAAAAAAGAATTTTCAGGAGATATCTCCTATCCTCAAGTGGGTATTTTTTGTTTACAGTCCATAATGCATGGTTCAACAGCAATAAGAACATTTCATCATTTTTTTAAAAAAAATCAACAGGGGAATTTCAAGAAGAATTGAACTTTCAAAAATCATTGCTGTTCTGTGAAGTCACACACGTGACCCACTTCTTTGATCTTTCTGACCTGAACATGCCATATTGTAAATATCAAAAAAATATTTACAAATGGATAGCCACAAACTATATTAGGCATGATTATAAACATTGGAATCGTATATTTTTTTAAAATTGTTAGGAGTTTATAGCCAAATTAAAGTCAAGGATTTTTATTTCGATTCACATTGTTGTCACATGACACGTGACCAAGAAATGGTCCTACAGCAGAGACTGCCACCCGCCTCCGGAATGACTCCACTGGATGATTCGAGTGATTCTGGTTCCGCCTGCGGCCTTCTGGAAGACTTCATGCCACCCACCCCCTCCCCCCCCCTCCCTCCCCCCGGTTAGTGGTATGCGTATGAAGCCTGTTTTTTGTTTGTGGACAGTAGGTCCTCAACGTTGCCGTGGTGTAAACACCCCCTCAAAGGAGAGCAGCAAAATAATAATAAAATATTTTTAGGCAAAAAGTACGCACCCAAAGCCTTAGTTGCACTCAAAGTATTTTAAATCGATTTCGAATATCACTTCTCATCAAACGTTCCCATACATTTTGGCTTGACTCCTACGTATTATTATTATCTTGCATACATTTCCGTGGAATGTTGTTTGTAACAATTTTGTGTGTAAACTCTATTCACATGGGCGGCCGCGGGAAAATTACGGCAAAACTCGTGTAAAGGTTAAGGTTTATTTTTGAAGTTTTAAATAAACTGAAATATTAATCTAAACGTTTTTAAATAATATATTTGGAACGAGTAGCTGTATTAAATACGCAATCTTACTGTTACTTGGGTTATATAGTTTCCATTTTAACATTGATTTAAGCTGTTCTTTATTGGACCCAAAGATTGTGAGTGTGAATGAATGTGGTGCGGTGTACGTGTGCGCCATTGACCTCAGATCGGAGATCCTACTGTGTGTTGTAGGTATTTGTGGCTCGTGGTAGTCGGTACCGTGGTTCAGCCACTTCAGGTTGTAAGATTATGAAACTGTGCCCGTGCTGCGCGCTGAGACCCCAGTGAATCAATCTGTCGGGACAATGCACATCGAAATACCTACAATGTTCGTTCTTACATAACAGAGCTAGAGGACAATGCATTTTGATTGTTGGGCGCTCTCACGTATGCACGCGAACATTCTGAGCCCACGACCTACGGCTACACTACAGTCTCGTTATTAGTGCGTTTATGAATTGCTTTATATGTTTTAAAATAAAAGACTTATCGTACCGTTTTCTAGATGACTTGGTTGTTTGACAATATAGATATTCTTACATCTGTGTTGAGTCATCTGTTTTTCCTTCCAAAATGAGTAGACTCTAGATAGGTACCCCCAACAAAAGCTAGCTGGCGCTCTCGCACACACATGCAATTGGTACACAAAAATCGGTAACTCGAGGAACAAAAGACACTTCCGATATCGCCTGGGAAATGCAAATGCAGCGCCAAGGGTTTTGGTGATTTTTTTTAGATTTTGTAATTACTTCAGAATTATGATAATGTTATAGTCATGTTTACGAGTGTAACGAAACGGAAAAAAGTCATTATCAACCTTCTAAACCCAGAAATTTTCCCCTGAAAATGTTACGAAGTTCTAGTACTCATTTTGAGGCATTGTTATCGAAACTTACCTTTTTGTCCCCTATATTTTGAAGTGGTGAAAAGTGTCTTTACATCAGAGTCTTTGGCATTTTATGGCTGTTTAGTTATGTGTCTATCCGTATGTCCTTGATATATCGTCACACAATTAACAAACAATTAGATTTTAGAGGTATAGAAATATTTTTGTCAAAAAGTAACAGATCAAACGGTCCTCCTTTTGATTTTTCCGGTAATTTCTTTCGTTTTCCCAGCGCGTACGTGCGTGCGGGGGCATGTCCCGTGCCTGCTGTACAGAAGCCCAATCGTAACAGAGCTCACTATGGTCGTGCGCACATGATGGATCGTTTGACTATCGATAGCTCATGCAGAGACAGCTTTCTCATTGAAATTTTCAACACGGCAAGTGAGCTGTTTAGCTGGATTTTTTGCGCTTTCCGAAGATTTTAAAAGTGAGTTTTAAAGTCATGTACATGCTAAATGAAAATTGAACTATTTTTTTAATGTATGATTTGTGACTGTCAGAGCATTTTTGCTTTTTATCTGGGAGTACCTACTCTAGGACCCTAAAATTTAGACTTGAAATCTTGAATTTGAAGATACGACACACACGTCTAGGTAACTCACATGCTGTTTTCAAAAGAACGTAGAGGGCGAAAACACAAATAACGCCTTGCGGTATGTATTTAGGGTAAAGGTACTACTTCCGAGAGTACTTTTTGCATTCCATTCTGATTATATCGCTGACCGATATTATCAACTGAGGTCAAAGCAAATAGATCTAATTAATATAAAAAGAAGAAAAGAAAAAGAAAAAAAAAACAATAAAAACAATAAACCAGAAAGAAGAAAGAAAGAAAAGAAAAGAAACAGAGAGAAAAAATGGGAAAAGGGAAGGAAAAAGAGAGAAGAGAGAGAGAAGAGAAGAAAGAAAGGCATGGAGGAAAACGAAGAGAACAGAAAAGAGAGAGAAAAAAAACGAGAGGAAAAAGGGAAAGAGATTAGAAAGAGAGGAGAAAAAAAAAGGAAGAGAGACTGAAAGAGAGAGAGAGAGAGAGGAAAATAAAAGAAGAGAAGAAAAATCATCGAGGAAAAAAGGAAGATAGAGAGAGAGAAAAGGAGAGCTAGAGAGAGAGAGAGAAGAGAGAGAAAAAAAAAGGAGGAGACCAGAAAAAAAAGCTTTAAAAAAATACAAAGAGAGAGAGAGAGAGAGGGGTAAAAAGGAAAGAAGAAAAGTATGATGGAGAAAAAGAAGGGAGAGATATAAACAAAAAAAAGAAAAGAAAAAGAAGAAAAGTGAGGAGAAAAAAAGAAGAGAGAGAGAGAAGAAAAAGAAGTAAGGAGAAAAAAAAAACATTAAAAGAAGAAGAAGAAGAAGAGAAATGGGGGGGGGGGGGGGACGAAGGACAAGAAACAAATAATTAGGCCAAAATAACTTTGGCAAATAGAAAAAGCCAAAAATAAAAAATATATAAATAAAGAAAAGCAGTGGCAAAAATAGTTGTATCCAAATGCTTGCCATGATATATCAACGCAAGAAGAAGTTTAGCAATGTACTTGGTATAGGCTGACATCAATCAAAATTCATTTTATCTTTCAAAATGTGAAGGTACTTCTCACACGTCTAGGTAAATAATTTGAAGACTTACAAGCTGTTTTCAAATTAAAGGCTGACAATCCAAACAAGAGTTATCGATACTAGGCTGGACTTCAATCGAGATTCACTTATCTTTCGGACAAGATCAGCATTACATTGAAGCTGCGAGTCAACTCTACCTATATTTTTTTTCATTCGCTGAGGTACGATGATCTGAGGAATCACAAGCTCGCCCACACAACGGGTATAGTACCACCGGGTACGAGGAATGTAATTTGAGCTTGCTCTTATGGCGATACCGAGTTTTGGAATAGCCGAGTTGATTGGGTTGATTTGGGGCCCGACTTTTTTAAACAATATAGTATTGCTGTGTGCTGTAGCGCCATTTGCAATAGGCGTCGACTACGGACATGACGGACAGGTCAAGGCAGTTAATGCGGTGGTTTTCTCCTTTTTTTTTCTATGTTTAAAGAAAAAAAAATCGTTTAAATTGCATTTACGTACAAAAAAAAGTGTGTATATAGTTTGGTGTAGTTATATTTCATCATAGGAATAAGGAAAATAAAGAAAAGTGATCAAAAAAAATTATACTTTTCTCGAAGGACTTGGTTAACGAGGTCGATACTACGTATCGACCTCGTAGTAATGTGTGGGCGCTCTGATTAAAACTTTTTAGCTATCGCGTGGAGCTCCGCCTCCAGGTTGCAATGACTGAAGTGCGTTTAATGCTGTTTAAAGCTGTTCCCGATAAAGACCGCTTTTGTCCACATACAGTTGCAAACCAACATTAGTCAGTACTGTAAAATGGCTGTCTGTCGCCCTCTTGGTTGATGAGGAAACTTCTCAATAATAATTAGCGAAACCAGCTTTAAACCTACCTCAAAATAAATTAAGATAATCTATAGATCTAGTCTCATTGCAATATAATTCTTCCATTAGATTTTTAAAATTTTGTTTAGTAGAATTTTTAGACCCTTTTTGGATATGCCACCTTGACTTGGCTGTAGGTGCTTAAGACACTTTTCTGCATTGACTTTCCATTGGAAGAAAACTGCTGCAATAAGGTACTTCCCAGTGCAAGGTCAATTATGAATTGACCATGCATAAGTGTATTAGTGGCTTTTGTCTTGCACGCTGTCAATCATAACCAAAGTGGACCCATTTCGCAAGAAAAACTGCAAGACTCGACTTCACAAAAACGTGTACGGCAAAGCCACTCTTGAATACTTTTTGGAATAGGGTAGCGCGCCCAGTGCCCGGTTCCCCCCCCCCCCCCCCCCCCGGTAATCGGTTGTTAGCTACTTCACCTTCTGTAACAAAAAAATCACAAACACATCAGCCTTCAAACTTTCACAAAACAATCATCAAACATTCATCAAACACACCAAAAAAAAATAAAATATAAAACGAGATTGCAAACTTACTCTGAATTGGACGTCATCACAGAGATATTTCCTCTTTAGCGTTTCTTAGCGAAAACGCTAACGAGTTGGCCGCTCTTCCAGGTTGCGTTGTGAAGTAATGCTGTGCGCTGCTACCATGAATTTGGTATGAGAATGACGGGGAACTTCCACTTATTCTTTGGTCGCAGTGAATTTTTTCATCTCGCCCCACATGTTTTGCAATCCTAAAAAAACCACACACCCTTGTCAAGAGGGGGCGCTAGCCACTTTTCGGTTTCGCCGAGACATTGACGCTTCGCATCGCGGGTTTTTCAGTCTGCGCGATCGAAACGTATAGGGAAACCACGCGTAACCGAACACTTGCCGCAAAAACCGATTGCCGGGTGGAAAACATCTCCTCATTCTATCAGCGATATTTTTTTAATCATAATTAAATATTTTAAAAGATTTTGATAATCTTTTAGAGTATAATTTTTTCGTTCTTCTGGTGGGTGGATCGTCAGATAATGGAGGTAAGTTTTCATATTATCGCCGATTTCCCCTTAAGGGACCGAATACTGAGCGCGCTACCCTAGAAGAGAAATATAAAAAGGAACTTCAACGAATCCACTGTCGGACTTCGACCAACATTTGAAAACGTATAAAGAAATGAGGACTTACCAAAAAAATACATGACGAATCTAAATTTTATCGTGACTATTGTTCAATTTGAAGGCACAATGGTAGTGTATTTCATATGCTAACGTGATCATTCGAGCGTCGTGCATAAATTATGGCGTAAACATTTCTACGTGCAGGTGAAGAGAAGAAGAAGAAGAAGGAGAAGAAGAAGAAAAAGGAGAAGAGAAGAAGAACGAAGGAAGGAGAGGAGGAGAGAAGGAGATGATGATGATGTGAAGAAGATGGGAAGAGTGTTCAGTGTATGGAGATGGGGGGGGGGGTCAGGTGCTAGTGCAGCTTGCAGTTAAGCATCCCGCCGCGAGGCTTGCTGCTACGTGAAGGGATAGGGTGGACGGCAACCCCCACGCACTAGGGTTATGGTAGGGTGGTCATGGTGGAGGGGTAGGGTGGTGTGTAGTGGATACCAAACTGCACTAGCGCCGGGGGTCACTCGCAACATGATGTGCTAATATTCATACGTGCATGTCCCAAAAAAGCGTCTAAAAGGGGTCTGTTTGCAGCCTTTCGGACGCTTTCCTCAAAATAGGGGTGTTTTTGTATTTCAATCGCCATTTTCATGAAAATAATTGTGTTTTCAGCGGAAATTGCTGTTTTGAGCTCAAAATTTCACAATGTTTACACCTTTTTCAAGTCTGATGTCGAAAAGGGGTGTAAATTTGACTCCATGCAATGAGACGTTTTGGGGTCCATTTTCAGGGTGCGGGGACACGCATGGGTAGCACTTTTTTCTTTGAGTGATCCCCCCGGGATGGAGAGAAAGAGAAAGAGAGAGAGAAGAGAGCATGCCATGCCTATATCGTCCATGGGATATTGGCATGGCCCAGGGATTGGGGGGGGGGGCTGGGTTCTCGTTGTCACTCAAGTCTGAGTGAGACAAGACAAAGACAAAAGCACTGCTACTACACACACCCTGAAAATGGACCTGAAACATTGTATTTCATACATCTACAGTCAAATTTCACCCCTCTTCTACTACTACACCAGACTGGAAAATGGTGTACATGTAGTAAGTAAACACCATGAAATTCAGTGCTTGAAACAGCAATTTAAACTGAAAGCATCCCTATTTTGATGAAAATTGCTATGGAAGTTGAAAACACCTCTAAATCTAAACGTTGATGACGTTATAAGGCTGAAACAGACTAAACCTTTTTGGGGGATGCACATGCGTAGCACGTGAAAAACCATGTTCTTAAAAAAAAAAAAAAAAATTTTGTTTCATTAATCACCAGAATATCAAGAATATAATAAGATTGAAGAATCTTAAAATAACATTTTACTTTGTACTCAATGAAGGTTAAATTTTAGGTGCACAGACATAAGTACTTCATGTAATAAAGATACTTAAAGAAAAAAAAGAAAAGAAAAAGAGAATGGAAATCACTCTTAGTTATTAAGATACGTGTCTCCATGAACTTCCTTGATTTCTTGATATTTAAACTTTAATTACATTTCTTCTTGTTCTTTTATGTTAGATTTTCAGCGGCAGATCGAGGAGCTTCAGTCGCGCACCACATCACTGCGTGACCAGGCTAGTGAGGAAGGGCCTGGAAAGGAGAATGAGAATGGAGAGAGAATAGGATTTAACGAGTCTGGTCACTTTGACAATGAGATCTATGATGGCAAGGCACATGGCAAATATGATGGCTATGTCTACTCCATCCCAGCAAATGAAGCCGATGAGGTAGGTTCAAGAAGATGTCCTCTCATGGGGTAGACTCTTTCAAAACAGTATTCTTGAACCTTTGCTCCATGCTCTATATCTCTTTTTCTCTTTCTCTCTGTCTCTCTCTGTCTTTCTGCAAATGTGCCATGTGTAGGTTTCAAAATTGTAATTCACAACCTTTTTCAGTAAAAGACTGTTATTGCTTTTGAGATGTCACATGTCATTGTTAGTACATTCTGATAGAAAATAAGGAATTGGAGTATCAGTATTGGTATTTAATCTCTAATGTACCCTAATGTATATTTTTGTTGAACAATCACAAACTAAATCGCAAAGTGATAAACTACATGTAGGAAATGCTTACTGAGATGGTGTGGGAAAAAGTAAGAACTTTAGATCTTACAGAATATGATTACAGTACCATTGATCGTATTCAGCTATGACTGAATGATGAAGTATACATAGTGGGTGCATATGATTCAAAATAAGAAGTACATTATTGAAGTCAGAATGACTTATTTTGAAATTACATGTAGTTATTTTGGTACGTGATGAAGATAATTTTGTCTGAAGTAAACTTATGCAAAAGAATTCTGGTTTCATTTAAGTTTATTTCATATTTCACACAATGATACAAAATGTGTTCAACAAAAAATTATATTTATAGGAAGTACATGTGCATGTGCATAATGCCAGAAAATAACAAAGTGAAATATACATGTAGTGGAATCTATAAGCTAGGGTTGTTCCTACATGTATGCAACTGGCCATCTATTTATATTATAAATTAAAGTCTTAATAATGACTTCAAATATATTTCTCCTTACAGGATGAGGATGACTATGGGCCCAGTACACTCATGCAGAAGAATTCTTACACAGCCCCCTCATCGTTGTTTGCTGAGGCACAGAAAGCAGGAAAGGTAATTCATGTGTATTATTCTTTTAAAGCCATTGATTCTCAAAGTTTCAAGGGGAGTGGATCATAATTTGCTTACCCCAGACTTTATGAAAACTACTGAGTACCTGTCTTGAAGGTAAATTTCTTGACGGCAGCGTAAAAAGCTGTCCCACTGTAAAAAGCTGTCCCATCATAGACATTCTTTTGCCTGCTTTGGGCATCCATAATGAGTTTACCAAATGGTGTGATGGTTGGAAAATACATTACATAAGGTCTGGCAGTGGTGATAAAAGTCAAGATATGGACAACACCTGTTATTGGGTAAGCATCCATGGGGTCAAATTACCCATGGAAGCTCACGACTCACCCTCTTTAAAATCTTGAAGGAAGATGATCTACTTAAATGTTGTGAATTAGTTTTAAAAGAAAAGAGATGGATATAAGTTCAAAAATCTATGCTATGTCCTGGGCTTGTGTATTGTACCTCCCAACAAAACAAAGATTCTTCATCTCTTTTTACTCTACTTATATGTACTTTGATTGTAGCTTCTATTGATATAGATAGAATAATTGATGTTTAACTTTGTAAAAAGCATATATTATGATGTAGATTGTGTTACTTTTTTGATAGAAAGAAAGGTATTATAGTTCATCACATTCGTTCTTTTACTTCCAGCTGTCAGCAGAGAAGACTGCAATATAAGATAAATACAAATTGAAATGTGGTTTACTCAATTGTCAAAAGAAATCAAATTGAATTAAATTTCACTCATTGAACAATTCTTATTTTATGTTTAGGATTATGATCCAATGGCGGAGCATCGCATACCTCGTATCATGGACAGGGAAGATGAATACAGACGACTCAGACTCAGACAAAAGATGTCACCTGAGAGAAACGATCCTTTCGCAGATGGTGGGTCCAATCTCCTTATTTGCAATCATTTTTTAATTTTATATTATTGATTTATTTATTCGTTCTTTCAGTACTGATGTCTTGTTGATCCACTTTTATTGCTTGTTTGAATCATGGAAGAAGTTTTGAGGGGGTTATATTCAAGTGTATTGGGTTTTATAAACAAATGCAGTTTACTTTTGAGCATAGTTATATCTGAAATATCTTGTAGTTTTTCTGTTTTCTTAGGGATATTAAGTGTATGTGCTCTCCAAATTTGTTTTTTTTGAAGAGGTGTCAATCATCTATTCTTTGTGTAGTATTATAGGAGAGGCCTCCCGGAAAACATGAGGAACAGAGAAAACTTTTATTTCAGTCTCTGAGAAAATAGTAAACTGCACTTGTTTGTACATGGATTGAAATTATTTTAGTGAATATATGAATGTACATTTTCTGTGATTGGATTGAAATTATAAAGAAAGAATGTCATTTTCTAGTTAATTCAACATGCATTATAAGATAGATTTAAGTACATAAGAAAACAACAACAACATGTACTACTACTCTGTACTTTACCTGAGTGCCCATGCAGCGAATATTAATTCTGGCTTATCAGTTCCTGCGAAAGATTTTTGTTGAATGTTTTTCGCAATTTTATGGAATCTTGTATTTGCACGTCAAAGACAAAGCCTTTAGTCGTATTTTCAAGGGGTATTTCCCCCTCCCCCTGAGTTCTAAAAGGGAATTCCCCCTTGCCATGTGCTTTTTATGTGTGTATCACATGTGTATGGTTGTGATACCGCATACTAATGTTGCTCTCTCACCTTTTTTCCAAACAGCACATCTCATTTCTGTCATCTGATGATTATACCGAGGGTACAGTGTAATGATAAAGTATTAAGGATTTGGTTTAAAGCACATGTGTGCTGATTCACATTTAAACAGCTCAGTCATGTTTATTATAGAATCAAAGTTCAAATGCATTTGTATAATTATTAGGAAATCAGAAATAACTATTGATGAGATTTTTGTCGCATGTGCCACCATCTTATTGTTGATAGAAGTACACAAACATAAACATATCGCTCCTATATTGACTGAATAGTAAATAGTATTTATGCGCCTTGCAACTAAATTTTCAGTAAATAAAACAGACTAACTTGTTAAATTAGTTTTGTATAACAGGATAAAATCTGTGAAATAGAACCTTGTATATATATCCAGCTGATTTATCTATTGAATTGATCAAATGTTTTGTCACTTAAAGTAACTAGACATTACCATTATGATTGGCAAGTATAGGTATATTTAATCAAAATGGATTAGTACATGTAGTTAAGCTGTAGCTAAGCTACCGGTGTGTACTAATGACTTACAAAAGATTGATTTCATTTAGCTTGACATCCCCAATGTGATGCCGTTGGAAGGTGAAAGGTCACGAGAGCTGGCGCCAGAGTACGTATACAGGTCAATCCTACAGAGACTCAGATGCAGTGTTTCTTGGTATAGTGCACTTTTGATGAGATTTCATCTAGGTACATTTATTCCAAGAGAGAGTTTCTGGAAGGGTATTTGGTATTCAAGATATTACAGTTTGAATGTGAATGACTGTATTTTTGAAGGAGAGGGAACAGATATGGGTCAAAGGACGTTGTTGGCTTATTTATATCCATTGTTTATAAAAAAAAATACATTGTGATGTTTTGAATTGTTAGGGCAAAATGAAAGTATTGCATGCTTACTATCAATGAAACAAACCAATGGGAATGATAAAAATGATAAACATTGAAACAAGTATATGAATGTGAACACTACTGAAAAGAAGTGTTCTCATGAATCTCAACGTAGTATCGGCGTAAAAAGCACTATACCTTAGAGGCGCTACAACAAAACAGCAGACTCTTTCCCTCCTTCCTACATTTGTGCCCCATATCTGTTCCTTCTTATTTGATCTCATATTACCTTTATTTATTGATATACAAAACCACATCTCATGTGTATCTTTTAAAGCTTATCACTGACAAATTGTCCTAAAAGTATCAAAGTATAAATCCTGCCACAGCTGGAAGAGCAAATCTTAAAATTCTATTTTGGGGAAATGGAAGTTATCGTGAAGTGGTTTCAAGGGACAAGGTTCTCCGTCTCTGTGTCTAGTTTGAGTTATGCAGGGTGATGGCAGGTCTATTGAATCATGGGATTGGTGGGCTGTTACTCCTAGAATTGCCTACTGCCCAATCCAACGTCACCGCTGTGCTTGATCTATGCACGGAGGAAAGGAGTTGTCGAAACCTAAACTTATCCTCTTGCTGAAAAAGTTTTTATCAAATTTTTGGACAAATCGCACATTGAGTGAAGAAAATGGTCATTGGTCTTTACTTTCAATTAAATTTCATTTAAATCCAGTGTTTTTTTTTTCTTAACACTTTCATTGAAGCAACTTGGTAAAAAAAAAAAAAAAAAAAAACACACTTAAATATAGACCAACAGACGTTTTGTAAAGGCAACCACATTCTATTTAAAAAGTTTTGTGGAGAAGATTTATGATGCTTTTTTATCGATTGTATATTGCACTTGAGGTGTGGTTGTGCTTTAGAGAATGTTTTATTTCTTATGGTGCAACATGCAGAGTTAGCAAAGAGAATACATTTGATGCATGGATGATCTATCTAAAACATATTTCTTCTCATACTCAATGACACATACTTCTCTCTTTTTGCCAAGAATCTGTAGAAGTGAGAACCAGTATTATGATCTCATTCTCCTTTTCAGATTGGTTTTTAAAATTTCTTAATGTGTTTTATTGTCTGCTCCAAATTATGGTAGCACAATAAAAAAATTGTTGAAAATCTTACTTTGCTAACTCTGCACCTAAACCAATCCTAAGCAATTAGACGAATAAAATGCCTGACAGAATAACCATTCCCCTCTCCTAACGAAAGACATTTTCTGTTTCTTCTCCCTTTTTGTTTCCCTTCTTGTTTTGGCTTGATTTACATCTTTCCTCCTCTCTCATCCCTCTCTTCATCCATCTCCTTGTTTCCATGGTGACCATTTCCATGTACTTACTACAGGCGGCAAGACTCCTGACCCTAGCCTAGCGACCTATGCTGAGATCAGAAAGCAGCAAATCATGAGCAAAGAGGAGGTGGGTTCATGAAAGCTGAGAAATATGCATTTTTATCTCACTCTCCATCTAGTTCTGTTATACAGTGCATCCCAGAAAAAAAGTAAACCCAACTTTGAGAGCCTTATATTAAAATTTTGCAGCTCATTTAAACTTGATATTTATTTCATAATAAAGAGTAATTTATTTCATAATAAAGAGTAATTCATTTCCTATTCAATGATACCAAACTTATAACTGTGTTGTGATGGATGGCTGAGCACTTGGGCTTTAAAAAACGAGCGTAAAAATTAGAATGTTCCAAGTTTGAGGAGAAGCAGCCCTTGCATTTCAATAGACCAAGAAATCCATTGTCCCTTATGAATGGACTTAGGTAGGCTGACCTCACACGAAGAATGAATGATCAGAAAGCCAGGATCGCTTCTGATTAAGCTTGGAACAATTTGCTTTTGACCAAATTTTTTAGAACTCAAGTGGCCAGTCATCCTTGACAGTACAGGTATGATTTTGGTATCACTGGATAGAATATGAATTACTCTTTGTCATGATATTAAAATGAATGACACATAATTTATACAATTTTAATACGAGCCTCTCAAAGTTGGGTTTACTTTTATCTGGGAAGCACTGTATATATCTTGTGGAGCAAATTGTGAAGTGCTTTGTTAGCACATGATAAAGGCGCTATACCAAATACTTCTTGGATTGTATTGAAGAGCTATACAGTGCGTCCCAAAAAAAACTATACACTTTTGACAAGGCTACCAAATAAAAAAATATATGATTCTTGGGGAACAGGTTTAGATGTATATAAAGCTCATATCCTCAACTATCATTATGACACAAAAAGTTCTGAAAATAATGCATTCTTCAGTGAGCAATGACCACTTTTATGAAGGACACAAAAAATAGCCTGCGCAGGAATTCGCTATTCATTTACCAACTGGGTATGGCATGCCAAGAAGGATTGAAATAAATAATGGAATTAATCAGCTAACAGAGTAAAAGATATATCAAAAGTCAGAAATAAACAATCAATATTATGCAACGTGTAGTTTTCACCATTTTGTTTTCATTTCATTGGTTTTTGCTCTGACTTCAGTTTATTTTTGTCTTTGTGAGCCAATTTATTGAAGAATGCGTTATTTTCAGAATTTTTGGTGTCATAATGATAGTTGAGGATATGAGCTTTATATACCCCTAAACTTTTTCCCAAGAATCATATGTTTTTTATTTGGTAGCCTTGTCAAAAGTGTATAGTTCTTTTTGGGACGCACTGTAGAATGGACACTCGTCCTTGTCTATATCCATACTTGACTGAAAATGGGAAGGGAAGTTTATAGCAGTGTCCAAGATTAAACGTGATTAAGTTTATTGACAATGTCAAGGATTTTAAGTGACATGTTCTTCTGTTTTTCTGATTTTCTACTTATTATACTTGCATAATTAGGTGGACTGGAGAGAGAAATTTGAAAAAGAGATTCTTGGCTAGAAACATACATACGCACTTAGATGCTAAGAAGAATAAAACAGAATGTAAAAAAAAAACCCCAAAATCTGTCAGAGAGATAGTGCTCAATCTGTGGACAGTAGTAATTAATTTCATGTTTTGAACATTTTTGTCACGTGTCTGTGAAGAAATGGGAATATTTATTTTCTGTTTTCTTTTCTGTGATCTCAGGCTGCATACAAACATCAAATACAAGAGAAGAGCAAGGCTGGTGAACTCTTCATCAACAAAGAAGTAGAGAAACCTAAACCAGGTCAGATTTAATTCCCCTCTAGAATTCTTTCTTTCTATGTTTTAAAAACACTAAACCGAGTGAGTCAGAAAAAACGAGACACCTAGAAAAATGTCAATAAAAAGAAAAACAAATTATAAACTCCAAACTATATTCTGAAAGAGCAACTCTCTCTGCATCTTTTGGTACCAATTTTGTGTGTTTACGCTTGGATGAACATGGTGCATTGTTTGCGGACATAGTGCATTGTTTGCGAACATGTAAATTTCGAATTGTGCAAGAGTGGTAATAAAATTGAAGCAACAAAAGCTAACAAAAAAGCAACTCCATCCTGCATAAAATATCATAAATTTTTAACAAATATGTTTTTAGCCAAATAACTTGGTAAGTGTGTTGTTACAGTTATCAACTAGATTCTGTGTAAAAATCAGCTTGATTCATCAAGTAAACCATGAATGAGTACACATCAAAAAGTAAATTGTCACTGAAAGACCTAAAAAGGCCTCGTAATACTTTGGAAAAGTGATTATTTTTTCTTTGACGTATGCTAACTCATGCGTAACTCTACAAATCTATCTCATTTTCACACAGAATGTAGTTGATATGTGTAACGACACCCCTGCCAAGTTATTTAGTACAAGACATTTTTGTTAAAAAGTTATGCTATTTTAATCAGGATATAGTTGCTTTTTGATAGCTTTTGTTGTTTTGATTTTACTCCCACTTTTGCACAATTTGAAATTTACATGTTCGAAAACAATGCACCGTGTTCATCCAAGCGTAAAGATATAACACACAAAATTAATACCCAAAAGATGCAAAAAGAGTTGCTTTTTCAGAATATGTATAATAATTTGGAGTCAGGGACAAATATTATATACACTTCAGATATAAGTGATTATAAAGAAGCTAGAAATAAGGATCTATAATTGAAAATTCAGAATTCACACTTTATTTCACATTTTCAAAGACTCAGACAATACATTTTCTATATCATTATGTAGATCCTAGTCATTCACAGCTTGTCTAGATTTGAATCTTAAAGGCTTTTAAAGATATTAGAAATGGACGGATAGGTTAGAATATATATATCACTCTAATGCTTTTCCAATGTAAAGTGCACTTGTCGTGTATGATGTATTTGCATGTCTACAGGCTTGTAAAGAAAAGAGTAAAACTGCTCATATACAATCAACAATTAAAATTAGTGTTACAAATTTCTAACCGTATGCCTGTATTTTATTTGATTGGGTTTTATAGCTAAGCGAAGCAGATGGGACATGGCAAAGGGAGGCAATGAGGGTGCAGAAACTCCTAGGAAGAAAGCTAGTACATGGGATCAAGCAGAGGTATATACACATGTTAGATATATCTTACTGGGGTGGAGAGATGTGGGAGGGGAGGTAGTCCTAGCACAACACCAGGCATAACTCCTAGGAAGAAAGCTAGTACATGGGATCAAGCAGAGTATGTACACATGTTAGATATATCTTACTGGGGGGGGGGGTAGTCCTAGCACGACACCAGGAATAACTCCTAGGAAGAAAGCTAGTACATGGGATCAAGCAGAGGTATTACACATGCTAGATATATCTTACTGGGGGGGGGGAGTAGTCCTAGCACAACACCAGAATAGCTCCTAGGAAGAAAGCTAGTACATGGGATCAAGCAGAGGTATGTACACAGTTAGATATATCCTACTGGGTGAAGAGATGGTGGGGGGGGTAGTCCTAGCACGACACCAGGAATAACTCCTAGGAAGAAAGCTAGTACATGGGATCAAGCAGAGGTATGTACACATGTAGATATATCTACTGGGGGGGGGTAGTCCTAGCACCGACACCAGGCATAGCTCCTAGGAAGAAAGCTAGTACATGGGATCAAGCAGAGGTGAACACTTTGACAGCTCCAGAAGTGAAAAGTTAATCTTTATGTCCTATAAGAACGTTGAAATATCTATCTGTTTATTTTCAGAGGAAATGAAGGAGATACAGTGTATAATGAAAAATGTATTGCAAATGCTGTGATATAAATGTTGTGTGTTTGTTTAGGTTAGGTTTATATCTGCTACTTGCCGCACTCCACCCAGGTGAGGTAAATAGTAACTTGCCCACAGTTACAGAAATTTTTTTTCCGCTTGAGCACGTTATCTGGATAGTTTGGATATAGTTGGATGATGATAGCAGGGCTTAGTATCCTAAGATATCGTAGGAAATAACATGAGTAATTTATGCCCTATCCTGATAGAAAAATTGAGAAAAAAATTTGACTTATATTTGTAAGAAGAAAAAGTTGTATTAATGCATGCATTCTCTTGTCTACAGTCTCAGACACCTTCCATCAGTCGTTGGGATGAGACCCCTGGTAGACACAAGGGAGGGGAAACCCCTGGTGCAGCCACACCTGGAGCCACGCCCTCTGCAAGTACCCGTATCTGGGAGGCCACGCCCGGTCACGTCACACCGGGTCACGTTACCCCAGGGCATGCCACGCCCGGCCATGTCACTCCCGGTCATGCTACCCCTGGTAGAGCCACGCCCAGCGCTAGGAGAAACCGGTGGGATGAGACACCACGCACGGAGAGAGGTAAGTGTGTTAGCTTTGTCTCAGATATGGTGTCAGACAAATAGGATTAGATCTGCCACTTTTTAAAATTCCCTTATTTTACTATGTTATTCTTGTCAATTTATGTATTATGAAAAAATTGTTCATTGCATCCAATTCAGCCTCTGGGCTATGATGTTTAATCTCAATAAAACCTTTTTCAATTTTCAATTTTGTACCTCTGTCATCCTGGTGGGAACAACACCAACTTAACTTGAATATTTTACCCTGAATGACAAGTTCTAGGCACATGTAGCTTAGGAATTTTAATCTTTCCACATGGTTATCTTGATAGATAGTAGTGTAGCATTGAAGTTGATTGAGTTCATTTGTTAGGGAGGGTGAAGGCAGCAAACACAGCATCAACATATCACCTTTATATACCTCTGAGTATGTCACAGTAATTTTTTAAATAAATAGTGTACTTATATTCATGGACATCAGTTCATCTAAGTAGTTTATCAAGCTCAAAATGTACTTGAAATTAGGGATCTGAGAAAATAATGTTCAATTGTCAGTGAAGTAATCCCCTTCATTCTACTGCTTGCTCCCCAGAAACCCCTGGCCATGGTAGCGGCTGGGCTGAGACACCCCGTACAGACCGTGGTGGTGAAGGCGCCCCCTCGGAGACCCCTACACCAGCTAGCAAGCGCCGATCTCGCTGGGATGAGACCCCTGCAGGCAGCGCGACACCCTCGGCCACCCCTATGCTGCAGAATGGTGTCACCCCTATAGGATCAAAGGCTGCCATCATGAACACACCAACACCATCAGGTGAGCTTTTGGTAGAATCAATTATGTAGGCATGTGAGAGATGGTGTGTAGCATGAAATATTAGCTGATGAAAATCACAAGGATAGATAGAGTGAGCAATGATGAATATGGAGATGACTAGGATGATGTTTCACTAAGTCGTTTGTAAGTAAAGAACAACTTTAGGATTGACTGATGATCAGATCTTATGCTAAATGATTGAGAATACGATTAGCACAACACAGTCGTTTGTAAGTAAAGAACAACTTTAGGATTGACTGATGATCAGATCTTGTGCTAAATGATTGAGAATACAATTAGCACAACACAGTCGTTTGTAAGTAAAGAACAACTTTAGGATTGACTGGTGATCAGATGTTATGCTAAATGATTGAGAATACAATTACCACAACACAGTCATTTGTAAGTAAAGAACAACTTTAGGATTGACTGGTGATCAGATCTTATGCTAAATGATTGAGAATACAATTAGCACAACACAGTCGTTTGTAAGTAAAGAACAACTTTAGGATTGACTGGTGATCAGATCTTATGCTAAATGATTGAGAATATGATTAGCACAACACAGTCGTTTGTAAGTAAAGAACAACTTTAGGATTGACTGATGATCAGATCTTATGCTAAATGATTGAGAATATGATTAGCACAACACAGTCGTTTGTAAGTAAAGAACAACTTTAGGATTGACTGATGATCAGATCTTATGCTAAATGATTGAGAATACAATTCACAACACAGTCGTTTGTAAGTAAAGAACAACTTTAGGATTGACAGGTGATCAGATCCTATGCTAAATGATTGAGAATATGATTAGCACAACACAGTCGTTTGTAAGTAAAGAACAACTTTAGGATTGACTGGTGATCAGATGTTATGCTAAATGATTGAGAATACAATTAGCACAACACAGTCGTTTGTAAGTAAAGAACAACTTTAGGATTGACTGATGATCAGATCTTGTGCTAAATGATTGAGAATATGATTAGCACAACACAGTCGTTTGTAAGTAAAGAACAACTTCAGGATTGACTGGTGATTATATCTTATGCTAAATGATTGAGAATATGATTAGCACAACACAGTCGTTTGTAAGTAAAGAACAACTTTAGGATTGACTTGTGATTAGATCTTATGCTAAATGATTGAGAATACAATTAGCACAACACAGTCGTTTTTAAGTAAAGAACAACTTTAGGATTGACTGGTGATTAGATCTTATGCTAAATGATTGAGAATATGATTAGCACAACACAGTCGTTTGTAAGTAAAGAACAACTTTAGGATTGACTGGTGATCAGATCTTATGCTAAATGATTGAGAATACGATTAGCACAACACAGTCGTTTGTAAGTAAAGAACAACTTTAGGATTGACTGGTGATCAGATCTTATGGTAAATGATTGAGAATACGATTAGCACAACACAGTCGTTTGTAAGTAAAGAACAACTTTAGGATTGACTGATGATCAGATCTTGTGCTAAATGATTGAGAATATGATTAGCACAACACAGTCGTTTGTAAGTAAAGAACAACTTTAGGGTTTACTGGAGATCAGATCTTGTGCTAAATGATTGAGAATATGATTAGCACAACACACTAGAATGACTTGGTGAAATACCACCCGCAAGCTGTCTTTTGAATTAAGGATCAGGCTAATGAAATCTAAGGAACATTTGTTATGATGTAAAGATTTAGTAAAGAGTAAAGAGAATATAAAACAGACAGGAACTATAGAGGGAAAGATATTACATAAAGGATAGAGGTAGACCGTTGAATGAAATGGCTAGGAATAGGTAGATAGTAGAAGAGTATAAGGGGTCGTGAAATAAGATGATTGCAAAAGTTTATCAATATCATCATCAATTATCATGTAGCTGGTTTATTAAAATAATAGAAATCCCTATGAAGATTAGCAATTATTTGTAAAAATCACAAAAAGTCTTTCAGTCATAGAGAAGTTTCTCATACTTTGTATTATATAGCTCTTCGCGTCATGACTCCTGAGCAGCTACAAGCTTGGAGATGGGAGAAGGAGATTGATGAAAGAAACAGACCACTATCAGACGATGAACTTGATACACTCTTCCCTGAAGGATACAAAGTAAGTTGAGCTCTATAGAAAGAGATATTCTCAGTGATGATAATGATGCCACACACAAATGATGCACCGTATGTTCTCGGGTGCATCATTAGTCTCTAGAAATAATGTCTTCTTGTAGCATTATTGTGTGTTTAAGCACTGATTTTTTCTCTGAAAAAATACAAAGTCAGTTGAAATATACGGAAATATGGCCAGTTATGTGTCCTTGATTGTACATGGCTGAAATAAAAGTGGATTATATTGTGGTCTTGGGAACACATAAAGACAAAATATGTATGAGTGAAATACGAGTTGAAACAGTGTTGCAAACATAATTGACAAATGCTAAAGACCACAGATAATGCATAGTATAACCTATTAAAGATTGAATTTTCGTAATAAATAAATGAGGTAAGTTTGCTTGCACACTCAAATTTATATTACTATACATTTACATAAACATATTTTTACTTGTATTGTCATTATTTCTAAAGTTTCTTTGTGATAAATAAACTCAAACAAAATTCAAATCAAGAAAGAACATCCCATCAAACCATCTTGCTTTTCAAAACAGCATTCCTCTTCTCTCCCTTATCCTACCAGGTCTTGACCCCACCCGCCGGCTACGTACCCATCCGCACCCCCGCCCGTAAGCTGACTGCCACACCCACGCCCATGGGAGGACTGAGTGGGTTCAATATGCAGCAGGATGGGGGGCTGACTGATGCAGGGTTGGCCCAACCTCCTGGCAATCTACCGGTCCTCAAACCGGATGATACACAATACTTTGGGAAACTGCTGGTGAGTATTGAATATCTGGAACCTTGTAATACTCTTGACTTGTTTGAAAAAAAAAAGAGTGGAAGGGTTTAGTTGGTTGAGATGGTATGCAGGTTTAAATAAGACTGTCGTATTTGTCCTGCCTATGCAGAAAACGTGCAGAAGTTTTGATCCAATATGTAGAATGTTAGCTATGAACATGCGACAATTGGATTTTATTTTAGATTTGGCTTCAGGCTGCAGAAAAAGTGCTGGTTTCAATACAAACAATAACATAACAGATTCAGTGTATTTTATTGCTGAGAAATTGCAGACAGATGTGTCTCATAATCTACATTCTGCAGTGTTGAATTTTTTTTTAAACTGCACATGTTTTTCGATTTTGAATTTTTTGGCCAACAGTAACTTGATATATATAAAGTGCTTTTTGCCTGGGTAATACAGAATACTACTATTTTACATGGCTTAGCCTATAGTAGCTACCATTAAGGCGCTAAAGAACTCAGTTCTCATAATTTATGTTTCTAAATTTTCTCTTCCCTTCACAGAATGATGTCGATGAGAGTACCCTAAGCCCTGAGGAAGCCAAGGAAAGACGCATCATGAAGCTTCTTCTAAAGATCAAGAACGGTACTCCACCCATGAGAAAGGCTGCTCTGAGGCAGATCACAGACAAGGCTAGGGACTTTGGAGCTGGGCCTCTCTTCAATCAAATCCTACCACTTCTCATGTCACCGACACTGGAAGATCAAGAGCGCCATCTGTTGGTCAAGGTCATTGATCGTATTCTGTACAAGCTGGATGACTTGGTCAGGCCATACGTTCACAAGGTGAGGATTTGATGTTTGTGAACAGCTCACACATTCAGTTATCTTTTTGACTTTTGGAGTTGCTAGACAATAGAGTGTTCTTAGTTGCTGAATTTCACAAGTGGTATGATGAAGATCATAATTCCTGGCACTCATAGTGCCATGTTTCTCTTAAAAAGTCAGTGGGATGAGGGAGGGAGTTATCTTGAGATGGATACTGATATCAATTTGTTGATATTTCATTTTCAGAAGGTCCAGACTTACAGGTGAAAGAAATAAGGTCACGTAGCTAATTCCCATTGCCACACATACAAATTCCAGGCTTGAAATGCATTTTACAATCAAGTATAGTCTTACATAGCATTTGCTATTGTCTTAGGTACAAATTGCAGCCTTGAAATGCATTTCACTACCAAGTTGATTCTTGCAAAAAAAAAAAATTGTCTATACAATATTGAAAGATGGAGTGTGGGCTAATTGTGAAACCATTCTCCGTTTCAGATCCTTGTTGTGATTGAGCCCCTTCTGATCGACGAGGATTACTACGCCCGTGTCGAAGGTCGTGAGATCATCTCTAACCTCGCCAAGGCCGCTGGTCTAGCCACCATGATCTCCACCATGCGACCTGACATTGATAACTTGGATGAATACGTCCGTAACACCACTGCCCGTGCCTTCGCCGTCGTCGCATCGGCTCTGGGTATCCCATCCCTGCTGCCTTTCCTCAAGGCTGTGTGTAGGAGTAAGAAGTCTTGGCAGGCTCGTCATACCGGTATCAAGATCGTCCAGCAGATCGCTATCCTGATGGGATGCGCTATTCTACCTCATCTTAGGAACTTGGTGGAGATCATTGAACATGGTGAGTGTTTGTCTTGCAGTACTAGGTACAAAGGTCATTGACAACATTGGGTCTCCCCTGGCAGCTGATGAAAAAAAATTTTCATGTGGAACTCTGTGGTCCATTTGAACCGTAGTCTGAGTTTGTATGAGTTTTGTGTGAAGGTATTGTGTAATCCTTTTGTCTGATGTTGACTGATGCATCAGACAAAAGGATTGCACAATTGCTTTGTACCAACTTAAACACATCCATACTCAGTCTTCGGTTCATAATACGGGCCTATAACCTTTGAGGTGCACCATACAAGTATTTGTTCAGTGGTAAGATGTGATCAGTTACGTTATTTAGATCAACAAATACTAGATCTGTGAGAAAATAAATATGATGAATGTGATGTGTATTATTGCAACAAGAAGCAAAGAATGAGGGGATAGCAGTCATAAAGATGTCAAGCTAAACCAATTTTGTTTTCAATAACCACCAAATGCATTGAAAAAAAAAAAATTGTGCTGGACCATTCCTAACTGCCATTCTGCACCCAACACACAATGCAACAATTTTTGAAACTTCGACTATACTTACAACCAAACCCACACCTCTGTCCTCTTTTAAAATATGTTCTCTAGAGACAAAACATTTGGGGCAGCAATTTCTAATGTCTCACCCATATAATTATGATGCTAGAATGTGATTACATCGATAGATAATGGAATGGCATTTTTTAATTTCTCTATATTTTTTTTAAAATCATAGGTTTGGTTGATGAGCAACAGAAGGTCCGTACTATCACTGCTTTGGCCCTTGCAGCCTTGGCTGAGGCAGCTACACCCTATGGTATTGAGTCCTTTGATAGTGTTCTCAAACCTCTCTGGAAGGGTATCAGGCAGCACAGAGGAAAGGTGAGTTAGACCAAATACATTTATTTATGTCTATACTGTCACTGCTTTGGCCCTTGCAGCCTTGGCTGAGGCAGCTACTCCTTATGGTATCGAGTCCTTCGATAGTGTCCTCAAACCTCTCTGGAAGGGTATCGGGCAACACAGAGGAAAGTTGAGTTACATCAAATTTGCAGGAATAGGGGAAGTGGTTCTTCCATTTATACTCCTAATGTTAGCATGAATTCAGGGAACTTATGATTGTGCTGAGGCCAATGGTCGTGATTGATTCACATGTTACATGTTCATTGGGAAATGTTGAATTGATTTTTATTAGAGTAGTATGAGACAAGTTGAAAATCAATCACAAGTGATTAACAAGCTGATTTCAAAGCATATCTTTGATTGGAACAATTTGCACAGAATTTTAGTATGATTACAAATTGTTGAAAAGACATAATTGAACCTTTTTCATTGTATCTTTCCTTGTAATATTGATTGATTTTAATGACAACTTCTTTTCCAGGGTCTTGCTGCTTTCCTGAAAGCCATCGGTTACCTGATCCCATTGATGGACCCTGAATATGCTAACTACTACACCAAGGAAGTCATGTTGATTCTCATTCGTGAATTCCAATCTCCAGATGAAGAAATGAAGAAAATTGTCTTGAAGGTAAATCACATCTCATGTGCATTTCTGGTTTATTTTGTGCTAATGTAGTCATTGTCATTCAAGGCAGTTAGTATTTGTAAGCTGTAATTTTTTGTAATAAGGATATAACCATGGTTTCTAAGTGCTCTCCTTTAATTCTTTTAACTGTCAAAATTGTAACAAATAATTGGAACAATTTAAACATTTTTCAATTCAATTCAATTCATTTATTTGTCTCAAGCATAAAAACATGAGCATAAGATTATAAGAATACAAGGTAAAAATAAGATACATTAGAATACAATTAAAAAAATATGCATGAGTGGGCAGCAGCCAAAAAGGAATTGGGCCCCTAAGTGAGGCTGACCCCATTTATATATATTTAATATACATACTTAAGTTAATTTCTCAGTAGATTCTTGTGACAACAAGTCATTGTTTTCCTTGAAAAGATTTGTATGTACAATGTAGGTACCGTTAAACTGTTAAACAAAATTTCCTGAAAGACATCTTCAATAGAACTGTTATTCAGCAGATTTGAATATCAACTAACATGTACTTTTATTTCCTTGCAGGTTGTGAAGCAGTGTTGTGCAACCGATGGTGTAGAAGAGGATTACATTCGTGATGAAGTCCTTCCATCGTTCTTCAAACATTTCTGGCAGCACAGGATGGCCCTTGATAGGCGTAACTACAGACAGGTAAATCCTCCTAATTTACTCTATAAAATGTGCTTACATACTTCTTGATTGCTCGTGCTGAAAACTGAATTCTTCTCTGAATTTGTAATGAAAATTTGTCAATAAAAATGGGTTATCATGTTACCCCCTTTTCAATGTTCTGTTGTCAATAGGTATCTGTCTTGAAGTGTTCAATCTTGTCGACTGACCAGCACAGAATAGAGTGAACCTTTAGTAATGATTCAAGTTATAGGATGTTGTTGAAAGGTACAATGTTTTTAGGGAACTTTGCACACCTATCTTGGCTGTTAAAATTTGAAGGGGTAGGGCACGCTGGCACAAAAAGGCACATATTAAACTACAGTTTTGAAATGAATCGTTTTACCTATCACTATTTTCGCGGAACGGGTCTCTGCCGGGGTAGCATTTTTTGTGCTACAACATAAAAGCCCTCTCCTGATACACACAACTCTTATACTGCAGTAATCAATCAATCTATCACTCTCTCTAACTAACTCGCCAGTTGAATCTCTAATAAAGAGATCTCTCTACAGATATAACAAACTTTATTGACAGAGCATTGAACACGTCTCACCGCAGCAGCGGCTAGACACCAGATCACCAACAACATTACTCACTTACAAATTATCTCCCTCAAATCTTACTGCCCTCTACAGGTCTTAAATGAATTACCTTACACTATTAATAACGATAATTATTATATCCCCTCAGCTTGTGGACACCACAGTAGAGATCGCCAACAAGGTTGGTGCCTCTGAGATCATTGTCAGGGTCGTGGATGACCTCAAGGATGAAGCAGAACAGTACAGGAAGATGGTCATGGAGACGATTGAGAAGGTGATGGACAACCTTGGTGCGTCAGACATTGATTCAAGGCTTGAAGAACAGCTCATTGACGGTATCCTGTATGCCTTCCAGGAACAGACTACTGAGGTGAGTTGTGGTATAGGGTTTGGACCAAATTAGGACCAAGGAATAGACCAAATTGTGACCAAATATTAGACTAAGTATTAGACCAATTTGAAGCGTATAGACAACCTAGGTGCATCTGACATTGATTCAAGGCTAGAAGAACAGCTCATTGATGGTATCCTGTATGCCTTCCAGGAACAGACTACTGAGGTGAGGTGTGGTATAGGGTTTGGACCAAATTAGGACCAAGGACTAGACCAAATTGTGACCAAATATTAAACTGAGTATTAGACCAGTTGGAAGCTTATAGACAACCTAGTTGCATCTGACATTGATTCTGGGCTTAAGATCGGCTAGTTGATGGGACCAATAAATAGACCATACTCAGACCATAGTTTAGGTGTTTGAGAAAGCAATGCACTCAAATATTGTTTCAAGGCTAGAGGAACAGCTTATTAATTGTACCATGTACACTTTTCAGGAAAAGACCCTTGTATCTTGGAGAAATCAATCCATATTTAGCAAGCATACTTTCTGTAACTATGTCCTAGTTTCCCTTTGGGAACCCTACAGGAGTAAGTAAGTTTTTAGTTTATTGGTGAAAGACATTGAGAGATTTGCTGGTTCCAGAAAAATTGCAGGTAGAGAATTATTCCAACCTAACCCTAACCCTAACCCTCTAACCATATGGTTCTTTCATCAAGTAATTTTGGAAACATTTTGTATTTAACCAACCCACTTACTCACATGCTATTTATATCGTGAATAAAAGATGCAATTACTTTTCTTTCAATCTCCAGGATTCTGTAATGCTGAATGGCTTTGGTACCATTGTGAATGCCCTAGGGAAGAGAGTGAAGGCATATCTGCCTCAGATCTGTGGTACCATTCTGTGGCGTCTGAATAACAAAGCAGCAAAGGTCAGACAACAAGCAGCAGATCTCATCTCACGTATTGCTATTGTCATGAGGACATGTCAAGAGGTAAACTTCTTGTTTTGTGTTTTTTATTTCAACAAATTTCAATATTTTATCCAATTTCCAATATAGGTAATACAGAAGAAAATTGTCAATGTTTTTTTAGGGGGCTGGGGGCGGATTTTTTTTTTTTTTTTTGGAGGGGGGTCATTTTTTTCTTCAGAATCCTTTTTAATGGTTTTTAATTTTATTTAATCATTTTTTTTCTTCTTTTCTTTCTTAATTGTAAATTAACAATCGTAGAAAAAAAATGAATAAAAAAAATAACATAAAATGGGGGGGAGGGGGGGGGGGGTGGGCTATTGAAAAAATCCTCAGTGTAGATTATAAAGATAGTCTTAAACGTCCTATTTTTCGGTCAATATAAGGAAATATTGAACTTGCTTTTCCAAATATTAGATATATATTTTATAATATTTTTGCAAAGCTCGTCCAATATTCCTTGTATCAAACTCAAGGCCATCCAATATTCTATAAGTGATAGATAGCATCCTGGGAGCTCTGAAGGGCATTGTCAATGACACACTCTCAAGGGCATTTTCGATCAAGATGTTTAATAATATTAGACTTCTTGATTTTGTATGTTTCTGTTCATGGGAGAAACTGATGGGTCATTTGGGTGTTGTACTGTATGAGAATTTGGGGGAGGAATACCCTGAAGTATTAGGGAGCTCTGAAGGGCATTGTCAATGACACGGTACTCTCAAGGGCATTTTCAATGTCATATCTTTATTTTTATATTTCTGTTTATAGGAGAAACTGATGGGTCATTTGGGTGTGGTCCTCTACGAGTACTTGGGAGAGGAATACCCTGAAGTATTAGGTAGCATCTTAGGAGCTCTAAAGGGCATTGTCAATGTGATTGGGATGCATAAGATGACCCCACCCATCAAGGATCTTCTACCTCGTCTTACACCCATCCTAAAGAACAGGTATGTAATTCATTCATATGTGACCCATCACATCAAAATCAGACACAAATCGCCGGAAAAGAGTCAAAGATCCCAACAAAACAGTCCATTTTTAAAGGCTTTCCCCTGATCATTTCTATTCATATTTTTTACAGATCATACAAGAAACATTGAAAATTCAGAAAATCAAGAAATATTTCCCCCCCAAATAAGACAGTTTTGATAATATTGCCGATTTCCTCGACACTGTGCTTTAATTTGATTGGCGACTTGTGTCTGATTTCGATGTGATGCATCACATATGTACTTTACATTGGTTTTACTGTCATGTTTATGGCAGTCTACATGAAAAATTTATCAATGTGGCCAAAGAAATTTTCCTCGAAATGTTATCTAAACTACAAGACCAAAAGATATTCATATTTTTAATGACAGCGCCGTAAAAACTAAAAACAACAACAACAACTTGAAAAAAGTGTGTTCATGGAGTCACCTGGAGTTGAAGCCGACTAAATGGCATAAAACAACAACAGAATGACCCAAATTAGGACCTGCATTTTATCAGTTTTATGAAGGTTTCCCATACAAGAGTCTACATGATCTGTACTGTGCTAGTTTTGTGCGTTGAAAGTTTAAAGGATTAACATCATGTTACAAATGTAGTCAATTAAAACATGCCATTACTAATTGAATATGTTTGTAAGTATATTTTGAATATTTCTTAGAAGATTATCCCCTCTTGTCATTCTTGATACCTCAAATCAAGAGATTTTAACCTCATAAATTCCATGATATTCTCAAGATACACTATGAATCATTTTATTTGCTGTTTTGAAATTGAACTAATTGCAGTAAATTAGTTTTTTTCTGGAACATTATTATTTAACCAAAGTAAAACATACATATATAAATACATATAGCGCTTTTACATTCTCAAAAAATGCTCAAAGCGTTTTACAATATTGAATTAACAATACAAATATTTCTGCTCTCCAAGTGCTTACAAGGACAAAGGGGATTAGAGACAAAGTAAATAAGTTTTCAATTTCTTTTTGAACAAAGGAACTGAATTACACGAACGAATGTCAATGGGGAGGGTATTCCAGATATTTGGACCAGTGAAACTTATGGATTGCTGACCTTTATTAGAGTTTATTTTAGGTGTTTGTAAAAGAAGAGTGTCAGTTCTTGAACTTGAATTCATTCATATTGATGATATTCAGGATACATAAGTAGTGGTATCTAATTATCATTTTTTATATAAATGAAGTTTTCTGTTTATCTTGTTTACAGGCATGAGAAGGTCCAGGAGAACTGTATTGATCTTGTTGGTCGCATCGCTGACCGTGGAGCTGAGTATGTATCAGCACGTGAGTGGATGAGGATATGCTTTGAATTATTAGATCTTCTCAAAGCTCACAAGAAATCCATCAGAAGAGCAACAGTCAACACCTTTGGTTACATTGCCAAGGCTATTGGGTGAGTCACACTTAAAATGATGCAGTAACATTGAATGATTTTCAAATTGCAATTTATTGGATTTAGCTCATGTTGCCATCATGATTATGAATAATTAGGTCAGTCTGGTTTTCCTTAAAAATTGCAGTCTACTTGCTTGCTTTACTTTCGAGATATCTACGATTTTATACTCAAATGTTCTAACCCGTTCCTTGACGCTTTACAAAACCGCATGCACATGGTTTTCACCGCATTTCCTGTTGTCAAGTCCCTGTGCCTACCGGGCGGCTAAGCTTGCAACCGAGCGGTATAAATTAATCATGCGCGGCCGTATCCTCAGCCGCGTTTGATATTTCACTGTTTTAAGATAGTAAATGACTTGCTTTTGATCTGAAACTTGCAGTAGATTGTTTTTACAGTCAGAGTGATAGAATTCTATTCAATCTCTTTTGCACTTGTTTTGGAAGTTTAATCCCTTTTATGAGTTATTCCTTGACTACTGGAAATTATAAAATTTCTATGTTGCCATGATGGCTCAATTGTTTGGAGCACTCGTAGGTAGCTCACCTTGAAGTTTGGATGGAGTTTGTGGGTTTTTATGCCTCCGCCACCGAAGGTGGTGCCGGAGGCATTATGTTTTCGGGTTGTCCGTCCGTCCGTCCGTCCGTCCGTACGTCCGTCCGTCCGTCCGTCCGTCCGTACGTCCGTCCGTACGTCCGTCCCGTTTTCGTTCTCGCGATAACTTAAGAACCGTTTGACGGATCACTTTCAAACTTGGATCATGTATGCATATAGTAGGGACAATGATCTGATTAGATTTTAGGGTCATGAGGTCAAAGGTCAAAGGTCACAGAGGTCATTGTATGCATGAAAATGGCTCGTTCTCGCCATAACTTAAAAACCGTTTGACGGGTCAACTTCAAACTTGGGTAATGTGTGCTTATGGGAGGGGCAATGAACTGATTAGATTTTAGGGTCATGAGGTCAAAGGTCAAAGGTCACAGATGTCATTGTATACATGAAAATGGTTCGTTCTCGCAATAACTTAAGAACTGTGTGACGGGTCAACTTCAAACTTGAGTAATGTGTGCATATGGGAGGGGCAATGAACTGATTAGATTTTGGGGTCAAAGGTCAAAGGTCACAGAGGTCATTGTATACATAAAAATAGTTTGTTCTCGTGATAACTTAAGAACCGTTTGAGGGATAAACTTGAAACTTGTTTGTTCCTGTGTCATTCCAAAGACTTACAAAAACGGTCCTTCTAGCTGTTTCTAGCTAGGCGCTTGGGGTAGTAATAACACATGATGCAGGGCCCATTTGAAGAACAGTTGCTATGAAATTAAGTAAGTTCCCTCGGTAAATAAATGAGTATCAATATTATGATATGGGCATGTCTGTTCGAAACCAATTAAATTTCTTCTGTAATAAATAAATTAATCAATCAATGAATATACAGGATCCATTGAGTTCCCATCAGAATGGGATTGTCAAAATTCTCACTAAAATGAAGCTCAAATCTCATAGGAAATCCACGAGGAGAAGTACAGATAATTCCTTAGGTTACATTGCTAAATCTATCAGGTGTCCATCTTAAGTAACATTTTTAAAGAGATTTGAATTGAAAGAATGCAGAAAAATTAAAGAAACATGAAAGTTGCAGCATGAGAAAGATTTTAATTTTGAAAAGTTGAGATCATTTACACAACATAATACCCAGGGGGCAAGAGGTGTGGACCTGACTTGGCGAGATCTAAAAAGTAGTCCTATCTAATATTGTTCTATGTACCCATAGCAACACCGCTAGGGTGGACTACCCGGTGGTAAAGTGACACAAGGGTCTCTACAGGCGGGGGTGCCCAAAATAGCCGCCCTTTTTACAAAAAATAGTATTTTAAAGAAAATGACTAGAAATAATTATCTAAACTCAATGAGTTGGGTCTCATATGAAAGAGTATTAAATTTCCTTTACAACAATGCTAACTTTAATGAGAATTGAAATTGAATAAATTCAGTTTTGTACTTAAAAACATAATTTTTTGCATTTTTTTCCAAAAATGAATTTTTTATATATTTTTCAATCTAATGTATTAAAATTTCTAATGAAAGCTGAAAGTTGTTACTTTCTGGAAAATTGCCCATTGGTATGTTCTATCATCTGTAAAAAGAATTCGAGCAAAACCTTATTTCTATAAAAAGTTATAATATGTTAAAAACATGAATGTAATATACATACAAATCAAAATTTCGTCTATTTAAGTTGAAAACCCGCATATACCGTACATAACATATACATGTATGTGTACGAAACATTGTGAATGACCATGGCTAATCTTACCATTCTTTTACAGATTTAATGAACTTTTGGGAGCACAATAAAAGTTTTTAAAGAGATTTAATAAAACCCGACAACATCTGATGTTCTGTATTTAGAAGTGGACCCCATGTGTGGGGGCGGCAAGTTTTATTTATTTTTTTATAAAGAATACATTGGTAATACATTTTGACCTTGTGCACGCATATCTGTAAAATGCATGTACATCGTACAAATTCAATCAGAGTCACGGCACAACAATAATGAAATGGGGTCCATTATCAACGAGGAACCTAGGGGGGGGGGGGGGCCTCATAGGTCCGCCCTAACCAAGAAAATTAGGGGAAATCCCTAAAATCGGGAATTTGGTGCTTAACCCCCATCCCCTCCTCGGGGGGAAAAGGGGACAGAAAATATTTATGGATGTCCGACCAAAGTGAAATGGGTAATCCCCATGGCTTTTTTTCCCATTAATTTATTTATTCATTCATATCTTCTTTATACAAGGTGGCCCTTTTAATGAGGAATATTACTCTTCAAGGGCCCCTGTCTATACGGTTAAAAGCAAGTAATTGCACTGTAGTATAAACAACGTACTTAAGTATGGTATACATACATAAAGAGTAAATAAAATACTCTTATTTGAATAATGATGACAAATATTGGAAGGCCGAAGGACGATTTTATTTTATGCTACCCCCATGCCCCTTCCACAAATCACATCAGATAAAGATTGTTATTTGTAAAATGACGACAGACAAAGACATGAACTCAAAATTTAATTGTCGCCTATCAGGGGTAACCCCGCCCCCACCCCCTCAGGAGATCAACTATACACGTATTCCCGTCAGATTTTTAAAGATACCCCTATCAGTCGGGGAAACTGTGTCAAAATGTACCCTAATTAGAGGCTTTTGAGGGGAAGCTGCATCAAAATTACCCCCTATTACAAGTTTTGGAGGGGGAGCAAGGAAAATTACTCCCTTTTCACAAATTTTTGGACCATATTCAGGCCATATTTCGGATTTTTCCTCAAAGAATTGAAAACTATCCCAATTATAAATAGGTCACGGGAAAAAAAGCTAAAAGACCCCCTATTTTCAATGATATCTCGGGATTTTTCAACGACCTGAGCCCAAAATATATCCCTTTCCGAGAAATCGGGAACAAGCATACGTGTATGCTTGACCTCCTGAGTGGGGGGGGGGGGCGGGCAACACCTTACGTGGCCTCAGCATTTGTGTATCGAATGAAAAAGAGAGAGAGGGGGGGGGGGGTGGGGAGAAGAGAAGAGAGGCAGGCGACGATTATTAAAAAGAAACACGCTTTATTTCATTACTTTTCATTAATAACCACTTGATGCTTTTAGGCAGGCAGGGGGAATTCATGCTTTCATTAGCCACTTTAAGTAAGTTATTTTATCTCAGCTCTTTAAAAAAATGTTAGTATCCATAGGCTAGACCGCCACAACTCGCCCCTGGACCCTTTTTATATGAATATGGAGACTCTTATACATGTATCACGCATATCACAACTTGTATAACACGGACATTGATAAAATTTTGTAGTTATGGGAGTAATGAATGTGCGGGGCTCGGTCAGGCCACATAATATGTATTTAACATGGAGTGGCGTATCCAAATGGGCCTATGCAAGAGCCTGGTGAGTTCATTATTTTCTTTCTTCTTTTTTTTTTTTTTTTTTTTGTCAATCATATAAGTGAACAAGAATGCCTGAAAGACATAATTCCCCAATTTTACTGGTTTAAGATTACAAATTGATTAAATTAAATTCATTTATTTTGCCACCCCCTGGTTGTCCCATGGTCCAACAGTCGCACTCCCCCCCCCCCAAAAAAAAAAAATAAATAATAAATAAATAAAATAAATATAAAGAATAAATAAATAATAAATAATTTAAAAAAATAAATAAATGAATAATAAAAAAATATAAATAAAAATAAAATAAGATAAAAATAAACAATAAATAAAAATGACACTACTGTCACATGACATGACGACATGCTTCTAAATTGCGGTCAGTATCCAGTTTAAGATGGTGAGCAGTTGTATAATCATTTTTGCTTACACCGTATAATTTCAATTTGAAACGATTATATC
Source organism: Paracentrotus lividus (assembly GCA_940671915.1). Lineage (NCBI taxonomy): Eukaryota > Metazoa > Echinodermata > Echinoidea > Camarodonta > Echinidae > Paracentrotus > Paracentrotus lividus. The sequence goes on along the minus strand of CALNVZ010000641.1, from coordinate 18,765,315 downwards.
GATAAATATGAAGTTCAAATTTTGAGAAAAAAAAATTAATGACTCTATCTCCCTCAGTGAAATAATAGGGAACTTTCATGAGCTTTAATCTAATATGTGTAAAAAGCGATATAAAAAGACAAAAAGGCCGATATTTTATTACATTTTTTAAATGTGTTTTATTGTAAAAGGTTTTAATCCCAAACTGCCCCATGACCTTTTAATAAGGAGTTACAGTGATTCAAATTTCCATAATGGTGTTAATATTTAAATTCCCTTATAAATTGGGCACGGAATTCAGACTTCTTGAGAGGGGGTGCCAAAATCTGAATTTCAGATTTATCAGTTCGACACCCAAGAATTTGTTAGGACACACGAGCTGAGTAAAAACGTACGCCCACATTTTTAGGAACAGGATATAAAATTGCTCTCAGGGTGGGAGGGTGGTTGTGTTGTGAAAAGGAAATCATCCTCGTCTTATATTGAGTCATCATTTCAAAAGAGAGTATTTGTTAAATTTATAGATTTATCTTATTTGTATGTTGTTGTTGTTGTGTTTTTATATTTACGGCGCTTCATTCATTATATAATATTTATATTATATATATATTTGATGTATACCATCACTGACCATACGTGCAATGATTTATTCTTCTTAACTATATAGAATTGCCCTTGAAAGAACAATATTCGTTATTTCAGATGTCAACCTGTATAATAAGGTGATAAAATGAATGATATATATAAATGAATGAATGCATGAATGAATAATAAATAAATAATGACATGAAGGAGTTAATGGATGGATGAATGAATGAATGAATAAACAAATGAATAAATGAATGAATAAATAAATAAATATAATAAATAGATAAGAACCATGTGGGTGGTAAAAATATTTAAATTAATTTTGTCGGTCATCCGTTCAGATTTTATTTTCCCCTTCTTTTTCCTGGGGTGAGGGGGGGGGGGGTAAAGTACAAAATTCCCGTTTTAATTTTCCCACTAAATTTTGGGTTCTGGTGAAACTGTCAGACCTCCACCCCCGGATACTCCTTTGATAATTTAATTGACACTCATCCAATCATCTTAGTATGTACATATTCGTTTAGGTAAAAAAAAAGCATAATAAAACTATGGATATTAGAACAATGTATTCCTCATAAAAATATATGAAAAATATTAATAATAATAAAACCTGCCTCCCCCATTAACGCACATGTGCTTTATTTCTATATACACCAGAAAATTTGGTAGTGTTTTATCAAATCCATTTGGAAACTTTATCATGCTCCCAAAAGTTCATTAAATCTGAAAGATAAGCCTAGTCAGTTACAATACAGTATACGTGTACAGTATGTACGGTATAACACGTGTATATACGGGTTTTCGCTATAATTGGGCGAAATTTTGGATGTTTCGTATATTACGCTCATAGGTATAGCGTTTAATAGCTTTTAACAGAAAAAAGATTTTACCCCAATCTTTTTACAGATCATAGGACATA
>CALNVZ010000641.1:18744985-18762760 GCA_940671915.1 Paracentrotus lividus | reverse complement strand
GGTACATAGAATCATATTACATAGGACTACTTTTTAGATCTCGCCGATGCAGCTAACTCTAAAAATATGGGTTTTGCCCCCCGGGTATAACGTATTATGTAATGTTCATGTAAGACCAAAGTATAAATTTCTTCTGATTGTAACCTTCAGACCCCATGATGTCCTAGCCACTCTACTGAACAACCTCAAAGTCCAGGAGCGTCAGAACCGTGTTTGTACCACAGTAGCCATTGCCATCGTAGCTGAGACCTGCTCACCCTTCACAGTCCTGCCTGCGCTCATGAATGAATACAGAGTACCTGAGCTCAACGTTCAGAACGGTGTTCTCAAATCACTGTCTTTCCTCTTTGAGTATATCGGTGAGATGGGCAAGGATTATATCTATGCTGTCACACCGCTTCTAGAAGATGCCCTCATGGATAGGTGAGTTAGGGAATGTAAAATTTAAGTTATGTTTTCATATGCTCTGCCAGACCAAAATATCCACATTAACATTGCTAAGAGATAGATGTAAGGTAAAGCATCTTGCATTGATGTTGGTGTAAATGACAGTTCTATTCTCTTCCTTTATAGGATGTGTCATTTTTTTTTTACTTGCTTTGTTTTGTTATAATAGAGCAAAGATGTACTTGGTATAGACTTCTCATGAAGACCTACTGCTTTGTTTGTATTTGAACATGCCCAAAGCTTTCATGAGTGATTCATCTTGTAAAATGCTTCCGGCAGTATGCATAACTTGCAAATGTCCAAGCCTCCATTATGGAACTTGACAGGCCTCTGGGGGAGATATCAAATTTTCTCAAAGTAGTTTTATTACTTCTATGTTACTTATGGTTCATTAATTTGCATTGTGCCCTATTTTTTATTATTCCAAAAGTTCCAAAAGCTACAGAAGAGAATGCATGTTCCCTTGTATATGTAATCCTGAAAACGGTGATACCCAATCTCTATTCATTTTTTCCTCCAGGGATCTTGTCCATCGTCAGACCGCCTGTGCAGCGATCAAACACATGTCACTCGGTGTCTTCGGCTTCGGATGTGAGGACGCCCTCATACATCTCCTCAACTTCGTCTGGCCGAACATCTTTGAGACTTCGCCTCATGTCATCCAGGCTGTCATGGAGGCCATTGAGGGTCTGAGGGTTGGAGTAGGGTCCATCAAGATGCTACAGTATGCATTACAGGTGAGATATGTTTCATTACGGTGAAGACAAAACTATTAAGATAGAGGTAGATCAAAGATTGGGAAGGTATTTACACTGAAAGGCATGAAAAACATATGAAGTACTGAAGAGGAAGACCCAAGGCAGAAAGGAGTGAAGACAGGACTATACAGTGTGTTTCAAATAAAAGGTAATCCATTTTTGGAGAGGCCATATTCCCAGCTAATCCATTTTGGATATTTATTTCTTTCATATAATTAAAGACGAACTCTTCACCTTTACAATGATACCTTTCTTGAATCATAAATGTAACACATAATTAAATAAATTGCAAATGAAGGTGTAGGGTACAAAATCCAATTTTTCTGAGTGTTTGTCAGAGGATAAAAGACTGAGTGCATGCTTTCAAAGGAGTCACACATCATCGCACGCAATCCTATTCAATGATCTGGGACAGCAGGGACAGCATTCACTCAGTCTTCTTTCATTTTCTTAAAACTTGGAAAAATGGAATCTGTACCTACCAAGCTCATTTGCAATGTTCAATTATGCGTTAGATTTATGATTCAAGAAAGGTACCATTGTAAAGGTGAAGAGTTCGTCTTTAATTATATGATAGAAATAAGTATCTAAAGTGGATCAGCTGGGAATATGGCCCCCCCAAAAATGGATTACCTTTTATTTGAAACACACTGTATAGTCCTGTCTTCACTCCTTTCTTTCTTTGGTCTTCCTCTTCAGTACTTCATATGTTTTCATGCCTTTCTGTGTAAACACCTTCCCAATCTTTGATCTACTTCTTCTCCATTTTCCTTTCATCTTCCCTTCTAGCACATCTCTGAGCACTTTGTTCTCTCTTAGAATGAGTCCCATCCAGTTCTTCTTCCATCTCTTGATTGTTTCTCTGCAGGACTCTAACTTTATTCACTCTGTTCAGGTCATTCCTTCTATATTGCTTCCCAGCCACATTTCTAGGCTATCAATCTTCTTCTCTTCTGCTTCGTTTATCGTCCATATCGTAACATAAAGATTTAAGATTATTTTCACATTTGAAACAACCATTCTGATTGGTATACCATGGGACTTTTATTCAGAGAGTCTGTGTAACAAGGATCCCGATTGGCTGCTATCGATTTGAAATTGATTGTAACTCTTTATGTTACATGTTTTGGATCCATACAAGGCAACACTCCAAACTAGACGCAATATATGTAAATCTAAACCGATGCAGAGTCTTCATGAATCTAGCATGATGCTTTGACATTTCTTCTTTCTTTTTTCCTCCACAGGGATTGTTCCACCCGGCCCGTAAGGTGCGAGACACGTACTGGAGAATATACAACACGCTCTACATCGGTGCGCAAGATTCGCTAGTCGCCGGCTTCCCTAGGGTACCTAACGATGAGAAGAATCAATACCTACGATATGAACTAGATTATGTGCTCTGAGATATGATGTTCCCATATCATGAACTATTATTATAAGAAGAATTGCTAATTGCCAACTTACGAGGGTATCTAAGGATGAAGAGGGTCAGTAATTAACCTGTTAGCACCTAAACTGCCCGAGACCGCCCCTCAGCTTACTCACTAAACCGCCCGAGTCCGCCCCTCAGCTTACTCACTAAACCGCCCCAAACCGCTCCTGACGTAAGCACGCTATTGTCAAGATAGTATCAAAAATGTGTGATGAAATATGCCCATACTTGTTTTGGATTACCCATTGGATGTGTGCTGTCCAATTCTGCACAAAAAAGTGCTTTAAGAGCAATTCTTATTGACAAAACCTGATTGAAACACAGTATTACCCTTTCCGCTAGTGAGTAAACTGACACCTCACGCAGTCTCTAGGTGCTAAAGGGTTAAGCTGTGAACTAGATGTATTGTGAAAGAAGACCCATGTGCAGTTATAACAGTAAGTTGCTGGCTTTCCGAGAGTTCTCTATGATTAAAAGTAATCAAAATCCGCATTGGGTTAACTTGCAGGGTTCCCAGCCCATCAGGGAAATCAGGGGAAATTATTTTACTTTTTTCCAGTCAGGGAAAAATCAGGGAATTTGATAAAAATGCTTCAAAATCAGGGAAAAGTCAGGGAATTTTGATTGGCCCAAATATCAAAAGTTCGATAGTCAATCAAACTAGTGTTTTATACTGCAAACAAAGAAAACACGCGAAACTGGAATTTGGTTTAAATATTTATCAGGGAAATTTTAGATTTCATCAGGGAAAAATCAGGGAATTTTGATTGGCCCCAAAATCAAAAGTTCTATAGTCAAACTAGTGTTTTATACTGCAAACAAAGAAAACACGCGAAACTGGAATTTGGTTTAAATATTTATAAGGGAAATTTTAGATTTCATCAGGGAAAAATCAGGGAATTTTGTTTTCTTGACTTGCTGGGAACCCTGACTTGTCAGAGATGACATATCCATATCATGAACAATTATGATGAAATATAATATTTTGAAGGATTGTGTATGCATCATGTGCTGAATATCAACTGTCTACATCATCTGCTGGCTGTCTTCACATGCACAATACATGTGAAGAGTTTGATTCCAAAAGGCGCTAAATAAACTTTTGATGAAAATTGAGTTAATGACGCTCGACCATTGTTCAAACTAGTACCTGTCTATAAATAAAAGTTGAAATCAAACTTAAAGGGGGAATAATTACAAAATGGACATTTACATATCACTTTTCCATAGACGCCTGTACAAAATTTTGCAAACAAATGTCTATTTCTCAGAAGTGACAAAAGTGGATTTAGCGCCTTTCGGAATCAAACTCTTCATGTATATAAGAGCTTGTATCTATTGCTCTCTTCAGAGCTACAATGTAATCTAGTGTCACTTTGATAATTAATGCTTTGATAGCATGTTTACATGGACAGTAATTAAGATTGTTGGACATTGTTCATTCTTAGTCTTCAAATGATTATCAAATTTTTCGGTACAGGTTACATCACAAACTTGCAAAAAAAAGGAAGAAATATCACACTCTCTAGGGGTGATATTGGAAAATGTTGATAAACCCTTATGTAAAAGGCTTTGATATTCAATAGAATAAATCCCATTTTCTGTGTCTTGTTTTTGTAATGTATATATGCAGGTATTTGAACAGTGTATGTAGACATTCAAAAGCAAATTATATAGTTCTAAATCCAATGATCATTAAACTAAATTGAAATGTTCCATACCTACCTAAAAGAAATACCAAACAGAAACAACTTGTTTATGAATCTGCTTAGTATTCTGTGTGAGATATAAATAAACTTTTGTCAAAACCTATCTTAGGAAAGCTACTTCATGTATCTAAAAAAAAAGTGTTTATTTTGTAAATTGTGTATATTTCATTCCTTTTTGTTGTTTTCTTTCTCATCTCATTTTACTTGTATTTGCTTGATATTCTGCCATAGCAAATGAAACTAGAAAACATTTTTTTCTTCTTCTGGTACCTTAGATTGAGTTTATAATGAACATTCTGAACTTCAGTAGCCTAGCCAAGTTATGTCAAGTTTATGTAATGTACTATACCACATATTTTGTGAGAGTTTAGTGGGAATTCCTTATAAAGAGGTTCCTAACACCTCATTATAATGGGACTGAACTGTACAAAAATTTGCGATCATCTAAAAAATTTGTTTGTATAGTCTTATAACAAATTGACATGTATTTTGTTGTGATCCCCACCCCCCTAAAAAAAAAAAAATGCTATCAAGTGTTGTATTTCACAAACGGAGTATACTATGAAAGCAGAAGCTATTATTGCAAATTTGTCTCGAATGGTCCAGATTGTCGAAAAATTAAAAGCTGTAAAAATGAATGAATAACAAAACCAACATTTTGTGATTTGCAGATTGGACATTTCTGAATGGCAAAAGTTTGGTCTTGTATTAATTCATTTCATGGTTTGATCGATGAGGTATTTATTTCCTCCATGGTTTGATGCTGTAGTTTGGACAGAATGTACATGAAAATTCTTACTTGTCGAGTTATGATCACTGTGTTTTGAGAATTATTTTTCCTGAGAAATAAATGATTTGTAAATACATGTACTACTGTGTTTTGTAAATTGTCCTATTTGTCCTTTCCTCATCATTATTTTGCAGTCCGATCGTGTTGAAAAGAGATGCTCAGGAATACTGTTATGATAATACACAGGACTGTTTAAATTGGGAGCAAAAAAGTTGCCTCATTATAACAAAGATTTTTATCTGTGTTTATTGTAATGGGAAGGGACTGCATCTCTATGAGCACAGATAAATGTTTTCTTTTTAAAAAAGGCAATTCTCATCCAAAAGTTGTACAATATCTTGATTTAAACTCCAATTTCAGGACAAGTTGTGGGTACAGGGATTTTTTCCCCTCTCTATTTGTTTGAATTGGGTCATTTCTCATTTACATTTTGATCATTGATAGGGCATTTCATAAGGACTCAACTTCAAAGGTTTTTTTTCTAAATCTGGCAGTAGGTTGGTTGTTATTAATTTTTAATTAATGCATTTTTGAAAAAATCTTCTGGTAATGAAATCCTTAGCAAAGACGTTTGATATCGGCATCCATTTTGATTTTGACCAATACATCACAACTTTGCATCACAAAATTATACATACACAAGAAATTTAATATGAAGGGGGGGAGGGGGTGTCAGATCGTGTAGATATTTCTCTACTACATTATACTCTTTATCACCTTCCCCCTTTATCTCTGTCTCTCTTGGTCTCTCTCTCTCTATCCCCTTCCCCTTTTATCTCTATTTCTTTCACTCTCTCTCTCTCTCTCTCCAACCCCTTCCCCTTTTATCTCTATTTCTTTCACTCTCTCTCTCTCCATCCCCTTCCCCTTTTATCTCTATTTCTTTCACTCTCTCTCTTTCCCCTTCCGCCTTTATCTCTATCTCTTTTGCTCTCTCTCTCTCCTTTGCCCTCTCTCATTCATTTGCTCTCTTTTCCTCCTATTTTGTTCTAACTCTTGCTCTCTCTCCATCTTTTTATTGCCCTCTGTCTTATGCTCACCATCTCAACTTTGCTCTCTCTTTCTTTTCCTCTTTTGTTTCCTTTATTTTGATCTATCTCTCTATCCCTCTCTGCGAACTGAATAGAGTATAGTCTACTCCGTTTCCGTTTATAATTGAGTCATGGATACAGGATTTAGTTGTGACGAGGTGATTCTACCCAAAGTCTCCAGCACTCATTATAATGGGAGTGACTGTAATTTAAAGGGATGTAGTAACATTGAATGATATTCAAATCCATTTTTCGATTTAGCGTATTTGCCAACATAATTATAAACACTTAGGTCAGTCTGGTATCTCTTCAAAATTGCACGCTAATTGCTTGCTTTACCTTCGAGATATCAATGATTTCATACTCAAATTTTATAAATCAACACCGGATGGTTTATAAAACATGTGCTTTTGCACATAGACAAAATACACCCATTTCCTGTTGTATAGTACCCGCTCTAGCAGCCGGTGTGAGCTAGCAGCAGAGGGTACTGGTGTTCGGCTGTATGCTTGGCACTGTTTGTTAACTGTTTTAAAGGGCAGTAAATGACTTCCATTTGAACTGAAACTTTCAGTAGTTTGTTTTTACTGTTGGAACAATATAATTTTATTAACTTGATCTGATTGCTCTTTTTTTGAAAGTTACCAAATCCTTTAAGAAAATCAAACAAGTCATCTCAAAATGATTATTAACTGGAATATTTCTTTTTTATTTCAAGAAGCTACTCCACCAATGTTGGAATACAAACATTCATAATTGCAGTAACAATTCACATATCATCCAAATTATTTGATTGTAAAGAGTACCGCACCTGATATTAGCATTAATATTCATTATATATTCAGACATAGGAAATTTGACTAAAAAGGATAAATATTAATGCTGTACCAAAGAAATTTCAAGACTTGGTTGCGTAAACTCTGTGCTAAATCAAAAACCAGCACCAAACTGGTGCACATAATACTTTTCATTTTTAAGCAATGAATTCTTTACAATGTTTACAAATATATTCAATGTCCACTCCTTATATAATATACAACGTTCAAGTTTATCATGATTGTGTCGTATAAATTAAAATACAAAACAAATGTAAAACGTTCCATGAGAAATACAACCTAAAAACAAGTACTTCATTGTATAATGATGAAAGCATAGGATTTTTAGAAGGAAAATTATACAACAAAACATTTGCTAGTATAAATGAATGAAGTGCTGATAGATAAGATACTATAAATCACTACACCAAGTTTGCTTGCTTAGAAATCCAAAACCAGGCAAATATTTGTCTCAAGTGATATTCAAATCTTTTTGAAAGTTCACAAATACATGAAGGAATCTAGAAATGCAGCTCTTCCTATCTTACATGTAGCATGATATTCAAACTAGCCTTCAAAATACACTTTCATTATTTGGTCATTATCAGATCTTTCTCATCTCCTGCAACATTCAGAAAAAATTTGGGAGAAATTGAAATGTTGCCACAAAACATTCAACTGAATACACATGTACCTTGCTTTTCCACAGATTACGTCGGAATAGATTAAAAGATATTCTAAACGGACATCCTGCAAATTTCCTATTTGAAATATATTATTCCATTTCTCTGAAGAAATAATTCTCTGTATTGCTGCAATGACAGCTTTAAACATGAATTTCTTTAAATATTCATGCTGTTCTGCTCCTTATCAAAACGTTGTCGCAACGATTAGGGCATTTATTAAGTCCATAATCACATGATACATGTACATCCTATGCTTGGTGTTGTTATTGTACATTCAATAGTTATCTCTTTATAATATATAAAATAGTCATTTACCCCCTGATGTCGCAGTCATACCATCAAACCGATCCCCAAATTGGCAACATTATGGCCGATTCCAGATAATCTCATACATTGGAACCATGTTATACAGAAAACCGTTTGTACCAACCCTCGTAAAGAGAACAAGATAACGCTACTGGTTCTCTTCTCTTGGATGTTCTTGTTTTTATACAGTCTCCTCCTGTTATCAGCCTGGTTCATCAGGGTTCCCAGCATTTCAAGAAAACAAAATTCCCTGATTTTTCCCTGATCAAATCTAAAAAATCCCTGATAATTAATTCATACCCATTTCCAGTTTCGTGTGTTTTCTTTGTTGTCGCCGAGAACTATTTGCAGTATAAAACACAAGTTTGACCGACTACCGAACTTTCAATTTTTGGGCCAATCAAAATTCCCTGACTTTTCCCCGATTGGCTGGGAACCCTGATCACATATCCTCATAAAGCCTGTACATCAAGAACAAAACAGCTGTTTGGCCCATGTTCATAAAGTGTGATTCAACATGGGCAAAACTACTGATTTTTACAAGCCATATGGGCTCCAGAGTGATGTGTACAGCCAGATTTTTTTTATCATGACAATATAATTGGCTTGGTTCCAAGCACCTTATTTTAACAGGAGTAGACAGTACATGAATTACAATGCATGCTATCAAAGCACCTCGTTATAATGGGAATGTACTGTATGACAAGGAAATTTTCTTGGATTACGCTGTATGTTTGGTCTACTGATGGCCTGGTGGCGGTCTTGTGGCGGTCTGGGGTCTGTTTCATCGGTATGACTATGGTATCAATGGGGTTCATAAGCCCCTCACATCATGCCGCCCATGCCGCCCATACCACCCATACCGCCCATGCCTCCTCCACCCATTGGCATCTCCTTCTCTTCCTTAGGGATCTCAGTGATGACGGTCTCGGCGGTCGTCAGGAGAGATGCCACGCCCGATGCATCCATGAGTGCTGTCCTTACAACCTAGAGGCAAAGGAGATATAAAAGAGAAGAAATGAATTGAAATGGAATACGGGATTAGATTGATGATCTAAATATTGACAGATACAAAAGCATATCATCGCAAGGCTTGGCTATTCAAACCTTGTATCTAAAGCTTTGGTGGAAATCCACTCATTTGGTTAATCTCCATGTAATAAGTCAAGAGATAGTCATATCAAAATCTCAGCTTTCTTATCCCCAAAATGAAGCCACTACAACATGTAAAATAAAAGGCAATCCTATTGAACACCACGTATTTCCCTCTCCAGAAAATTTAGATTGTTTTTTTTATAGAATCGAGCCAGGTTTAAACAGCCCCATGATGACATATATTGGAACCTACCAAAATGTCCTACCAAAGGGATTTATTTTGCCTTCTGTATTTCATGATTAGAATGATCATTTGAGATATCAGATCAGTGACACACTTTCTGTGGACCCAACACTTGCACTGGGAAAGATTTCTTTGTGACTTAATGTGCATTTACCGACTATGATGTGTTGTTCATGTAACCTACCTTTGTTGGATCAATGATACCGGCCTTGACCATATCTACAAACTCTCCTTCCATGGCGTTGTAACCAATCTCCTCCGATGAGTCAATCACCTTCTCAACAATGAGGGCTCCCTCTACACCAGCGTTATTTGCGATGGTCTGGGTTGGGACACGGAGTGCTCTCCTGACAATCTCAACTCCTGCAAAAAAAAATAAAAAATCATACAAATTTATCTCCTTTCTAAAACGATTTACAAAAACCAATGACAAATCATAATTTATGATAGCGAAACTTGGAGCTGTAAGGAAACTTTCCAAAGGTCAGCTCAAAATGGATAATAAAATTATCCACCTCTATGTTTCACGCTGAGTATTATTTTCATGGTCGTATGATCGGTGCAACAATGATCACAACGCCTGTTTTCCTTCTTTAATATTATCTAATGACAATAATAATACAAATTTAACTTATTATAGTAACTACTCAAGAATTTATATATAATTTTGGACAGCTTGGTAACCCAGGGTACAGCGCTAAAAATAAAACAAATAATTCCACAAAAAGCGGATTTTTAGTTGGTACCCCAGGGTACCAAATACTGCATCATACCTGAAACATGTGCAGATATCTAATATAGTGCCCTGTACCATAAAGAGTTACCATCAATTGCAAAATCAAAACAACTATTCTGATTGGTTGAGAGAGAGATCTCTATTCAAGAAGTCCATGCGACAAAGATTCTGATTGGCTAATATCGATTTGCAATTGATTGTATTTTTTTTATGTTAAAAGACTCAAGATTGAGCTAACTGCATTGTTATACATGTATAACAAATTTTTATGTTTCTGTGCTCGTAATACAAGAGAAGACGGTAGCTGAACTCGTGAACGACAGAGAATACTTTAAATTCTTCCGTGGAGCTTGGGAATTCTAACCGACTGTACTGATTTAATTTTTTTTTTAAAGAGATGAGGTAGTGGGCTTTCCTGGGGAGTGTATCATTATTTGCTGACCTGAGAATTTATAAAAAGCACAGGAAATACCCGTCTTGAAGCTAAATTTCTGGACCAAAGCAAAACAACCTGCCCACCATAAACATGTTTCGGGGATCATCGGGCCAGGGAAAGTGAGATTTGATGACTTTACCAGATGGAAGGATGGGTGGAATATACAAGGCATTATAAAGTCTGGCAGAGGTGATAAAACTCATGTGATGGACAACACCTGTTACTGGGTAAGTACCCATGGAAGCCCACTATTCCCTGACTTCAACTTACCAATCTTCTGATCAGCGTTCTCTGCTGGGACGTTCTGCAGACATGGAAGACATCTGATGAGGGCGGTGCCACCTCCAAGGACGATACCTTCCTCTACTGCAGCCCTGGTTGCATTCAATGCATCGTTTACTCGGTCCTTCTTCTCATTCACCTCAACGTCGCTTGAACCTCCGACCTGCACAAACACAAAGAGATCATCAAAGGAGTGAATATTCTGCTGATTCCATCTTTTGGAAAAAAAAACCCCAACAAAACATTTAGTTGTGTTGGTCAGAAAGAACATTTATAGAAGCACTCATACAGAGAAGCACTCATACAGATAACATGATTACATTACAAATACTACCAGTAAGAGAGAAATTAATGGGTATTACACCAATTTCTGGGAAAGCAAACTGTGAATAATGGCACACTGATTTAACAGAATGCCTGCCTTGAACCTTTATAGCTGGAAAATTGGATAATTTTTTGGTGTCACCATGAACTGGCTTTTCCAAATGTGCAAGTAAATGGCAGAAACGCCAGTTACTTGAGAAAACGGTGAATTAATAATCAACATGGTTAGTTAGTTTGATGTGATATCACAAACAGGATATATCTAGATCAATCAGTCTTACCTTCAGTACTGCAACACCATCAGAAAGCTTGGCAAGACGTTCATTGAGCTTCTCTCTCTCATACTCTGAGTTGGTGTTCTCAATCTGTTCAGCAATCTCAGCTACTCTTCTGTCTACATCCTCCTGCTTTCCCTTACCCTGTGATTAAAAAGAGAGTTACAGACTTTGAAGTTGACTTTAAAAAATTTCTCATGACATTATAATAAATTATTACTAAGTTCCAGCAAACTCACAACCTAACAGAAAACAGATTAACATGACAAGTCCCACACCTTCCTCTCGTAAAGGGCCATCGAATATCAAGTTTAAGGATTTTTTTTTTCACGACCTGGAATGGCGCGGTACCCGCTGGAATACATGTAGATGAAAAAAAAAAAAAAAAAAAAACGGTTTTGACACCCTTTTCTTTCTACAAAATTAGATCAATTCCCTGGTGAGAAAGAAAGCCCAAATCAATTGTCACAGGAGCTAATGTCGTGTCACAATCTTCCTTCACCCGGGTGAAGGGAGGCAAGTTTAATGAATGTCTTACCTTGAGGATGAGTGTGTCATCCTTGGTGATGGCGATCTCACCGACCTGACCTAGATCCTGGATCTGAACATCTTCAATCTTTACCTCCATAGCTTCATCGCCAAATACCTGATAACAAAAGAAGGAGATGGTTTGAGATATGCAAGATTTAACAAACAGTGGACACGGATACAGCAATCATCTATTACTGCTGATTAACTGTCAATAATAACTACAATGTGACACCTGTGAAGATAAAATTCTTCACTTACATTTGAACACTTTAATCTTTATACCTTTCAACTTTGGATACTGTACAACCTGCAAATTTCCCCCAAATCTCTTTTCATAAAATGTTAGCAACGACCACTTACGAGGCATGAAACCATCACAAACTAAAAAATATTATTATCAAACTTAAAGTACATTTTGCGACATGAAGCTTTCTAAATTTCTTTAGAAAATTACAGAAATTCTTGAGAAAATGCCTGGTAAATTGTATCCTGGGTCAGATTCCTTACCATGCCTCCTGTAGAAACAGCCATATCATGAAGCTGGTTCTTCCTGTTGTCACCAAAACCTGGTGCTTTGACTGCTGCCACCTGGAGACCAACCTTTAACCTGAGAACATAAAGAAAAAATTGTCAATAGAGGGCTCAGTATTTTAGAATAATTTCCAAAATTCACTTCTGTTATAACAAGCATGGAATAACCAAGGAAAATCAAGTGAACCCAATTTCAAATATGTGTAAACTTACATGTGTAATAGGTTTTTGAAGAACAATTGGCTTGTCCTAAGCATCTCATGATACTGAGTGGATTGTATAAATTTGTAATCAACTGGCAACACATTTATTTGCTATTTCAACCATGGGACAACAAATCATGCAAATTTGTATGGGTCCTCTATATAAATATGACTCAATGATAATAGTGATAAGCTCGGCAGCTCACTCAACTACAGTTGTGGTCTTGAAGCAGGGATTGGAGGTTGGAAAACCTTATCTTTGAGCTAGTGCCCTTTTCATATTAATCTTTTTCATATTAAAAGCAATAGACCCCATGTGAGCAATTTAGAAGGGATAATAAACTGTTGAGATTGAGGATGCCAAGCAGAATGATTTCATTGTAACAGGAATAGACTGCAATAGTGATACTGACCTGTTGAGAACAAGGGTGCTGAGCGCTTCACCATCAACATCTTCAGCAATGATAACAAGTGGTTTCCTCTGAGCGTTAGCAAGCTCCAAGGCAGGAACAATGGCTTGGATGGTTGAGATCTTCTTCTCACTCAGCAGGAGGAGGGCATCTTGGAATTCTACTTTCTGACCTGTAAAAGTAAAAAAAGAAAAAAAAAATTTCCCCCTAAATTCTATTGTCGGAAACAAAGGTGAACGAAATTACATTTGACCCCTTTTTTCGTGGGCCCGGCAGCCGCTGAGCAGTGCCAGATGGATGTTCCTCTATCCCCTTCTTGTTTAGCGCCAAACAGGGAAGCAGCAACTATAATTTTTTAAAGTCTTTTTGGTATGACGGGATCGAACCCACAACCTGCCAATTATGAGGTGGATGCTCTATCCACTGAGCCAACACATCGGTCACGTGATTCATAAGTCACATAAGTCAATGATTCTTTGAAGGAAGAGGCTTGCATGGTGGATTTTTATACTGTGATGAAGTTTACAATTCACCTTGTGATTAGTCCTAGATTTAAAAAAAAAGAAGAAAAAAAAGGACTGTTTAAGAGAGTACAAGAGAAAATGGAGACTTGAAGAAGGTAAAAAAAAATAGTCAAGATGGAAGGTAGAAAATTAGATTAGAAGTATTCATTCTTGATTAATTCCAGAAAATGATTGTAAACCAGGTGAGAAGGTGAGATGCAAGGAAGGCTTGTAGTAGTAGTGGCAGTAGTAGTAGAAGAGAGTGCTAGATGTTTTAGACAGCTTGATTATCTGCAGCAGACTACAAAAGCGGTAGAAGAAACCCAACATGTTTAGTGTATAATAATAATAACAGCTTCTTATAAAGCGCCTAATTATACGAAACAATTTAATCTGCAAGCACTTTACAGTTATTATTACCCCGGTCATCGGATGCTTGTAAGTCTTTCTGACATCTGTCCAATCCCAAAGGGATCATTCAGAATCATGCCAGCCTTTACAGCGCACTCATTCAATTCTTACCGGGTACCCATTTAGCACCTGGGAGGGGAGGAACATTGTAGATTAAACGCATTAAATGCCCTAGGACGTAAGAGTCATACCAGGGATTGAACCCACAATCTTTGCATTCTCAGTCCAGGGATATGACCACTAGACTATGACACATGTACATTATCTTACCTTTAGCTGAGTTGATGAAGTACGGTGAGATGTAACCCCTGTCAAACTTGAGACCTTCAATGACCTCTAACTCGTCATTCAATGTCTTGCCGTCCTTGACTGTGATAACACCATGGCGACCGACCTTCTTCATTGCCCTGGAGATGAGCTCACCAATTCCTGCATCTCCATTAGCTGATATGGTAGCAACCTAGGGAAGCAAAAAGAAGAAAATGTTAGATTTTGATTTTTTACAATATAGGCATATTTTACCAATCCTGCAATGAAACATTTATGGTCTGACAAGACCATCTCAACTAAACATAGGATAAAATGAACCGTCCGAACATAATGTCCCAGGAAAAAATATTCTTTACAAATAATAAAAAAGCTGTAAATAGATTTATGTTTTGTTCGCTTTCAAAATCAATATATTAAACACAGACTCTACATTTTTAGCAAAACTTGTCGAGCACAAGCCAATGGCATGACCTCAGTTGAGCATTTGTTTTCAAACTCTTTTTAATTTTTTTTATTAAAGGTATACATCTTGTAAATCCCCCCAAAAGGGGATGAATGACTAGACGTTCCAGTCAGAAAACTAAGATCACCTGGGCGATTTCTTCGGGTGTTGTGACTGGCTTGGACTGCTTCTGTAACTCTTTAATGACGACCTCGACAGCGTTCATGATTCCTTTCCTGATCTCAGTTGGATTGGCTCCACGGCTGATGTTGTCAAAGCCCTCCTTGGCAATGGCTCGGGCCAGAACTGTTGCCGTTGTGGTTCCGTCTCCTGCCTCCTCGTTGGTGTTGTTTGCAACATCTTGTACAAGCTTAGCTCCGATGTTCTGCCATTTGTCTTTGAGCTCTACTGCCTTAGCGACAGTGACACCGTCTTTTGTGATTTTGGGACTGCCCCAGCTCTGTTCTATAATTACATTACGCCCCTGTACATCCAAGAAAAAGGATAAGTTAGTGTTCATTGAAATGGGTAAACAAAATTTGCAATATTTCCAATTTGCTAGAATCTGGCCAAATATTTCACATTATCACATTATCCCAATATGATCTTACTTATGACCTACCTATCAAATAGCTAAGACAAACACTGCTTATGTAAAGTATAAAATTACCCTTCACACTATATCATAGGGTGATCCTAATGCAAGAGCTATACAGCAGTATTATTGCAAAGAGCCTGTGAACTGTAACTTTCCTGCTTTTTCTTTTGATAATTAGAAGCTAGTTGATAGGAAAATTGAACACAGTAGGGAACTTAATTGTCATGTGCAAATAAAATGAGGAATTCTCTGAAATTTTGATGTGCAAATTATAACTTACTTTTAAATCTGTAGGAAAGGTACAATTTCTAAATGTACAAAATCTGAGGTTGTCATTTTATTTCAGACTTAACCTTATTTTCCTCCCAGGAAACGAACTCACCTTAGGTCCCATAGTGACTGCTACAGCATCAGCTAAGAGGTCAACACCCTGCAGCATCATACCTCTGGCTTCTGCTCCAAACTTGATGTCCTTAGCATAGCTCCTGGCAAGGTGTGGGCACACAGCTCTGTTTACTGATGGTGTGAGGGCCCTGGATGTCAGGGGTCGGAGAACACTGGATATTCTATACATGGTTGGTTGGTTGGGCTGGAAAGATAAAGTGCAAAGCATAAACGCATTCAATGAAATCTAATAAATTTTAGTAGTTTGGGGGAGGGTGGGGGCATGATTCACTATCAAACTGCTGAAATCAATCCCAACTGGGATACAATAAATTTTAGGATCAATAGCCATGATATATTTCCATATTAGGCCTACATTGTATGTCCAAAGTGTAACTTGAAAAAATATAAATTAAAAAAGAATAAACCAACAAAAAGACAACAGGATTGAAAACAGCATGATGGGCATTTCAATCCTCAGCTCATTTCCTGAAATATTTACCTTTACGTCTAGTCTGTAGATCTAGAATCTACTCACAAATACTTGAAGAATGCAAAGTAGTCTAGTTGTGCTCCAGATCCACATGTAGACTATCTTCTTTCTTGTCATCTTCTTCCTTAAATTACCTTTTCATCCTTTTATCCATTATTAGCATAATTATTGATTTTTCTAAATTCATTTCAGTTCAAATTAATATATCATCCAATGTTTTAGCTATATCCGCCAATTTGTCTCCTCTCTCCTCGCTCACTGTTGCTACAAGTCAATGGCTGAACGATGTCTCCCACTGACCGAAATACACGGAGGAATGACTGTGACTTTATAACACATATATGCCATGTTTTTAGGATTAGGCCTAGACTTAGGCCTTTAAAAACCCTTCAAAGGCTAAATTCACTATTGAAAAAAAAAAAACCGCAAACACAAAATTCTTTACAGATGATCTACATGTAGATCTAGGCCTATAAATTATATGATGATCATGGACGACGTAATAAATAGATCAAGGCCTAAATAAAACGTATGACGGACAATGCAATGCAGAAAATAGAACAGCTTGTGCCATGAGTTCATCTCTATTTCAGACAACTCCAATTCCGATCAACATGATCAACAACTTCACAAAGAAAAACATTTTCATGTCTTAATTGAACGAACAAGCAGCAAACTCGTGTATTTATTTTTAACATGAAACACGGCAAAATGTGTTATTGATTCATTGATCAGTGTTTGTGATCCTTAATAAAATTGACCGCAATATTATATCTAACTTACTCTTGAAAGCATGGTCAAACTCAAAGCTTACTTTTTTTACAATGTCAATGACAATGACTCTTTTTTTTTTTTTCATCTCACTCATTCACACACAGACACAAAAAAGTCAATTTTAAGTTTGATCAAACCCGCTGGATTCCTTTAGAAAGAAAATCAAAAGTTACTTCATTCCAAGAAGATGGAGTTAACATGTGAATTATTGTTTTTACTTACGTTTTACTAGAAGAATGGGTGAGTTTAATGAATTAATACCGCCAGTTGTTTTGGGGGAAAGTCTCCGGGAGAGTTACGGCTGAGCTGAGTGACGAAATATCGCTATACGGGCTACACGTGTTTTGTGTAATGGCTTTCCGCACGTGCTGCATGTACAAAAAGGAGAGCACGCGCGGACATTGCATAATCAAGGCATTTAAAAAGTCTGCTTCGGCCCTATCACCCTCATGAAAAGATAAATTTCACTTTTTACATTATTTTTACCGTAATGAGAGAGAAAAAAATGGAGTTAAATTAGATGTAAATTTGTAATGCAGTATAGAGATATTAAGATATCTCCATGGTAAACTTTTAAACAACTTGCCAATGTATAATTATGTACTTATACAGAGTAAAGGGCCATAAAAATAAGTATTTTGTCATTCTAATCGATTACGACATTGGATATACATGCGTAGACTCTTTTTAGTCATTAGATATGTAGGCCCATGGCACACATGAGCCCCAGAGATGTAGATCGAGGCCTATGACACACATGAGACGTAGGTTAAACCGAAAGTATGTGTTGGGCGGCGGGGTGGGGGCTTAACAGGCTAAAAATAACAAATGTGGGGGTAATTTTTGTGTTTTTCTA
>CALNVZ010000641.1:18693814-18744265 GCA_940671915.1 Paracentrotus lividus | reverse complement strand
CCGAAGCTGTGGCATTTTTTGGTTGTGTTGAAATTCATCAATTTTGTCCAGTTTCTGTGTTGGTATTGAACGTTTTTTCGACTGAATGCTTCTGGCTTTATCTGAAATTTTCTTGCTGGAGCGGGCTATTTTTCAACCAAGCGGAAAAAGATTCAAGTTATTCAGTTCATTCCGGAATGTTGATTATATAAATTATTCTTATTGGATGAAAAAACACCGTCATTTTTTTAATCAAATTAGATGTCAAACAATTGTCGTCCGTTGCTGATTTTGGGGACTTGGTGATAGCGGATGCCATGGCCGGCTACGGGTTCGTTACCATTTCTTGCTCATTGGGAAACAATGGGGTGTTTAGCGTGCCATCACTTGCAGTTATCGATGGAGATTAATTATGTAAATTTAAGAAGTTTAAAAGAGGCGACATTTGTACTGATTTTGTGTAAATATTATCACGCAGTCGGCGGTGGCGATTGAGTATTTTTCCTTAAGAATTACAAGAAATCTTTATGATCATAGTGTAAACATGTCTTGTCTGTAAATTAAGTAAATTGTTTTTCTCTAATTAATGTGGCCGTTATCGTGGTCTCTCGACTGAAGTGTGCCCAAACGTCGTGTTCACCTTCCTTGTCTTAGAATAGAAAGTCGGCAAACCTAGTCGTGAGTCTGGCTGGCCAATTCAGATTCAACGCATTGCACGTTCTGAGCTGCTAATTTTAAATGTTGTGTACGCGTAGGTCGGTAGTCGTTTTTGTATGCGCACAGCTTACCCGGGCTGATTAAAAGCGTCAAATTAGGTGAAAGAAATCGGGGGTTTAAAATTCATATGTATAGGCGTAGGCCTACTCATTTATCATATAGCCTACATTTCTGGTCAGTTACCATCTATAGTTCATGAATGAATGAATGAATGAATGAATCTATTCAAAACCAAACATAGAATGCACTGATCACTATTAAAATACATTTACAGGAGTTTTAAATACGTGGTACCATATAGAAAAGTTAGGCTTGTGAGAGGGACCCCACCTAATGAGGTAGGTATACACAAATAATAATAATAAAAAATACAGAATAAATACAAAATAAAAAGCATGATTAAAAAAAAAAAAGAATAAAGAAGCACTGTTAGAAACAAACAAATAAAAAAAAAATTATCATTAAATACGACTGTTTATAAATCTAGCATGATCGATTGTCAAATTGTCACTTCGCTTTACAAATCGATTATCAAGTTTCTAGAAAGTTCGGGTCCCTGGGCTGACGTAATTTTTTTAATTGTTGCAAAATTGGCAAGCATTAATGTAAAAGAACACTCGCATTCGGTTAATATTGTATATAATGACCTCTCATTTCATACAACTGATACAAATTCAACACAGTATGATTTCATGAACAAAATTAGGTTTTGAGAAATCTTCTGACCAAAGGGGGTGGGGATGCAACTAGACGCCTCCGTACGCGTCCGTCCATTTACGAACAAAACACGTGTGGTGTATGTTGAATTAACCAGCCCAGGCACACTGAGAAGGACCGAGAAGCCATTGACCTGAACTTTCCACATAGTTACTGAAAACACAAAAAAATGGTAAGAGGAGTTACATGTTTACGCTATTCTTGAGTTATAATCGAACTTGATGTAGCCTATATATATTTTTCCGCTTTACTATGCCTATGGTGGATAATATTGAAATGTCCATTTTGTTACATGTTAGTCCCTTACATGGGAATCGATGTGGTGTGTTTTGCAAGCATACTTGCAAGAAATTCATTTCAATTAAAGGTGAAACAAATACATCTTTAAGTAGATCTAGGTCTTTATAATTTTATGCAATCATGAGTGAAATAAACGGTCGACAAGAGGGATGTTCTATGTTTCCTCAGCCCGCATATGTGGGGTTAGTATACAACGGGTTAATCATGCATGATGTGTAGAACGTGTTTTCCTCTTCTAACTACATGTTAATGGCGTTATTAGAACAGATATGAAATTGTAAATTAGAGTATTTTCAGACTCTGGATGATAATTTTTTGAATATTTTTATATTCAGAATCAGACTGATTCAGATCGAAGCCGCATATTATTGACTGCCATTCAGTCCACCCACAGCGCTTTGGAAATCGCTCGTTTTTATGCAAGTCCTATTCATGAGTTTATGTGTTTGAATACGTAATTAGCAGCCTGTATTCCCGTCTTTGTGCGGTTATAATTCTGCATAGAAATGACTATTTGACATGAAATTTTCGGAATTAATATATCATACTATCAAAATATATATTCCTTAATAAGAAAGAAAATATGTCTTTCAAAATAGTAGAAATTGTTGGATATATTTTGCGTTAAAATCCGTTTGGGAATTTTTTGAATAACTGGCCTCAAATACGCTTTATTTTCAATGATTCGACGAGAAAATAGGTTCATAATCTTCAGCAACTCTTCAGCTTTCCAAAAATACACCAAACATGGTATTTCAAGATTTATACCAGTCAGGAGCTAGCTAAATGTGCAGCAAATACAAAATAATTGCTTCAATAACTGCGATCTGATTGGCTGGTCTGATTTTGAATGTGATTTGATTGGCTGATGCGAATCTCACCACGCACCAAAGGTCCCTGCGCGGTCAGGTAACGGCTCCCACGTGTTTCAAAATCCCTGCTCGTATCAATCCTTGATTCAAGCAGCCAATCAGAAAGCCGCATTTTCTGTATTTTGGACTTGCTTTATATTTTGCTAGCTCCTGACTGGTATAAAAAGTAAAGAATATAAAAAGTTACTACGTTTTGAAGCTAAGATATCATTCTTTCCAAATATGTGATTTCCTTTTGGAATCATACAAAAATAACTACTTTTCTTGTCACTTATACCGAACTGAATATATGTTTTTGTTCCATATCTTTCACCAATACTTTTACAATATTCAGATATGATAATATACCATAAAATGTGCATGATAGGTAGGTTTAGAATTTCTTCTTTCTAAATATGTAAGAATCAGGAAATTCCCTACACAAAATCAAAATCTACAAGAGTTGCAAAATCTCAGTTTTAGCCCGCACAGGTCCGCACAGCTCCGCAGAGTGCAGATAGAGGACTGGGAGAGTTGTATAAAATTCGCACTCTTGGCTTATTATAGCTCAAGCTGCCCTCGGACTGCATTATGGCATTGCATGTAGGCATGGCCATCCAAAATATAATTTAAAAAAATTGTATTAACTTTAAATACGAACTAGGCTAGGTGGCAGTTGCAAAAGGATTAAGTCGTCATTCCAGAAGGTGTAACAGTTAGATCTGGGCTCTGTAACACAAACCTGACAAAGCTAGGTACTCCCACATGAAAATAAAAAAATGCCAGAACGTACAATCTCAATTCATGCCTAAATATAATCCTGAACATCTCACTTTTATCATAAAATAATTTCAAACTTGTGTGGACTGTGGAAAACAAGAACTTTTGGTCACCAATTTACTCTTTTTTTTTTCAGAGAGTGAGAATAATCAATAGGCCTATTTTTATATTTTGTGGTAGTTGAGTTTATTATTTCCCAAACCATTAGTGCAAAAGTTTTCCTCGTTCAAGAGAAAAGCTTGAAAAAGGTAATATTTACAGGAAATCTAGATTGTTCTGCATTACATTGAGTTCAATGCAAAGGGTGCCATATGCATTGAAATTTGTGAGGCATACATGTGGGACTGCAATCACTGAATGGGGGTACCTAACAAAGCTTGCAATTAATTGCTATTAAAAGGGAAATGACCAATAAAATTTGTTGCATGCCCATTCCGTTCGGAGTTCGGACTGACCAGTATAATTTATAAAAACCGATTAAAATTTTTCTTTGACAAATTCAGTTGATCACAGAGATTTGTGTTTCAATCTTTTGTTTTTACCAGGCTGCATTCAGGAGATTCAAGCCTTTGTTTGACCGAATCCTTGTGGAAAGGTTTGTTCCTGAGACGAGGACGAAGGGGGGTATCATGATTCCAGAGAAGGCACAACAGAAGGTCAATCAAGCAATGGTGGTCGCAGTAGGGGCAGGTTCAAGGGACTCGGTAAGTGATAAAAAGGAAATTTTAAAAAAATAAACGTGAGAGAACTGAGTAATGAACAATGATAGTTTTAGGAGAGCTTTCCAGAAAAACTCTGCAAATGAAAATGACCGCACCATCCCCCCAAAATAAAGATAGATACAAAAGTAATTTAAGGATAAGGTAGGAAGGAAAAGGAGAGAGAGAGAGAGGTATAAAACTTTCCTAGAATTTATTTTGAAAAGAAGAACATGAGACCAACTTAACCCCATTCCATAGAAGGCATGACCGGTGAAAGACCAGTTGTAAGACAGGAACATTTGGTGGTCTTTCAATACTTAGAACTTTCAATGATATCTGAGGTTTTTCAAGATTACTTTTCTGTCACTTATCTCTTGACAGCTTCTCTAGAATTTATAAATTACCAAATTTGATGGGTCTCAGTCAGTCTCCTGTAAGATCTGTCAAATGATCTTGTAGTGTTTTTCCAATAGTCTTATTGAATAATGGGTAATCTTCAAGGTCTTGCAGAAATTTCAGAGATTTTTTGTTTGAAAACTGACTTTTTGGTCATTCAGTGATAACTATTATTTCTATTATCAAATACAACTATCTATTTGTTTTCTCCCACACAGTCTGGTGCCGTTCACAAAGTAGCTGTAGATGTTGGTGATAAAGTACTTCTCCCTGAGTTTGGAGGAACTAAAGTTTCATTTGATGAAAAGGTAAGGTAGGTGTAGTTGTTATAAAAAAAAAAAAAAAGAGTAGAAGTCATTAATAAGTTTAGTGCATAACTAGAGTGGCTTATGCTAAAGTGTCGCGTTGTGGCGCGGCCGCTCGCGTAAAAGTGGAAAAATCGACGAAATTAAATAATGGTTCTTTAAAGGCGTCCTACAAAAAAGGAAAAGATTCAGAATTGTTTGGCACGTATTGTGTGGTGTGGCGTCGTGGTGTGTGTGTGTGTGTTGCGTGGGTTTGTGTGTGTGTGTTGTGTTTTATGTTGTTATGTGTGTGTGGGTGTGTGTGTGTGTGTGTACTGCATGTTTGTATGATTGGATTTTGTGAAACAATTAGCAACCAGGTATTCCCTTATTCCTTTGGCAATTGGCTCATTCGGGACAGACTTGTTTTAGATCAAACTATATTTCTCTCTCCTCAAATTGGCAGCATTAAATTTTCCGTCTACTTCTACATCATTTCAATTATTTTATCAAATTGACTCAATTGTCGATAATTGTAAATAGTTTTAAAATAGCAATTAACGCGGAATCATATGTATTGATAATATGTTGCCAATTAAGGATGTCTAAACAATTCCAGTAGTTTACCTCACTGTACCTGGATCGAGTGCAGCACAATATGGATGAATTTTCTTGCGGAAAGAAATTAATGCCATGGCTGGGACTCGAATCTGGGACCAAAAACAAGTGTTGTAAATTTACTAGCAAAATAATGGTAGAAAAGTTTAGAATTTTCTTATTTTGACATATAGAGCCGTGACCTTACACTAGGCTTTATATCTGCCTTATAATTTCGTGAGATAAATTTCATTGAAATTCGCAATTTAAACAATGTGAACGTGGACCAGGACTAACTACATCGCGATTTCTGATTGCTGCTGATGTCATAGCTCCTGATACCGTAAACAGGATCGACCGAACTTTTCAATCGTTTTGTACTATTATCACACTAATTGTTTACATACACAAACACACACACACACACACACATGCACATACACTAACCCCACACAAGGTCTAAGTTAAAGTCTCGAGTCCGAAAAATGATAATCATTTCCAAAAATTTCACAAAAATCGATCAGCAAATCTTTCTTTTTTCGTAGGACTGCATGAAAAGGACACGCTTTGATTTTTTTTTTGTCGATTATTTCCACTTTTCAGCGCGCCGCGCCGCGCCACAACGCTACACTTTAGCATAAGCCACTAGAGTTGCCAACTTTGGTCAGACAATGAACAAAAGAATATGACAGTGTCTCAAAAAATAATCTGCTTCCATTATAAATAGCACTGATACAGCTTGATATAACAAGGCAGATCTCCTGGTCCCAGGAGGTAAGGGGCTTAGTTGCGAGCACCTCGTTATAACAGGAGTTCTGTGGATTTTATCATGGAAATATAATTTTGGCGATGAAACTCTTGCAGGTTTTTAGAAAATTGGAATAATGGAAAGGTCTAAAAGCCACGATAAGTTTCCAATCATCTATAGTGCAAACATAATGCAAATCTTTGCTTATTCAGGTAATAGAGTAAAATGATTTTCATGACTTTCATTGGACTGGTTGTGTTAGGGTTATCTGAAAGAAAACACAGAATACAAACAAATCCGTACTTTTACACAGTTATCCTGAATAATACATTTCTTAGACTTAAAATGACCTGAAAATGATGTTTGAAACTAATTATTCCTTCTTTTTGTCTTCTTTTCATTTCCCAGGAATACTTTATCTTCAGGGAAGGGGATATACTTGGAGTTATGAATGAAGACAAGTGAAGATGGCCTGCAAAGAATATAAGTTCTAATTATTAGTGACCACAGCCAGAGAGGTGTCAGATAGACTCGCATTTGTTTGACACTTGTATGAAATATAGCATCCCTGTATATATATGAATAATTATTGCTCAGATGATGTCGTTTTCTACAATGTGTTTTCATATTTGTTTTTTGTTAATTTGACTTGTATGGATATTGGACCAGATCGGTGGTGTCATTATAATTTACAGAGTTTCACTTGTATGTTGGGACATTTATTATATGCATATTGAGAGCTGACATCTTGCAAATGATTTATTATATATTTTGTGTCTCAATAAAAAGGGAAACAAAACTAGTCTAATGATTTGATTGTGGTTCTATTTTTAGACAACAAATTTGAGTGGAACTTACTTTTCATGTGCAAATCAAAAACAGCATGGAACTTAATTGTCATGTGCAAATAAAAGCTCACATATTTTTGGTGTAACTACCAGTACTCAATGAAATTCAGGAGATTATTAAGAGAAAAAGTACAAACATCCCTGACCTCAAACTGATTGCAAAATAATAAGTCATTAGTTGCCCCATTTAGCATTTTTCATTAATAATGACAGTATTATTATTACTTCTATAATTTGTATCCTGGTGTATTCCTGGGAGGAGTGGAAAGTGTTAAAGGTATGGCAAGTCTAAAATATGGTATCAACAAATGTATTCTTAACATCAGTGTTGTTGGTACTAGCTAGACTCTTATAATATTGTCTATTTGTGAAGAGAGATGGTTTCACAAGAATCAATATTGTATTGAGATGTTCCAATTCATGGAAACCACTATGTATGTAAAGTTATCAAATGATCATGATTAAACTGAATTTTACATTGTAATAAGAAGTGTATTTAGTGATTCTTTTTTTTTGTAGCTTTTAATTGATTTGACAATAATTACTGAGCACATTTGATGCGACCCATTTCCACTGTATTATATAACATTTAGAAGTAATGTCACGGCTAGTGTAGGACTTTCCATAGTACAGACTACTCCCATGATACCATAATGCTTAGGGCCAGTCACATTGACTTGTTAATGAAATAAAGTCTTGATATCTTGAACACAAAGACACACATTTGAGATGAGGACCAGGAGAACTGTCTCCTTATATAACTAGGGTTGGGTGATTCACAAACTTTTTTTTTAAAAGACTATTTATATTCGATGTTAAGAATCACCCAAAAATGACAATTATTTTAGCGTACGATGACGTCTGACGTCGCTTAACCCTAATCAGACTGGGGTGTTTTGGTAGCTGTCAAGACGGGGGGGGGGGGGGGGGCCATGATGGCCCCCCCCTCAAGATCTCCGGCTGACCGCGATCGCGCGACCGCGCCGAAAATTTGCCATGATGGTAGTGAGCCATGTAATCTACAAGACTGCGCTGTTAATTTTTCCAAAATAATATGAATTTTTTAATATGAATTAATTATGCTAATTTATGCAGAATCATACTTTTTGCTCTAATTGAAAAAATAAAGCTCCTAGAATGCTAATTTTGTTGTATTATTTATTCCTTTGTAGCATTCCTAACAATTGTTCTAGAAAAAAATTTCGTTTCAAAATTAATTTTATGTATTTTATTGTTTTATGAATTTCTTATGTATTTCTTTGTTTTTTCGACCTTTTGTTTTCCTTTTTCTTTACGCAAAAAATCATTTAAGAACCATTTTTAAGCATAAATATATGCTAAAATAAATTGATTTCAGCCAATGAAAGTGAAAATAAATCATATCTTTATGAATTAGTGAGGAAAACTCAATTTGCATTGACTTGTACACAAAATCACGTTTTTGAGCCATTTCGTCTGACGGTATTTTGAAAATCGTGCAGCGTCGTAACAGTACGACCGATTTTGCGAAAATGGTTTCAAAAATGCGCAAGACTGAAGTAAAAAGTCAGCAAAGTGCGCGATCAGAAAATTTCGTGCGGCGGAGTGGTCGCGGAGATAGTGTCAGGGGGGGCCATGATGGCCTCCCCCCCCCCAGTCTGATTAGGGTTAAAGCCCACAGTATAGTTGTTGCAGAGAAATAGCATTTTTAAAAACTTACTCAACTTGTCCTAATATGTTTCCAATAACATATCAATACATGGGCAAGTTAATTATAAACCATTGCCATGCATGTCTTTTCATTATATGTTTTAGTTAGCATAAACATGGAGATATTCATCAAAAATGAGCCATGCTTCCTTCACTCTCACCCCAGAACTCTGGGCATGCCACACCACTGCTGACTGGTATGTGTGGTGCATTCTGTTGTGTATCAGTCTGTTATCAATAGCATATACTTGTACACAAACCACTGCACGTTGCACTCTCCCCAGTGTGATCCTGTTTAGGCATGTCCAGAAACAGATCATTTACACAGTTTTGTTGCTAAATTCAGGTCTTAGAGTGGATTTTATAACAAATCATTTTGAACACAGAGGTTATTTGAGGTATTCATTCATATTATTCTGCTATGGAAGTAAAACAAAAAATCTGTTCTCCCAAAACTATACATGACCTTTAAGTGCAAAAAACCAAAATGGCGTAATTTGCCCAATTAACACGCTCCTTATAGGAAAAACCACTTTTATTATATCTTTATATGGGTATTGGGTATTAATCTAAAATGATTAATTCTACCTAGGTTTATTAAAATCACTAAGACCTATAACACATACTAGGTACATTAGATCAGGATAAAATTGTCAGATTACGCACTTTTGGTGGCCATTTTGTTTTCTTTTCACTTTAGCGATGTCATTGTCATTTTTTTATATTTTACATCAAATTTTGCTATAGAAGTAACTTGTTTGAAACAATTTCTCAGAAAAAAAGTCATTATTTGCCCAACCCTATTTTAACAACATGTCATTGTATCCTCCATGCTCATTACAGGCACAGATCCAGCATGATGTCTGATAAAGGATTTTATCGGCCTCATTGTCTTAATAATAGCATGGATCATAGCATGGATCCTACTAGTAGCTTTATTGTGTTCGGGCACGGGCTGATAAATGCTCTGTCAGTGCTAATGCTAGATCTTCTATATTATAATGGGAGTACACTGTACTTTTATTGATGGTAGGACAAATGGAATGCAAGATAAGAAAGTGGGTTTGTATACATGTGTGTGTTCCTGTGAGGAAAAGCAAGAGAAATAGCGTGCTCCAGTCCAGAGTCGAGAAAACAGAGATGAAAAGAAGAGTTCGGTGAAGGATTTCACGACATTTGCTCCGCTGGCAATTCCATACACTAACTTCAATCCTCAACTGAACACTACCCTACCCTAAACCCAACATAAAACTCTATAACTACCCCAACGCTAACCCTACATTCTAGACGAAATAAAGCCTGGAGTAACTGGAATAAATGTTGTGATGCCTGCTCAAAGATAGCGAGATCTATGTAAATGTCAGATTTGTCAGGTTCAAAGAGGGTCAAAATAGTTGCTTTAAAATGTTGAATTTGCATCCAATAAAAACGACATGATCACAACTGTGTTTAATATGAGGTACCACTTCCTTCAATATAATTAAGTTAGCTAAAATTGGGTCTAGGATTGGACTACATACAGGTTACAAAATGTTTTTTGTTTTATTTTTGTAGAAGCTTAAGATTTAAAACTTACTTTTAAAAGTAGAATATCAGAAAAATGAAAATTTAGATGACTTTACTGTATGACTTCTAAAGACAAATACTGTACAAAAAAATAAACACTATAATTCTCAGTGGGTCAATTCAGATTATTTTATTTCTTTCAGAATATATTTGTACACTCACAGTGTGTTGAATAATATTACACACATTTTAAAAACATGTATCCAACCCGCAACTTTTCATTAATTCACTCAGAGAAATCAGAACGCAGCAAGTTACTCGCGTATTGTACTCTTTCCGTTACTTTCATTAGGAGTTTGTCTGCATAGATTATATATATACATGTATATAGGTTATACCCGGTACATGGATATATTGTTTGGTTGTGAAGTCTCTGTTTCAGAGACCAGAAATATCGCATTTTTTCAAAGAAATTGAGCAAATCAAGAGGATACTAGCAGCTGAAAAATCCTGAACATCAAAGACGCTAGCACATAACTAAAGAAGGGGCAGAGATAAGAACTTTCTTTCAAAATAAAGCACTTGCATGACCTTATTCTTATTGCTATGGAATCTAACATCAGGTCATACTGGTTTAGCTGGTCTATTGAAAGGGAAACATAGCTCAAAGCAAGTACCAGTCTTAATACCATCACCTACAACACAACAAAGACTTTACTTGGATGCAATACAACAATAGATACAACAGTCAGAACCTGTCTATAAAGATAAACCACTGGAAAACAGTGTCCAATTTAATGACCAATATAGACAGGTTCTACATATTTCTTTACAGTAGGAGACAACTATTTGGTGACCACGAGGATAGACAAGCGACAATTATAGAGAAGAGGTTACTTAGAAAGGTAAGACTGTAATCTGTCCAATTTACAGAGTATTCCAATAAATGTCATATGGCCTAAATTCAAACCATTCTCAAGTGTAAAAGTGAGTTGGTATTTAGATAAAATGCCCATCAAAATGTACAAACCGCTTCTGCATTGATACTTACAGAGAAGTGCCCATACTACCTTGTACCTTGTAGTTCCATTCCCTGAAGTCCTCCGCCAGGAAGGGTAACTCGGGGCTACTTAATTACACCCAAGCTCATTTAAATATATTAAAATATATAGATTCAATATAGGCCTGAATGTCCCAACTATTTTTTTTTTTCAAAACACAATAAGGTATGATAGCAAAGCATTGCTTTATTTAACTGTGTATTTGGTTATTATTTTCACCTGACAAATACTGGTAACAATAAAATAAATCTGGTGTTTATCAACAAAATCACAATTTTACAAGTTCACAACTTATGATATATCTCATAATTAATTCTAAAACGTCAACAAAATTGAACTGATTCATAGGGAACGACTCATTTTATCATTAGAATTTCATATCCAAGTTTCAATCACCATGTGAATACAAAGAGTTTAAGTTCTTTTGTTTTAATTATTATATCCAGAATGTCACATCAACACTGAACAGCAATAACAGGGTTCTCAAATGGTGTCTTTCTCTCAATTTCATCTCTCATCGAATATAGTTCAACAAATTTCTATAAATAGAAATCTTTTCAGATTTATATTATCATATACCCTTTTCTCAATACATATTTTTGGTGTGTTTTGTTTTTTTGATACACGTTTCAAAGGTTTAACTGGCATAGCTTCTATACGGGAGGGGATGACGGGTTGCTTAGCGACCAACAAGCTTCTTCAGGCCCTCTGTGCTCATTGATTTAGGTCTCTCTAGAGGTAGACCAAAGGCCCTGTCCCAGATGAGTGAAGCAAGGGTTCCGAGAGCCCTTGAGACGCCAAAGAGGACAGTGTAATAGTTCATCTCTGTCATCTTGTAGTACTGTATGAAAAAGAGAGGGGGGAAAAAGAGCGTCATAAATATTTGAATCATGGCACTAACTTCAGTGGCGAAAGCATTAAGATTAATAATAGTAAAGATTATGAAGTGATTCGTTTATAAAATCTCTACATACTTTTACAGTCTGTTTCTATTACTATGGGAGAGGCATACAAAAAATAATATGTTTGCATTAGCTGAATGTATGAGGTATTTGGACAACATGGTATTTCGGGAGATGAACAATTTCCCTTTGGAAGGGGTAGGAGGAGGCTGCACACATTATCAGATTTGATAGGTACCCCATCCAGATAAAATTTAGACAGAAATTGTTCAAAAATAAGAAGGGGAAGACATGGGGTAGGCATGAAAAAAAAAAAAAAAAAGAAGAGTTTAATGGCAACTGTCAGTGAGGAATCGCAATAGCTTGAAGTAGGGGGTGTTTCACAAACAGTTAAGTAAACTGAAAGTGGCAATTAAATTCTTAGCGCATCCTGTATCCCCTGAGCATGATCTGACCAATAAGGTCGTGAAAAAGGTCATGCTACTAGGAAGTTAGGTGTGACTTTAACCTGTTGTATATTAGGCCCGCATATATGCGGGCTGAAGAAACATAGAACATCCCTCTTGTCGACCGTTTATTTCACTCACGATTGCATAACCATATAAAGACCTTATATAATGTAAATTATCTGACATTGATCTATTTAAAGCTGTCTTTATTTCATCTGTAAATGAAATGAATTCTTGCAAGCATGCTTGATAATCACGATTCATTCGGTTTTGTGGAAAGTTCTCAGTATACAACGGGTTAAGTATACTTGACTCTTTGTAAAACACCTCCTGATCTTCAAATACAAGTTTTTCTATAGATGTTTCTAGAACAACTCCCCTAGACAATACCACCTGCCAAAAATCTACCCCTAACTATACACCTAACCCTAACCTATTTCTGAGGAGTAGTTGTCAGTGGAGATGGGGGGGGGTAATTCCCCAGGGAGTATTCATCAAAGGACTTGCCAGACATTTTACCGACAAACTGTTATAAGCTACTGAAACGCTGCATCTGATGGCTGGGAGCAAATTTGTCAGTTAAAATGTCCCACAAGTCATTTGATGAAATGCCCCCCTGATACGCTATTGGACGAACCTGAAGCAGCACACCACTGTGAGCATCACATTGCCATGGGTTCTTAGCCTTGCCCTGCTCTAGTAGGATGTCTGGTACTAGTTTGTAAAGCTGGCTCACAAGCTGGAACATTGGGTCATCCGGCAAGTGCTTCAGGCAAACTGACGCTGGCATTCATAACGGGGATCCGTCTTCCTGAGTACAGCATGTCCATAACCTGGTACAACCTGTAATATGATCATCATAATAATATAATAATAACATGGGGTCATTGGGCAAGTGCTTAAGGGCAAACTGACGTTGGCATTCATAACGGGGATCCGTCTTCCTCAGTACAGCATGTCCATAACCTGGTACAACCTGTGATATGATCATAATAATAATAATAATAATAACATGGATCATTGGGCAAGTGCTTCAGGCAAACTGACGTTGGCATTCATAACGGGGATCTGTCTTCCTGAGTACGCATGTCCATAACCTGGTACAACCTGTAATATGATCATAACCATAATAATAATAATAACATGGGGTCATTGGCAAGTACTTCAGGGCAAACTGACGCTGGCATTCATTACGGGATCTGCCTTCCTGAGAACCGCATGTCCATAACATGGTACAACTCTATGGTATGAACATCATAATGAAAATAATATGTATGATCATCAAGGTATAGAAATGTTTAAATAATGATGCACAATGTGGAATATTTATAGCTGTACATACTGCACAGAAAAACTACCTGCTAATATTACTTTCACAAATGGAAAACATTCACTCGGCTTTACTTTTCAAGGTCCAGTATTCTCTTCATGGGAGTTCATCCTGGTGTGATGCTGGATTCAATAACGCTGAAAATAAGAGAACTCCATGAAAGTTTTACAAATATCTAATAAAAGATTAAAAATGACAGGAAAAAACAAATCAAAGGAAGGTTGGCATCTCTGCAAAGTCATTCCCATATAAACGATCAACAGACACAAGTTTTTATGTACCTATATGTGGAGTATAACAATGTCACACATTATAATAGGAGTGAACCGTATCAGTCCCACTCATAGCTAATGAAGTACCTACCTGTCCACCTTGAAGTGTATTCCAGATGAATTCCTTCATCTCAGCATCTGAAACAGCAACCAAAGCTTCTCCTGGAGCTTAGTCAGCCAAACAAGCACTTCCTAAAATGGAGGAAAAAAGAAATTGATCTGATCTTGATATTCTTCATGATTTTTCTTCGAAAAATAAATGTGATTGGTTCATATCTGGCAATAAGGTAGTGTAAGCAGTATACACTTTAGTAATTACATCATCAAACTATAAGTAAATGGATCATATAGAAGAATACTCTTATGTAATATCTCAGTCACACCACAAAACTGATCCCTAACTTAAAATGGCATATTTCCCCCTTTTTTTTTTGGGGGGGGGGGATCTGGGTGTGGATGTCCTACTGTAACTGTGTTATGAGCAGGCTTATTTTTGAGACTATGTTTGAGATGACAAAGTAACTTATCAGAGTGATTCTTAAAATACAGATTACACTAACTATGTAATCAATAAAAACTATGGTTCATATCGATTGGTTATTCACATATTATCTCAATCAACACTCTTTAATGTGGAAAGGTTCTCAATTTGGAGTTTAGCTTTCATCTACTGAGGTTTATCTCAGATGGGAACAGAGTTCAAGGGGGCGTTTCATGAAAGGACTTGTCGGACCTTTTATCCGACAAACTGTTATAACTTAGCTACTGAAATGCTTGCATATGATTGGCTGAGAGCAAATTTATCGGATAAAATGTCCAACAAGTCCCTAGATGAAATGCCCCCTGGTAGAGTATAAGATTTAATTTGATTAATTGCTTTTGCCTCATGTTCACAATGATTTCTCATATTTTCACACTTTTGACATAAGTAAAATGCTACTGGGCTTATTTCTGCCTGGTGTTAAAGTCCTTTTTTTGTCTCTGACCCACCATGATCAAAAATATTGGAAACAAAACAAAGGCTTAGTATTTGACATGTTCTTCAGCTCTCACCTGGTTGGCGAGTCCATGGAGGGGCCCTGCAAGACCATTCATACCAGCAGCAAATGAGAATAAGGATCTGAAAGAGCACTTCCTACAAGATGGACTGTGTGAGCACTGACATTGCCTCCTTCATGGTCACTATAAATAGGAACAGGTTCAATTAATAAAGGTTAATTACGGTCATTTCTTTGTCATAAAAAATTTGGTTAGCAACAAGGCAAGTCTCCAGTCCTAATTTTAGACACTGTCACATTTGTAAAATGTTCACATTTTTCCATTAGTTCCTATGTCTTTGAGTATAATGAGGAAGTTGGCTTGATCGGAATACCTCATTATAGCTGGAGTGGGCTGTATAACTTGACTCAACTTTAA
Source organism: Paracentrotus lividus (assembly GCA_940671915.1). Taxonomy (NCBI): domain Eukaryota; kingdom Metazoa; phylum Echinodermata; class Echinoidea; order Camarodonta; family Echinidae; genus Paracentrotus; species Paracentrotus lividus. The sequence goes on along the minus strand of CALNVZ010000641.1, from coordinate 18,728,722 downwards.
TGAATTTGGCATAATTTGTTATTTTCTCTGGTCTTGCAAATCATTGATCATCATTACAAACAGAGAATTGCTGTTAGACCAAGTGGATACAAACTACACCTCCTTCTTCTTCTTCTTCTTCCATTACTGTGCAGACCTCCTATTGGAGTATTATCGCACAACGGTTTATATATTAGACCTACCGGGGAGTGGCTAGGTGCAATACACCGGGTAGAACACCCTTCTCTTTTTCGAATAGTGTATCGGCTTTAGCGTGCATAGGTTGTGACTCTCCTATACACGGGACCAACTTTATCGTCCTCATCCGATGGACGGTGTGTTTTCCAACTGCATTCACACCTGCACTGAATGCAGCGGCGAGGCATGCCTATACACACAATGTAAGCACCAGTTTCTTGTGCAAGACGTCTTTCGGCATGCCTGGGACTCGAACCCACGCGTGATCATACGATCTCGTCCAAAACGAACGCTCTCACAACTGTGCCACACTGCCTCCCTTGCGTACCATGCAAACATTTTCTATTAAATCCAACACAGATCAGACACACAGAGGTGCACAACCAAAGCACAACTGAAGCACAAACAGTCATGACCATGGCAATAAATAATTAGAAAACACTAACTCAAGAAAGCGTTCTCACCTGTGGATTGTGAGGTAGAGTCTCATAAGCTCTGAGAACATTGGGTCATCGTAGCCAAGCATCTGAGCAAAGTTACCCGACCAGTCAAGGTTCATATCAATGGGGCATACTGATGAATCCCTGTACAGGTTACGGTAGATGATGGCTGCTACGGTGGGAAGCTTAGCAATCAGGTTCATAGCATCTTCATAAGTGTGCTGTAATAATAGAACAAACAGTTATTATTTCATCAATCAGCCAACCAGTATTGATTCTATCAAAACGGCATGCAGACAAATCCCTGTACAGGTTTAATACAACAGACAGAATAGCAGTAATAACTAGTATTATGAACAAGATTAGAGTGAAGTGATAGTTTAGGGTTAGCGAAAATAGCATCATAAAAATTATTGCCTGGGTCGTATGACGGTGACACAACATTTGCTCCGGGCATTATTTCATCTCAGATGTAGGGTTAGGGTTGCAATAGGGTTTTATGTTAGGTTTAGGGTAGGTTGTATTGTTAAGTCCAGGCTTGAAATTGGTCTTTCCATAAGTTTATGTAATTTGCAGCGGAGCAATTGTCGTAGAACATGTATGACACCCAGCACTATTCCTGAACCCAAAATAAAGTCCAACACATGTATAACATGGACCATGGGACGTCCATCTAACACACTATCCAAGGGACCAAATGTTTTCCAATTATGTGCCTGTGACCTACCTCCCAGTACGTAGACTTGTGAACACCCTGTGCATACGCCTCAGCAAACTTGCTCTCACTGTTCATTGCACTGATAGCAGCACTGAACTGAGACATGGGATGCAGTGAGCTGGGGAAGTTATTCAACATCTGTACAACGTGAGGAGGGACTGCTGCTCTCTCGTTCCATTCCTTGGAGATGGCTTGCACCTGCAGTCAGAGGATAATAATAATTAAAAAAAAGAAGAATATAAGATAATTACATAAAGATATTTGTCCCTAGGAGACATGTATCTTAAAAAAGGTCCTGGAGCACTTGGACAAAGAATTCAAATTCATGACCCTCAGCCCCTTGGTTTGTGCAAAAAGTGATAAAAGATAGTGTTGACTCCTAGTATATTGATCATTATTGGTACATAATTAAAACTTTGTTCTAGATCCCTTCTTGACAAACATCTGTATTTTCATCTCAATTAGAAAAAAATTATGTTATTGGGAACAAATCCATCTCACCAAACAGGCAATGAAAGGACTTGTAATGTTCCTTATTTTTGTTCTTCTTTTTTTTTTTTTACTAACAGCATTTCCACAGCCTCAGCATGGCATACATGTAGGTTAATGTTTCTGTCGAGCGAGCAAATTGTTTGAGATCATCTTGTTTTCATTGATTCCTCGGGAAGATCTTTGGTTATCAATAACCTTTGAACAAATGTATCTAGATGCTCCAACCTATTTCATCTATGAAAAACCCCAGTGAACACACCTGAGCATCAGAAGGGATATCTCCAGTCACCAGGAGCCAGAACAAAGCCTCTGGGAGAGGCTCTGCTCCTCCTGGATCCTGAGCAAGGAGTTTAATATCTAGGTTTCACAATATAACAATTGAACTTGACAAACCTGAGCATCAGAAGGGATATCTCCAGTCACCAGGAGCCAGAACAACACCTCTGGTGAGGCTCGCTCCGCCTGGATCCTTAGCACGTAGTTTAATATCTAGGTTTCACAATATAACAATTGAACTTGACAAACCTGAGCATCTGAAGGGATCTCTCCCGTCACCAGGAGCCAGAACACCCTCTGGGAGAGCTCTGCTCCGCCTGGATCCTTAGACAGAGTTTATATCTAGGTTTCACAATATAACAATTGAACTTGACAAACCTGAGCATCTGAAGGGATATCTCCGTCACCAGGAGCCAGAACAAACCCTCTGGGAGAGCTCTGGTCTGCCTGGATCCTTAGCACAGAGTTTTATTCTAGGTTTCACAATATAACAATTGAACTTGACAAACCTGAGCATCTGAAGGGATGTCTCCTGTCACCAGAGCCAGAACAAACCCTCTGGGAGAGGCTCTGCTCCTCCTGGATCCTGAGCAAGGAGTTTAATATCTAGGTTTCACAATATAACAATTGAACTTGACAAACCTGAGCATCAGAAGGGATATCTCCAGTCACCAGGAGCCAGAACAAACCCTCTGGGTGAGGCTCAGCTCCGCCTGGATCCTTAGCACGTAGTTTAATATCTAGGTTTCACAATATAACAATTGAACTTGACAAACCTGAGCATCTGAAGGGATCTCTCCCGTCACCAGGAGCCAGAACAAACCCTCTGGGAGAGGCTCTGCTCCGCCTGGATCCTTAGCACAGAGTTTTATATCTAGGTTTCACAATATAACAATTGAACTTGACAAACCTGAGCATCTGAAGGGATATCTCCCGTCACCAGGAGCCAGAACAAACCCTCTGGGAGAGGCTCTGGTCTGCCTGGATCCTTAGCACAGAGTTTTATATCTAGGTTTCACAATATAACAATTGAACTTGACAAACCTGAGCATCTGAAGGGATGTCTCCTGTCACCAGGAGCCAGAACAAACCCTCTGGGAGAGGCTCTGGTCTGCCTGGATCCTTAGCACGGAGTTTAATATCTAGGTTTCACAATATTACAATTGAACTTGACGAACCTGAGCATCTGAAGGGATGTCTCCTGTCACCAAGAGCCAGAACAAACCCTCTGGGAGAGGCTCAGCACCGCCTGGAGCTTTAGGGAGGAGCTTCTGGCATTCAGGGATGCTGTAACCACGGAAACGGATGCCTTCATCAGGATCTAGCACAGAAGTTTCTGTTACAAGGCCCTTCATACCTCTCATACCACCATACAGCTGAAAATTAAAAAAACAACAACATAAAATGATAAAATTTAAGTTAATACAACATGTTTGAATCAGAGTTCTTGTCAAGAGAAGACAGAAATCTTGCATTTTCAGCAGCTATCTACACGATCTTTGCCGTTTGATTACATAATAATCTTATTTTAAGTTGTACTTTAAATACCTTCAAGCCTATATTATATACATGTATTTAAATTTGTTGTGATAATGATGTCTAGAATAAAATTGTCAAATCTGATAGTACTCAGATTTATTTTCTTGCCGATCGGTACATGTATACAATGTTGAGAATTGAGTATTTACCATATCAACCTGGATCTCGCCAATGACTTTTGCCCCACATTCTTTGCGGAATTCCTTGATTTCTGCCTGCTTCTCTGGAATTTGGTTGGATAGCACATCTTTTAAATTCTGTTACGAAGGAGAGAATGTCATGCTATTATTAAAGTGGCCTACATGTATATTTTGAAGGACAAATTGTAACCATATTTAAAGGAAAACACCCTACAGGTACCTATTCTCCATATTTTGGTAAGTGAGTGAGAGAGAGAGAGAGAGAGAGAGAGAGAGAGAAAGAGGGGGGGGGGGGGGAAAATAAGTTAGCACAGCGAAATAGAATCTGATTTTACTTTAAACTTTTAAATTCTGTCATTTTCTCTGTCCAAAAAGTTGTTTATAAGAGAGACTGTTAAGATTAAGATTAAGATCATACTCAAAAGACTGATTTCAATAGACCAATTTACTATGAACATATTCAAATTATATGCATACTTTTTTTTTTTAATCAATGGTTGTTCGTAACAACATGAAAGTTTGCCTGAGGCTTGCCTGACATAGCAACAACCAATGTATGCAAACTGGATTCCATGTATTGTAGTTCATTCTTTTAAGATTGTTTGAATACCTCGTTACGATGTCACAAGGAAAACGTATGCATACAATTTGAATATGTTAGTTTTCAAAACTAGTCTATTTAGCCCATAGGCTGAGTGTTTTTTCTTTGTTGTGAAGCCTTTACCACTAATGTGAAACATGCAAATGATTGTCACAGATTCATAAATATTAATATAAATAGTAATAGGCTTACATCTTTGCATTTTTGTCAATTTATTAGAGAGCAGTATTGGGTGATTCTAGTATAATAAACAGGGGAAGAACTAATTACTGTTGGGTGAATGGATGAATTTGACCTTGATCTGACTTTGTCTGTCCCAATATGACCTCACAGAGTTCAACTTCCTCCCTTTTCTGACATCAGCATTACCGGTACCCTGGTAAAAATGACTGTACATGCTAGGGGACCCTTAAATGTGCACATAATTCTAAACCTCTCAATTAATCTCACAGTCACATGTTAATTGGACTACAGGGTATACATGTAGTGGTGCTTAGTGGTGCTGTATAGATAAATTATAGGCCCTGCTTAAAACAATACTAGAATACATTGTACATTATTGGCTACAGAAATGATTTTTCTTTCTAGCCTCTAGCTGGCTTTGAGCACCTGCTTTCTATTTCATGACTCATGATGTTCCTGTCTTTACGCTTTTGGGAATGAGGGAATTTTTAAAGTAGTAACAAAGTGCGTCAGCTTCCCGCGTCTTTTGTACCAAAAGACGATTTATTGGCTTTTGAATAGAATCCCGAAATCTCAGTACGGCTTAAACACATTAAAAGCAGAAAGCTGATTGTTTCTCGCGTTGGATCAGGAAGCTGCGGGAAACTGACGCACTTTGTTTGGAGAAGGCGCCTTAACGCGCCTCACAAACTACCGGGTAAATGTACAAATCCCAAGTGAGTATCAAAGAAAATGGGAATGGATGTAATTATGCCTACAATTGTTAGTGTTACATGTACATTCATCTAGACATGTTCTAAATAGATTTCAAATATTGAGCAGATTTTTCAGACATGTACTGATCCAGATACAAGTACCCGGTACATTTACATTTCTACATATAAGTTGGCATGGACTCAATTAATTAAAATGATAAACATGTTGCAATTCAAATTTAAATTAATTAGTAATCTTGCTTACAGGTGCCTTTTATGCATTTACTGTCAAAGTAAATGCAATTTTCCCATCAAATGATCAAACAAACTATATTGTGTAAGAAATCTGACTGCCTTAAATAGATAAAACAAGGTCTTGTACACATGTGTGCCAATAAAGTCAATAGGAAGCAAATAAAGAAACTCACACAGTATGGCTACATTATTTCTAGGATACACAGGGAAATTAGGGGAAAGTACCCACAGGAAATACAGCAATACATGTAGGCCCCTCATGATCATTTAAGTACATTTACAAACACATATCAGGTTATGAATAACCCGGTGCTCTCTTCAGAAGCTAAGTAAATATGAAGAACTACAGTTACATGCACATGTTCTTGAGTAGTACTAATAGCACATGCTCACATGTGGCAACTGATAGTCGTGACTGAACTACATGTACAAACGTGCATGTACTGCTACTGTACATGTATGTCAGTAGTTCAATTTATAATTTTAGCACAATACAATTTTAATAATGTAATTTAAACAAAATACATACATGTCCATACATTACAAATGATCATACAGGTAAACGTATTAAAAATTGTTGAGAATCCTTTCAAAATTTCAGAATACAAGTTGTACTGTATGCAAGAATAAGAACATGGGCTAATTTGAGGCATTTACATTTTTTTTGTCAAACAAAACTAATACATGTACATGTACATAGGATGTAGATCTGCAGGCCATTGAATGAATTGTAATGGTACTTGATCGGTCATGCCTATTGCCCCATGCTACACTCTCCATCATTATCATCTCAATGTGAGGGCCACAAATGTAGCATTTAATCTAAATCTACATGTACCAGCATATTATTTGAAATGGAAAAAACACTCAGATTACTTTTTATATAAGGCCATGCGTTTTGAGGTGGGCCCTTTTCCGTTACATGATATGTTTTCAAAGAAAATGTACCGTTTTTATTTAATAGAGTATTATTCTTATATTTGACACCCTATACCCATAAAAGTATACATATTCTGAAAGAGAATTGTCTGAAGAATTCAAAAAATCATTCTGAAAAAGGATAGGGTTAAGTCATAAGAAGTTACAGATCAAAATATGTGAAAAAAGGTAGTAAAAAAGTACTTCCAGAAAAATCTTCAAAGTCATACCTTTCCAACAATATATAACTTGTTAGGGGTTAGTTGTAGTAAAATAATTTGGCGCGATCATCTTTCCAGCGAAAATTTCAGATCGGAAAATTTGGGGAAATATGTGTTATGATGTATATTTACACCCAAAATATAACTCAGTTTTGCCTTACAACCTTTTGAAGTTACACTAATTACTTGTAAACACTTAAAAACTTCAATAAAATTTATTTAAAGTTCTTATTGTTGATACAAATGATGCGATCTGGCTTATAGCATGGATGTACTAGGAGAGAGGATAGGTAACTCAAGCATAATGCATTCGAACATTTGTATGAATACAAAAGCATACCGATCATTGACAAAGCATTCCACATTGCTTTGATGTTCCATGCTCGGCGTCGACATTAAACCGACTTCAAATTTGTACGAAATATCATCATTTGTCATTTTTGTCTCTAGAAGCTTTTTTTCTGAATAATTTCATTTGTAAATTTCAAGTTAGTAATGGACTATAAAACGAAAACACCCTGAGCTATTTCCATTTTAATAGAATGAAAAGAAATTGTGAAACAGACATAAACGTTTGTTTTTTCAACTTACAAAATTGATACATTTCTCCACTTCCCGGAGATTTCCTGAACTTTAGAACTCACTCATTATCAACAATATATCTTTATGTGTATATTTTGCATAATAATTTTTGCGTGCACTTGCGTGCATCTGAAATAATTGACTTTTAATATTACTCGTTTCATGGTTATTTCTCTTCGCTGGTACCCGTTATGCCCACAAAATGTACTGATGCCATTATTAAGAACTAGACAAGCCAAATTAGAACCTGAATTTCTTTTGCTCTTCCCGGTAATCTGTCTCTGGATAAAAATGTTGTTATTGTTGAAACACCTGAAAGGCAGTTTTGAAACACCTGTTTAAAACACTATACTTCAAAGGAAAATGGTATGGCGGCTCCGAGGATAGAACCTCTGATCTCTTATAGTTACCTATCCTGTCCTAGTACATCCACGCTTATAGCGAGAGATTTGACCTTTTCTTGGTTCAAAGACATGTGAACAGGTATACATGTGTATCTCTGAGAGTTACACATATTAGGTTCAAATATCATTAATTAGCGTAAATATGTAAGTAACTATTAATGAGTGTAAATTTGACCACCTATTAATTCTCCGTAATTACAATCCAATCAAACTGTTTCATGTTATGTTCAATGATATTTATAACTCATTTTTCTAACTGAGAAATAGAAATTTATGTTCCCATCTGTTATCTGCTGTACAAAAATGGGTACTTGAAGTTAATTAATCGTTAATTAATCGTTAATTACTCATAAATAGATTGACCAAATGTATATTCTTTAACCTTTTAGATTAATTCCCTTCAAACTAATACCCAATTTACCCATGTAGCATCCATATTTACAGTTTGACACCAATTTTCAATTTAAACTACCATCTTACTCATTTAGAAAAAATAATTGATTAGCTTAATTAGCTTAATTAAGTATCCTTAAGTTCAGATTTGATCCATTTTTACTCATAAATGGATGATATTACAATTAAACTGTTTAATGTTTAGGTAATGTGAAGGTAAAAGCTTAATTTGTTAAAGAATAGAAATTTATGCCCCTCCTCCTCATGCTCCTCCTCTTCCTCCACCGTGCAAAAATGGCTACTCAGAGTTAATTAAACGCTAATTACTCAAAAACTAATTAACCATTTGCATTTCTTTTACTTTTAACTAATTGCCAGATTAATTCCCTTCAACTTAATACCAAGCATACCCATGTAGCACATATATTTAGCATTTTATATCATTATTTATTTCTGTGCTTGTCGCGCACATGTAACGGCACCACCTATATGGGGGCCCCCTATAAAACGCATGGCCATATAAAGGAAAATTTCACTTGAAAGAGGCCCTCTTAGTGATCATAGTTTACAAGCCACTCTCACACTATGAGGCTATTTTCAAAATGCATAATTTTAATTACAAATTAATTTTTATGATGATATCTAAAATAATAAAAAAGAAAAAGTACTTAATTTCATGCCAAATATGATATGCTTAAGATACATACATGTAGATACAAAGAAAAAGAACTAACTTCCATTTTGTCTTGTTTGTTTCGTTTTTGTTGGGGGTAGGTGGCAAGGCTTAATTTGATTTATTTTACAACATATATTTACCGTTAATTCTGATGCATTTCTGACTCCAGCTCCAAATGCAGGAAGGACATTCTGTAAAAAAAGAAGAAAAGAAGACATGAATGGAATCTAGTAGAACAAAGAGTATTTTGTAAAATGTAGATGTATAAAATGTATTTTCGTATGTATTACTCATTATTTTTTGGGATTATTCTGGTGCAGTTCCTACAGCAATAACAAGTAGATTCAAAACTGCAACTGTCGCCTTAACATTTATACAAAAGAGTGTTATTTTGGGGTTCAAATATATTTATTTTGTAGAGTTAGATGCCAATGGTGTAAAAGAAAATATCATGGAATTTGTCAATATCTTGCCTCCAGAGCAAAAAAAAAAAAAGAAACATTACAGACATTGACCTTATGAATACACTACACACTACATACACTACCCTAATGATTTCATGGCCTTTGAAGTAGAAGAGAATTCATTTCTCCTCTTCAGGAAAATTTATTAATAAAAATATTGACAAAACCCTGTCTAAATTGAAGTACCAGCTAGTTAATTTCATCTCCAGTAACATACATGCAATTTCGGAAATCAGCATCATTTTTAGATTTTTTTTTTTTTTTTTACTGAACTCGACAGACTTTGAGAATGTTGCAATATTTGAAGATTTATACCATAAAGCTTTAAATTAAAGTATCATCCTTAATAGAATGTCATTCTTAGCAAATAACAATTTGCCATGACATGTCTCTATGCACTATGAAAATAAAATTGATACATATATAAGAGAACAGAATATAATAGAGACACTTGTTTTTATTGTGAGGTTCATTTTCCATGCCATGGAATTGCCTATTAGAGTTGATTAGAGCTTGTGCTTCCTGTTCGATCCACCAGAACAAATGATATAAAGGGGAAGCACACCCTGGTCCTGGAATATATAGTAGACCTACTGTTCGCATATAACTTCAAAAGGGAGATGTTGTTTTAATTCAGGGTTCATACACTTTTTTGGAAGTTAGATTCCATGACTTTCCACGACTTTTCAATGGAAAAATAGATTTTCCATGACTTTCAAGGCCTTAAACACAAGATAGCAAAATTCCATAACTTTCCAGGTGTTCCATGACCCGTATGAACCCTGCAATTGTTTAGTTTTAACTTGCACTTACTTTCATGTAGATCTAGCCTAGGTCTTGCTTTGATCAGGAAATTTTCCACATGAAGAAATGAAGTGCTGGGTAGGACTAACTCACTTTAAGAAGATATTCTCTCTCTCTCTCTTTTTAATTGCTCAACCTCGTAACTCCCCCCCCCCCACTTCCCAGTGGACTCCCCACTGTTTTTCCTACCAATTCAAAAACCAATTTAACTCCAGGCCCAGGGTGAGTTTTTGTGTTTATATTTGAAGTATTATTTACACTGACCATTCTTTTAGACTTTCTAAAATGAAAGAGTCCACAGACATGTCATGGAGCACATCATGATTAACTTTTGCAAAAAAGTGACTCAGAATTTAGTTGACTGTTATTTTGGTTTAAAATAATTACAAATGAAATGTTCTTAGATCTAGGCGACTCAACATTTACACCCAGTTATTGGTGTCCGGACGGGTCGGGTGTCCAGACTCTCGAATTTTACCAGTCATTTGAAAAGGTTTCCAAGCAATGTCTTTGCAGTTTTTTAGCACAAAATGTAAGAAAATAATGTGGAGAACAAATATTGATGATGAAAAGCAGTAGGCCTAGATCTATTCAGTGTATTTTTTTTTTTTGGTCCCGGCAACGTCATACCAAAAAGACGTTAAAGGGAAAGATCTCCCTGGAATTTTATTAGTTTTAAGAAATGAAAAAAAAAAAAAAATAAAAATATGAATGAAGGTTTGAAGAAAATCGACCAAAAAATAACGAAGTTATGAATATTTAAAGTTTTGATTCTGTGACGTCACGTGCGAGCTGCTCTCCTATGTGTTATGTAATGTAAATTCAATAAAGTGTCATTTTTTTCAGAAAAATATTAATTATTTCACCTGTGCGGTCAATATATCATCAAACCTATGTTCATAACCACGTTTCCATTAAATCGACCCATTCCTTGATCAAGAACCATGAAAAAAAAGACAAATTTATGGAATTTGCATACACAACACATGAGAGAGCTGCTCGCATGTGACGTCACAGAATCAAAACTTGAAATATGTATAACTTCGCTATTTTTTGGTCGATTTTCTTCAAACTTTCACTCACATTTTTGTTTAAATTTTCTGCATTTTTTAAAACCAAGAAAATTCCAGGGTGAACTTCCCCTTTAAATAAAAAAAGGGAGTTGCTGCTAACAAGTTAGTCACCCAACTTAACGTTAGTGCTACCCCGCTTGGCATTCAACAAGAAAGTGACTGATAGTGATATACCCAGTTGTTGTATGTCCGGACGGGTTGTTTGTCCGGACAAAAACGGCAATTTTAGGAGCTTTGTAATCGATATTTCATTAACTGATTGAAAATAATATCAGACAATATAACAAAGCACAAATGTTCAAAAATATTTTTGCTATTTACTGCACAAATTTTGAGAAAAGCGAGAGCAAAAGATGATGTTTTTATCTGCTTAAGTGTCCGGACAACGGACCCCCCATCCTAGCCTAGGCTAGAGCAACATCGATTTGGTGCTGCTCAGTGGCTGCCGTTTGGGCAAAATAAATTTTTGTTTCACCTTCGTTTAGGACAATAAAATTTGGAGCGTTTTTTAATTTTTTAATTGAGTTAACGTTACTAACGTCGTTTAGATAGAGAGATCACTCGCATTCGGAAGACCCAACCATTCATCTTATTTTTTCTTAATTTATCGTCAATCCCGTATTCACATCATCATGATATAATGTTAGAAATTAGATCTATGGACTCTTTAGATCTAACAGTTAGTTTAACATTATTTTTTTCCCAGGTCACCAATGGAACAGACCAACATTAAGACAGTCACACGAATTAACGCAGCAGTCACTCACACTCACTCAATTCAACTCGGTTCAATTCAGTCGCGTCTGCGAAGCCGAAGCTTGCCGACGCGACTAACTTCGCGTTGGAACGCCTGTCAAAGTGAAAGAAATACCATGAAACCATGAGTCAAGAGACGAAATACTATACCTTAGCTTGTAAAAGAAGCCGTCTAGCTGCTGTATTGACGAGCGACATGATTTGAAAAGGATTTTACAGCAGTTTTTATGAATTTTAAAAGGACTTGATGTTGAGTCCGCACACCTTCTTAGCCGGATTCTTCGAGCATCAGCAGCAACCGGAAGTTTCAACCCGGTCGACCGGTCAGGTCAAATCTCGGGTCATATGCACAAGTATAAAAGTTGCATTCACTCGCGAAGATCGCCAGATCGAGGGGCGGGGGTCAAGGAAAGTGGGAGGGGCCCTCCATTTTTATTACTTTTTTAATAGAGAAAGAAATATAGATAATCAAGGCGGCAGTTGTTTTCTGAAAATTGTCATATTTTTTCTATCTTCTTATCTTATCCCCTCATTTCATGTAAGGACTATATATATTTCATCTGTGATATGCATAATCTTTAAAGGGATTTAGGCCTAGTAGCTTTCAAAAACAAGAGCAATTATATCAAGATTAGTAAAATTATATTGTTCCAACAGTAAAAACAAACTACTGAAAATTTCAGATCAAATGAAAATCATTTACTACCTTAAAACAGTGTAACAAACAATGCCAAGCATAGGCCTACATTCGAATACCAGTGCCCTCTGCTGATAGCCCACCAGGCCGCTAGAGACGGGGGACTTTACAGGAAATGGGTGTGTGGAAAAGCACATGGTTTTATAAACCATCCGGTGTTGGTTTATAAATTTTGAGTATGAAATCGTTGATATCTCGAAGGTAAAGCAAGCAATTAGCTTGCAATTTTGAAGAGATACCAGACTGACCTAAGTGTTTATAATTATGTTGGCAAAATAAGCTAAATCGAATAAATGTGATTTGAATATCATTCAATGTTACTGCATCCCTTTAAAGTCCAAGACCGGACCGAGAAATGAAAACCAAAATTACATATAAAACGAAAGCTAATATTTCTTCCTAATACAACAATTCCCAATTTAAGCATTTTTATCTTCCATTTAGAAAGTATTTCATTAAAAAGGTGATCGAACCTCAACCAGGCCATCCCTCCCAAGTACTCGTAAAAGTACCCCTATTATATAATGCGGCTGATGACGTCAAAGAAGTTTAAGGGAATGCTGCTGCCAGGCATGATAGGGTTTCGGCTTTAGAAAACACGTTTGTATTGCTATGTCAGAACAATAGACCCCATGTGTGCTCAGTAGAATTCTATTGTTCTGATATAGCAATACAAACGTGTTTTCTAAAGGCGAAACCCAATCATGCCTGGCAGTAGCATTCCCTTAAACTTCTTTGACGTCATCAGCCGCATTATATAATAGGGGTACTTTTACGAGTACTTGGGAGGGATGGCCTGGTTGAGGTTCGATCATCTTTTTATGAATACTGTTATGAACATTTAATTTATTTTGGGGGTATTTATGTTATACGCCTACTTAGCTTTCAATCGATCTAAGGTTGTATTTACTCCGTCAACGGTCTTTAAAGAGTCAACAAAGAAGTGTCCTTTGCATGGTGCAGATAAAATAAGGATAAAAAAGTTTAACATAATTAACAGAGTACTGATTTTATCTCAACTCTGAGGATGTAATTCTTGTAGGCAATTTGTGCCAAGATAATTTTCTTAAAACGGCCAAGATCACATCAAAGTAAAAAATCAACAGTAGGCCTAAGAAATCAGAAAGAAATTCAACAAATAGTTTTGTCATATGGAAGGAAAGGAATTATTTTTTGTTTACCGAGTCTTTCTTTAAACAGATCTTCATTTAACTGCTCTCAATTGTCTTGTGTCAGATGGGTATATTAAAGACCACAGACATTCTGATCTCTCCCCCCTCTCTCTCTCTCTCTCATATATACAGTATATAATTATCCAGTCTTATTATGAGACTAAGCCATATAGGAGAGTGGCCCTAATTTATTCTATGGCTGTACGAGTGTCACAGAATCACACATTAAAACATAAGAGAAGGTACATATTTTTTAAAAATTATTTCTTTGTGTCACAAATAGGTAATATACATCTTATCAACAACAGGCACTACATTTACAGTTATATACATTTGCACCAGGGACATCACAGTATGCAAAAAGTACTTATATTACAAATCTCTTTCGATAACAATATGTCACAAAGTTATAGGTCCCCTTGGATGTTAAACATTTTTATTGCTTTCTTAGAAAGTTGGTAGAATAATACCGTAAAATAATGAATTCTTTACTTTTATCCCTATGGAGTTCTAGAACATCTAATTTTGCAGTTTACATATTTTATATGAAAGCAAAATATAGCAGACAGAAAGACAGCATTATAAAGCATTTTACACAAAGCAAGTAGTTATCATGCATGGATATATTTAAATTAAGGAACTTCCTGTGTTTGTATTTCTGCTGTTTTTATCCATGTTACTTAAAAAAGAGTGAGAGTATGTAGTTACATACAAATGGAAGACAATGTAAATGGTATGTACAGTAAGCATGTGATTTCATGCTTGGATGAACACCTGGGAAAACGTCCCTTTTCAATTCCCTTTACACATGTATGCATAATTTTTTTTTTTTAAATCAACTAGTAAAAGTAAAAAATCATAGATAACTGTATGTTTTACTAAGATGAAGAGAATCTAGTGTTATGGGAAAAGTGAGTAAAATTATTTTGAGCTTTCAAACTATTTCCCCTTGTTTAATGAAAAATATATTGGTCAAAAGATCCACTGGAAAAGGATTGCTCTTCAAATGCCCTCTTGGTCATGTAATGACAAAAACAGTTGCAACGTCTTTGATACCAAAAACCTCTTAGCACATAACAATTCTTATATGAATTGTTATCAACCTTTCCTCATCACTTTGATACAAATTTTTTCACTATTCAATCTCTTTAACATAAAAGACATGATCTTAAGATTGATATCAATTCATAAGTCTACAGTCTGTGTAAAAAAAAATGGTACAGTCGGAAAAAAATTATTTAGGTGTGAAATATTTTCAAATAATGTGTGTATGTGGTACCAAAATAAAGCCAAAAGATTGTCCTTGCTGATGCGCTTTGTTCTGTATAATTTGCTTTCGTAAAACAAAAGTTAT
Source organism: Paracentrotus lividus (assembly GCA_940671915.1). Lineage (NCBI taxonomy): Eukaryota > Metazoa > Echinodermata > Echinoidea > Camarodonta > Echinidae > Paracentrotus > Paracentrotus lividus. The sequence goes on along the minus strand of CALNVZ010000641.1, from coordinate 18,713,692 downwards.
GCTAAATTTTGTGCGACGAGGAACAAATCGAAATTGAGCGCTTTATGCGGAACCTATACACAAAGGCATGGGACAGCGTGCGAAAAATGGATTTTTCTTGATTGTAGAAAACTAATCATATTTCAAAAATTACAACCCAAAATGTGATGAAAAAAATTGCAGGTGAAAGTCTGATCTTCCTGCTTTATGAAAATGCAAAACAATAGCAGGCTGTGATTAATCTTCATACTATAAAAAAATGTTTTCCACTTGTACCATGTTATTTGACATATACTGTATGGTTAACTGTGTACTATGAGTTACAATTGTCGTAAGAATGATTGTATCTTCGTTATAATGTTGCAGGGTGCTGAACAATAATTTGGCTTTAATATTGATCTGTCTCCAATCTTTATTATCAGAGTCCCAGAAGAAATAATGTTCTGAGGATCCGGAGTAAAATACAGTCCACTCCCATTATAACGAGGTGCTTAATGGGACTGAGCCGTTGCAAAAACATGTTCTACAGATTACTGAATGTATACATGTTTCATTTGGAATTTGGACTAGGAGAATTCCTGTGTTTCAGTTCTTCCCTATTGTAAGGAGATGGTTGGGAATAAGGCGCATTCTCCAAACAAAGTGCGTCAGTTTCCCGCAGCTTCCTGATCCAACGCGAGAAATAATCGGCTTTCTGCTTTTAACGTGTTTAAGCCGTATAAAGATTTTCGGGATTCTATTCAAAAGCCGATAAACCGTCCTTTGGTACAAAAGACGGGGGAAGCTAACACTTTGTTTGGAGAAGGCGCCTAAGCCAATTACCTCATTAGAAACAAAATTGTACTGAACACATTGACACACGTGCATAAGTTTGATATTTGAATCTGGGAGAACTGCCTTTTTTATAAGAAATTTTGTTGAACCCTAAAAAGGCCAGGGGGGGGGGGGGGGGGGAGTTGAATCAACCCCCCTTGACATTTTCTGCGACCATACCGCCGCACAAAATTTTTTTAAGCGCGCCACTACTCGACTTTTTACTCTCAAGTCTTGCGCATCTCTTGAAACCATATTCGCGAAAATCCGGCATACGGTTACGACGCTGCACGATTTTCAAAAATATCCGTCAGATCGAAAACCACTCAAAAACGTGATTTTGTGTACAAATTAAATACAAATAGAGTTTTCTCACCTAATTTATAAAGCTATGCCTTTTTTCACTTTCATTGGCTAAAATGAATTTGTTTCAGCATAGTTATGCTTCAAAAAGATTCTGCAATCAATTTTGCCAAAAAACAAAGAAAAACAAAAGGTCGAAAAACAAATAAATACATAAGAAATTCGTAAAACATTAAAATACATAAGAAAATGTTTTTGAAACTGTTTTTTTTTTCTAGTACAATTGTTAGGAATGCTACAAAGAATATTTTGGAGCTTTACTTAGTAAATTAGAGCAAAAACTATGGCTAATTAGCATAAATTATGCAAATTTGCCCAATTTTTACCCAAAACAAGATCTACTAAATATCTTATAACTTAGTAAGTCCATTTTTGGTACAGATGTTCTCTAAACATGTCCCCAGGAAACGAATGGATTGGAATTCCAAAATTTTCTTTTGTTATTGTTTTACGACTGAATTTCTTTTGTATTTTATTGTCTTTTAGCTAATTATGTATTCATGGCAATTTTACGCGGAAACTAAAACTGCACTTAAAATTCCAATCTGTTCATTCCCTGGATACACATTCATTAAACAAGTATGCAAAGTTTGAATAGCATCAGACATTCCATTCTAGAGTTATCTTGTTTTGTGCAGACACAAATTATCAAAAAGCTTTCCAAAGGTTTCCAATGTATCCAAGACATGAAGTCCACTAGATGATGCATCTCAATTCAATTCAAGCCAGTTTCACTTAATTTTCTTTTCCGGTTCCATAGCTGAATAGGCTTCAGTGAGTGACATTTATAATGTCAATAGGGACTGCGGGTTCCTGTGTAAAGCCTCTGCAAATTACACAGTCAACATTTTCACCGTAGGCTCCAAACTCATTGTCTTTCAGAGTTCAACATCATTTACAATGATTGGCATTCAATTTACATCTGTTCTTTCTACCATCATCTCATGATTTTGAAGCTTGAGCTTGAGCCTAAAGAGAGAAAGAAGGGAGAAAGAGAGAAAACAAAATAATAGATTACAGAAGGAACAACATTTAGGAAAGCTGCACAAATCTACAAATCCTGGCTTATTTAGACTTCTGGACAACTCGGCCCTGGCCAAAAACCCTAACCCTCATACTGCATGTAATTAGGACGAGCTAACAGGCACCCAAATCTACTACATTACAGAAATGATACAGTTTAGGGCTGTGCTATTCCACTTATGTTTCGAAAAACATGTTTTCTATTACAAAAAAAATTGTGGTTAACCTTAAAAAATACTATTCGGATTATCAATACAATTAATCTAGAAATATTACTTGTAGTGTGTGTATTGTTAAAGCAACACAATTTTATTCACAATCAGCCATAGTCACTGTTTTGCTTAATAGTGAAGACATGAATTCAAAGTAAAAATGCAGGTTATTTCCATCATTAATAACCTTGCCAATTACAAATTTCATGCATAAGTACTTGGAGAAGAAAAATACAACATTTCTGCTCAAAATGACACACCCCCTAAAAAAAAAAAGACAGTCATCTCTAACAATTTGGCAAAATGGCAAGGAAATTTGTCCATTGATATTCAGTCAGAAAATGTTTGATTGAGTGATGCCCGAGTGAAGTGAAACATTCATTGAATTGGAATGCATTCTACACAACTGACTCATCATTGGTCCAATTCCTAAATTGTCTAATACCATTTGGGCTAAGCCCATTTGTTTTAACTGCCAATTCGTCTAATCACCTTTTGGTTAATTGCTGTTTTGTCTAATTCCCAAATGAACTAGTGGTCTATTACCAGTTTGTTACAGGAATTGACTAAGTGGTTTCAGACCAAGTGGAAATTAGACGAAATAGACATTAGACAAAATGGGAATTAGACAAATAGTACATAGGCGAAGTGACAACTAGACCAAAGGGTAATTAGACGGACTGGTTGTAGACGACACGGAATTGGACCATGTGGAATTAGACAAAACGGGCATTAGCAAACATGGGTTTAGACCAATTAGCAATTTACCCCCTCTTCCCCCTTCATACCTGTTGTGTTCCCCATGAGATGTAATCAGGCTTGGTTGCAGCATGGCATTCATCAATCAGCTGCTGGACAACCTCTCTAGAATCATCTAACTCATCAAGATTATCCTTGAAGATACTCTCCTTACGGAACTGTTCTAGGAAAGCCTCACGCTTTCGGAGCTTGTCAAACTGCTGGCATGTCCTCTCAAACAGCTGCAGAGAATAAGATGAAGGAGATGAATAAGAGTTTTTGCAATAGACATGCATGTATGACCATTGTTGACTGATCACTTGGACTTCAAAAACCTGTGCCAAAACCACTTGGTAAAAGTGGCATTTAGACCAAAAGGTAATTACACAAACTGATTGTAGACAAAAGCTATTAGACCATGTGGGATAAAGCCAAATGGGAATTAGTCAAAGTGGGTTTAGATCAATCAGCAATTCACTTCAAACTCACCGAGACAATGCTGGTATGGTTAGCCAACATGAGACCACTGACTCTGTGTGCAGTCTGGACGTATGGAGACTTCTTGGAAAGAGCAACCTATAAAATGAGGGGAAAAACAAAATTCAAATGGCTCAACATTCTGAAATCACCCTCACAATAGATAGATAGTGCAATAACTTCTAAATAAATATACTACTTATAACTGCCTAATGCTACTCGAGATCCTTCAGTATTCAAAGCATTCATGCAGAATGCTTTGAATACTGAACTGTTTTATTCTCCACATAAAAGTTATGCAGTCTTCACCTCTGTCGAGCAAAATAATTACAAAACAATGTAAGATATCCACAAAATCCAGCGATTCGTTTCTTCATTTTCATTGTTTGAGAACTACCCGAGACGGTAGTTTATATGAATTACCATTAATATTGTTATTTACCTGAATACTTGCAGGTCCCCAAGGGATGAAGTTTGCAAGTTTCCTTTCTCTTATCCTCTGCAGACTCTTATGGACCTGACAAAGACATAAAAGAAAAATAGAATAAGGAAACTTGATGGTTCGGTAGTAGAAGCATTGATCCTACTGCGCTTTGATAAGGAATCAATCGTCAACCTTAATATTAAGTCCAATTAAATGAATAGAAGGGACCACAGACCAATTTTGCTCTGGTAAGAAAACATTGAAAAAAAAAAAAAAAAAAAAATTATGGCATTTTCATCTAAATAAAAGAAAGATATTCTTTGCTTTCACAAAAATTAACCATGAGTCCGTTTCCTTTTTGAGTCGCAATGTACTGATGGGCTACTGCATTCTCAATGACATTATTCAACTACCCCCCCCCTCCCGAAATAGTCTACTATTACCTGTGTGGGATCAACCTCTCCCTGTATAATGTTGAGAATTGAAATATAACAATGGCTGCTCCGTTTGTCTCTCAACGTCGTAGAAACCATGATGTTCTTGGGCTGGAGCAGACGACGCATTACATCGAGGACCGTCGTCTTCCTTACACTTGCTAGCTGCAATTTATCATAACAGATGCAAGATATTTAAAGGGATTTAGTAACTTTCTAAAACATGTGTGAAAGGGACTGAAATGAATAAAATCATGTTGCTTTGACATCAATTATTATCTACTGAAAGTTTCAGGGCGAATGAGCGTCATTTGCAATCTTAAAACCATGAAAACAAATGAGGCACACAGCCATGCACGATCAAATTTACCACCGCTCTGTCGCGATTGTCAGTTGACAGGATGGCAGCTTGATGGACGATGGTACTTCATAATACAGAATATGCTGAATGTTTTGTGCTGCGTTGGAAGGCATGTGTTAAGGTAACAGTTTGCACTATCTCAATGTGAAATCACATATTGTGATACTTAAGCAAGCTATCTGCTTGCAATTTTCAAGTTAAGGGATTACTGACTGACCTATATGTTTAAAATCATGTTGGCAAAATGAGCTAAATCAATAAATTACAAGTTTGGATCTCATTCAATGTTACTCAATCCCTATAACAGATAAATTATTAACCATTATTTTACAGATCCTTCCCATTGTTTACCTTCGTATCTGTCCCTAGTGTGAGGGGGGTATAGCCCGTCATTAGGACGTGTAACCTTGGGGTCGGGATGAGTGATGCTACATTGTACGAGACCAACCAATCAATCATATATTCATTCATCCCTTCCTTCAAATAATCAATATATTTACCTTTGTATCTGTCCCTAGTGTGAGAGGGGTATAGCCCGTCATCAGGAAGTGTAACCTCGGAGTCGGGATGAGTGATGCTACGAGACCAATCAGATCATTGTTCATGTAACCTGGGTATCTCAGTGTGGTGGTACTCGTTGCCATGATGGTGGATACCTAACATTCAGTCAAATAATACAAAAAATAATAGTAATATCCTATTCTTGAATATTGCAAAATAATGCAATGTGCTTCCTAAATGTTTTAGAATCTATAGCCTAGTTCAAAGAATTTGTCTCTCGTAGGAGTAGTAGTCGATATTATCAGATAACTTGTTTGACGCATCTAATCCTCCAGAAAGTCCATATCTATTTAGGACCGGCAAGTGCAACAAAATTTGTTGATGTTATCTTTTTCGACTAATTGCCTAGTGTATGGGTTATAATGTGAAGAGGGTATGAGTCTCCAGCACATGGGACCGCCATTCAACATCCTAGTCCCAGGGACGGTGTGTCTTCTAACCTGGTACCTCACCTGGGTCTGGAGTGGTAAATGTAGATTAATGGCTTATCACAGAATGTGCTAATGGAGCTGGGACCCAAACCTGTCCTTGAGATATGCATTCCAATGACTTATCTACTAAATAGCAGGATTATAGGGAACATGTGTGTCAAACTGGAATAAAAAATCCTCTGAAGACAACTTCCTCCAGGATATATTCCATCCTGGTACCCATTTACCTCATTTTGGTCCAGGGGTGGTGAATGTAGAATAGTGCCTTATCACAGGATGTGGTAATGGGACTAGGATCCAAACCTGTCCATTAAATATGCAGTCCAGTGATTAATCAAAAATAATATCCAGGAAAAGTTCACCCATGAAGAGCTCTAACACTAAGGGTAGTTGTCCTGGAGGTGTTTCACCATGTCGTTAACCTGTTGGAGACGAGCTGATTTTGCTACAACACACATTTCCCATAGACCTTAGCCCGAATCATTCGGGCTCAGTCCTCAATGGGTTAATAGAGTTACAAATGGATTGGAACATGTTCTCAGGTGTTATACTAATCACATTCTCAAACATTCAGCACCAGAACTGATCACCAGCTGTTCATGATGTTGTTCGTAGCTTACAAAAGACTTGGTGAAACACCACCATGAGGGGAAATCAGTCCGGGGGGAGGGGGGGGGGGGGTTGTCCTGAGGGGATAGTTGCCAAGTATTTGGTAGGAAATGTTTCCTTTGTGAGGCATATCATTTCAAGAGTAGATTAGTAATGTGCCAGTTCGGATTTGACTTGCATCTTTCATTTCTTATGACAAAAAATTGTTAACAGAGAAATGAGCTTACCATCTGGTTGATTTGCAGGAAGTCTGGTTGCTGAAGATGAAGTCTTTCAGTAGCTATTCTGTTCAGAGCAGTATTATCTAGAACAACCTATAACGTAAAGGGAAATAAAAATATAAATCATATCATAGTAGCATCTTCTATAGCACTCGGGTCCGCCACGTTACGATGCTTACAGTGCTTTAACATGATTACCCTGATCCTAGCTTAGTGGCCAAATATGTAGCACTATTAACATAGCATAAAGAGTTTCTTACACAATTCAATCTTATTACCGTTACAGTAATTTTATTGAGTTATAAGGATCTATAGACAATTACACCACTAATCTCAAAACTTTTAACAGCTTACCACACAGTCGCTGTTCTGTGTAAGTCTCTTTAATGTTAGCATGGAATTATAAGGTTGGACAACTACATCACTGATCTCCTGTTGGTTCGGAAAGACAGAGTACGTCTGGATCAACTTCTTAGGGAACCTGTAAGATAAGACAGACACAGAAGATAGATATTTTGATGGATTAATAATGATGACGATAATAATATGAGATACTTATATAGCACATAACACTTTGCCGAAGCAATACTCAGGTTGGCTTCTGCTGAGTGTCAAAAAACTAAAAATAAATAAATAAAAAATAAAAAATTTGCACTCTTCAAAAGTTTCCCACACCCAAACTATGAATTAAGGACCTTTTTGCTTTTCTTTTTTTCCAAAATGGATTGCCAAAGAGCCTGACAATATTTCAGTCTTGGGTAAGTTCTGACCACATTTGAAGATTTCCTTGAAAAGTACACATTTTATCGTTTAAAAAAAAAAAGAAGATTTTTTGTTGTTGAACAATAGATAAATGTATATATATCAAAGATTATAATTACCACTGACAATCCATGGCAGTATTTATTTGTAACATTGTCTATTTTCTATTTGCGAACGGCCACCTCAGCCTTTAAACATATAAATTTTGACGGCTGCAAATAGCTTATTGCATTAATCCTACACTCATTTTTGGTTGAAACAGATTGTTTTTAACCAAACTCAATTTTCAAATCATTTTCAACAATACCACTAGAAAGTTGTTCTCTCACCATTACAATATGTCTTCAGATGTCATCCCAGAGTTACTGTTTAACTTTTAAAATATTCACAAATATCCAGAAGTGTTGGTTTAGTTTAGACCTAGAAAAGTTTAACCCGAAAGCAAAGAGTTATGCCCAACACTGGACCGAATGTAGAAACACAAAGGAAGGAGAAGTTTCATTTGACCTTTTGGCCCTAAGCTATTATGTCACCATTATGCCTAACACTGGATCGAATGTAGGGACACAAAGGAAGAAGAAGTTTCTTTGACCTTTGACCCTAAGCTATTATGTCATCAAACTTATCTCACCTGTCGTTCAGTTTTTCGAGGATGTAGGAACCCATACCTGACCCTGTACCTCCAGCAATGGAATGGCATAGAACAAAACCCTGTAAAAGAATGGCAAAATAACACATCAATTAAAAATAATATCATTCAGTTCATAAAGACATCATTTTAACCTGTTGAAGACTGAGCTGATGTGGCTATAACACATATTTCCCTTAGACCTCAGCCCTGAATATATTCGGGCTCAGTTCTCAATGGGTTAATGTTCAGGGACCAAAGCTTATCATGTTTACAAAATAACTTACACAGTAGATAGGTTACAGAACAGATAGTATACAGTGTAAGGCTCTAAAACTTTCTGCTGGTTGAACCTTACACAACCTAAACCTGAATATTCTATGAAGGTTTTACTGGTGGCAGAATGATTAGCAGTGGAAGGTTTAATATCTGCATGGAACAATGGAAATTTGACCAGTGCAGAAAAATAACATTTTGGAAGTTGTGTTTGCATAACCAACAAACGACCATGCTCACAGTGTACATGTATGTCACTCCATTCCAGTAGCTATGAGAAATTCACCTCAGTGATATCATCACTGTTCTTGTTGTACTTCGCATAACAACATGTGCATGCTGACTTCTCCTTGTTAATTAAATTATAGATTCAGTTTCCAAACATCCAGAAGATTACAAGTCATAATTTTACAATCCAAAATACATCTGGGAATAGATGATTTACAGAGTGATTTCAACATGAATAGCAGAATAGAGTGAGAGACAAAAAGAGATATGATGATGATGAAGAACGGTGATGGAGTAAGAAGAGAAGGAATTTGCATTATTTGCTTGCATGCCAAATTAACTTGTAGCACAAAATAAAGCAATTTTGACTCCTAAGCAATATTGTTGTTCTTTAAATCTTTTAGCACCAACATCAAGAGAAAATTAATCATTACAAAATACAACTGTACCCTTACAATTGTGACAAAGTCCACTATGGAAGGCAAAAAGTTTGAGATCTCTCAGAGAGTTATCTAAACCTTACCTCCAAACTGTCACTGTTATCAGCCTCCCTGTCTATGATGTCAAACACTTCTTCATACAGTTTCTCACCCTGCAAAACAAAAACAAAAACAATCATAACATTAAACAAAAGTCAAATCAAGTAAAGGAAGTTGACAAGTACCGTTTTCATGCCATGCATTAACTCAGTTTGTAACAATTTAATATGATGAAAAAAAATTGAAAAAAAAAGAAGAAAAATAATAATAATAATTCAGGATCAATATGATAGTTTTGCCATACATGTATCCTTTTTACTTTTCTGAAATGCAAAACAAAATGGTTCTGTACAACTTCAACAAAGTTTTGGGATAGATGCAGGTACCCCTTTAACCTGTTGGAGACGAGCTGATTTGGCTATAACACACATTTCCCATAGACCCCAGCCCAAATATATTCGGGCTCAGTCCTCAATGGGTTAAATGACAGAAAATTGTTTTCATTCTGATATCTTTTTAAATTACTTCTCCGTAAAGACACCACTGAAACAAACCTGAGTGTAGCCTGATGCCCAGTTGTTTCCCGCACCACCGCCATGCTTTGAGATGTAAATATTCTCTGGATTGTACAGGTTTGCATAGGCAGAGTTCTGTATTCCATGTATCACCCTGGGTTCCAAGTCTAGCAGCACAGCTCTGGGGATGTAGTGCTCGTCATCAGCCTATCAATAGTGAACAAATAAAATTCAGGAAATAATTTGATACAATATCTTGTACTAGACTAAATACTAAAATTTCAAGTACATGAATACACTTGTGTCAGACAATGTATGAAGTATAGTAGTCGTACCCAATCAAAACCCATGTGTATTTGGTCTAGCGCCTTTTCCTTGCGGTTGCAAAGTGATTCATAATTTGCTTCACAAGATATACCTGTATGCCACTCAACAGTTAAAACGCAGCGCGCATAAAAGCTGCACTGCTAAATCCAGGGTAATTATGCTGCATAATCGTAGAGCGCTTAGAGACTTCTGATAAAGTAAGTGTTAGGCACTATATAAGCAAGTATAATGATTATTAATCATTATTATAACAAAAGAGACCAGACTAGCAATAAAAAAGAAAACAAGATGAATCCTCGACCGTAGTAACTTTCATGAAATACTGCATATTGATTGGCTGTTGAGCATTGTTACCGTGGTAGTAACCATTGATGGCAAAGTTAATATCATACATGTAACAACTTCTAATGCAACGGGGCCCAGACACGGCGTCTAGACCTAGGATTAGGTTAACCTTTAATGATAATAATCGATATCATTCATGTGGTGCCATAATCCTGTTTTAAAAACATTATAAGGTAACCCGACTCTTTGTGAAACAGCAATGTCCCTTAACTAAATAATTGAAAAATATCTATTAACCTGATAAAAGAAGACATCTTTTCGATCCGATCCATCGGTGGCAAAATCTTCCAAGATACCTTCAGGGCTGATGCCATGCTCCAGACACAGCTGCTTCCAAAATTCCATTCCAACTAAAGACAGGAATAGTGAGACAAAATGATAGGGGTTTACTCTCGCACCTACATGTGTAACTTTTTAAAGATAACATATTCCTCTCTTGCTTATATGGGAGGGGGGGGGGGGAGCTGTCCCAACATTGTTTCGCTATTAGCTTTATTTGCATACAGTAAAGTGATAATTCCGCCATGTGATCCTGTTATCCAATTTTAATGTATCAAATTAAAGAGAATAAAATGCTCCTTATAATTATTTATACTGCAATTTTTTCACCTCCAAAATTTTTGTGTGGCATTAAAAAGTCTCATTCAGTCTTGTATCTTTTGTATAAAACAACCATATTTTTGCCGTATTGATTGAATTGCCATACTGATCATCATGACAAATCCATTGACAATATTTATTTTACACCTATCCTATAGGATCACATGGTGAAATTCATTTCAAATTACCTTTCCCCCACTGCACTGCTCCACAAAGCTCAATGCAAAATTGCACACAAACTGTGTGCACTGTGTGTGTGTTAAGGTGTTTCTGCTGCGTGTGTGTTGTGCCAAAATTATACTACAGAGCCTATGCCTGGGTAGACCGAGGCTGCTCTGTCCTCCAGGCCTTAAATTTTGTTACTTTTAGGGCAAGGCCATTTTCCCTAAAAAATTTAGGGCACTTTGTCCAATTCAAAGGGCATCCACTTGAAGAAATTCTTTCAGTTTAAAGGTGAACAAAAGAACAGCTTTAAAAAGATCAATGTCGGATATTTGAATACAATAGGTCTTTATATGATTTAATGCAATCGAGATGAAAATAAACAAGTCGACGAGGGGTAATGTTCTTATGTTTCTATCAGCCCGCAACATATGCCGGGCTTAGTATACAACGGTTAAGGGATTACTGACTGAACTATATTTTAAAATCATATTGGCAAAATAAGCTAAATCAATAAAATTAACAAGTTGGAATCTCATTTAATGTTCTGGATCCCTATAAAGATAAATTATGAACTCATTATTTAACAGATCCTTCCCATTGTTTAACTTTGGTATCTGTCCCTGTGTGAGGGGGGTATAGCCGTCATCAGGACGTGGTAACCTTGGGGTCGGGATGAGCGATGCTACATTGTATGAGACCAATTCGTGTTCGAGTCGTTTGTTCGTCTCGTCATCGTTCGTCATCATTCATTCATTCATTCATTCATTCATTCGATCATTCATTCATTCATTCATACATACATTCATTTATTCATCCTTCCCTTCATCAAGTCAATATATTTACCTTTGTATCTGTCCCTAGTGCTGAGAGGGTAATAGCCGTCATCAGGAAGTGTAACCCGGAGTCGGATGAGTGATGCTACAAGACCAACAGATCATTGTAAAGTAACCTGGGTATCTCAGTTGTGGTGGTACTCGTTGCCATGATATCGAGACCTAAAATTCAGTCAAAATAAGAACCAACCAAAAAAAAAAAAATAATAGTAAATATGCTATTTTTGAATATTGCATACAATATAATGTGCAGCATGCATGTTTTTGAAATCTAATAGCCTACGTTCAAAGAATTTGTCTCTCAATAGGAGTACGCCGGTATATTATCAGATAACTTTTTATGACACAGCTAAATCGCTCCAGAAAATCCATATCTATTTTTATATTGAGGATGGAAGGTACAAACAAAATTTGTGATGTTATGTTTTTTACTATTGCCTAGTGTATGGGTTTTAAATGTGAAGAGGGTATGAGTATCTGCACATGGACCCGAGCGCCATTCACATCCATACCGGCAGGGACGGAGGTCTTCTACCCTGGACCCACCTGGGTCTGGAGTGGTAAAATGTACGATTAATGTCTTATCACAGAATGTGGAAACCGGAGCCTGGATCCAAACCTGTCCTTGAGATATGCAGTCCAATAACTTATCTAATAAAATAGCAGGATTGTAGGGTACATGTATGCCCGCACTGGGAAAAAAAAATCTCTAAAGACAACTCCTCCATGATATATTCCTGCCGGTACCATTTACCTCACTTGTCCGAGGTGGTCAAATGTAGATTAGTGTCCTTATCAGCAGGGATGTGGTAATGGGGGAAAACCCTAAGGGAAAACCCCCAATACCTGTTGGGGGGGGTTTTCCCCCCCCCTTATATGGCAAGTTCCCCCAGTGGATTAAATCTAAATAATATCCAGGAAAAGTTCAAAGCCATGACAAGACTCTAAAAACTAGGAGGAAGTTGTCTGGGGTGTACACCATGTCATTAACGCTGTTGGAGACGACTGATTTTGCTACCAACACATTTCCCATAAGACCTTAGCCCGAATATATTCGGGGCTTAGTCTCAATGGTTAATAAAGTTACGAATGGATCTGGAACATGTGAGGAGTTTGTACTAATCCACATTTCAAACATTCAGCCACAATAACTAGAAACATCACCAGCTGTTCATAATGTTTGTTTTTGTAGCTTACAAGCTTAGAGATGAAACACCACCATGAGGGAAAAGTCGGGGGGAGGGGGTTGCCGAGGGGATAGTTGTCAAAGTATTGGTAAGGAATGTTTACTGAGGAGCATATTGATTTCAAGGGTAGATTAATAATATGCCAGTTCGTATTTTGACTTGCATCTTTAAATTTCTTAGACAACATTTGTTTACAGAGAAAGGAGCTTACCATCTGGTTTTGATTTGGCAGGAAGTCAGGTTGCTGAAGATGAAGTCTTTCAGTGCTATTCTTGTCAGAAGCAGTATTATCTAGACACAACCTATAATGTAAGGGAAGAAAAATAAATCATATTATAAGAAGCATCCTTGCTATAGCACTTCAACTCCTCGGCGTCCGCTACGTTACGATGCTCATAGTGCTTTAACATTATACCTGATCCTAGATTAAGTGGCAATATGTAACACTATTAACATAAGCATAAAAGAAGTTTCTTCACAATTCAATCTCATTCCGCTACAGTAATTTTATGGATTAATAAGGACTTATAGACAAATTACTTCACGTAATCCCAAACTTATTAACAGCTTACCCAGTCCACTGTTCTGTGTAATCTCTTAATGTTAGCATGGGAGTTATACAGGTTGGACAACTACATCAACTGATCTCCTGTTGGTTGGAAGAGCAGAGTAAGTCTGGAATCAAATCTTGGGAACCTGCAAGATAGACAGCCACACGAAGAAGTGTTTTTGATGGATTATAATAATGAATTGGATAATATAATGAGATACTTATAAGAAGGTCCATAACACCTTTGCCGAACAATACTCGGTTGGGCTTCTGCTGAGGTCGAAAAACAAAAATAAAAATAAAAAAATAAATAAATAACAAATTTGCAACTCTGAAAAGTTTCCTCCACATCCAACTATGAATTAGATTTTTATTTTTTTAATTTTTTACAAAAATGGATTGCCAAAGAGCCTGACAATATTTCAATCTGGGTAAGTTCTGACCAACCTTTGAAGATGAGTTTTTGAGAGTACACATTTATGTTTTTTTTTAAGATTTTTTTTTGTGAGACAATAGCTAAATGTATCAAAGATTATAATTGAACCACTGACACCATACCATGGCAGTATTTTATTTGTAACATTGTCTATTTTCCATTTGCGAACGGCCACTTCAGCCTTTAACACATTACATTTTGAACGCTGCAATAGCTTATTGCATTAATCCACACACACACACTCATTTTTCTTTTATCCACCATCTTGTCAATCATTTTCACAATCCCTGTGTTCTCACCATTACAAAGTGATTCAGCTGTCATCGCAGAGTAATATATGTTTAAACTTTCTAAAAATTTCACAAATAATCCAGATAGTGTTGGTTTAAGTTTAGAGACTAGAAAAGTTTAACACCGAAAGCCAAAGACTATGCCAACACTAGACCGGAAGTAGGGACACAAGGAAGAAGAGTTTCATTTGACCTTTGCCCTACGCTATGATGTCACCAAACTTATCTCACCTGTCGTTCAGTTTTTCCAGGAATGTAGGACCATACTGACACGTAACCTCCAGCAAATGGATGACAAGAACAAACCCTGTCAAAAGAAGGGAACAATTAAAATAGAATCATTTCATTTATAAAGATATCATTTTTGGCCTGATTAGACGAGGTGTAACACATATTTCCCTTAGACCTCCAGCCTGAATAATTGGGGCTCAGTCTCAATGGGTTAATGTTCAGACTCATCATGTTAAAAATAACTTATACAGTAATTGGTTACAGAACAGTGTAGGGCTCTGACAGACCACCCCCACAATTATTCCCAAATGCAATGGGGCGTTTAAAACGTTATAAATGTCGGTTGAACCTTAAAGCCTAAAACTAAGATATTCTATGAAGGTTTTACTGGTGGCAGAATGATTAGCGTGGAAAGGTTTAAGGACTCATCCGCGGCTAGAGTTTGCATTATAAGATAAAATAAAGTAAATCGAAAAAAGCAGAACAACTGAAATTTCACCAAAATCGGATAAACGAAATAGCAAAGTTATGAATTTCTTAGTTTTGAATTTTTTTTAAAGGAAACACGTTCTTCAATTGGCAAAACTGATCGATGTCTCAGTCCCCCTACTTTCTTTGTAATTTTATTGTATGAAATACCAATTATCAAATTTTCTGCCCCAAGGACATAAAACATGGATTAATACTTGTGGAATGTTCAAGGTCACAGTGATTTACTTATTTCAGTATAGGGAAAGATTTTCTGTATACGCAATATATGAAAAAAAGATATAGATTTCATTAAGAAAATACACAAGAGGGGGGACTGTGACATCATCAAGTTTATGCTCATTTTGAATTTCAACACATTCAAATGAGACAATGAGACAATTGCCAAAAGATTGTTTTTCAAAAAAAAATGCATAAACTGTTGTTATTTTCATGCAGATTTTGAATGAAATTTCTGTGTTGTGCTTGATGAATTTTCTTAATTTTACAAAACTTTTTCATTTCAGCCCGGACTCCCTCCTTTAAATATCAGCAATGGAAAAGGAATTACCAGTGTAAAATTAACATTTTGGCGTTTGTTTTTGCATACAACGACCATGCTACAACAGTGTTGTGCCACTCCCAGTCGTAGCTAATGACAACATTACACGCACAGTGATGATCATACAGCTGTCTTTTTGATACTTCGCATAACAAACATGTGCAACATCGCCTGACTTATCCTTGTTAATTCAATTTAGATTCATTTTCCCAACATCTAGCAATGCGGAGCAGACCTGACCGTCAATCCAAGAAATTACCTGGAGCCCGATGCGTAAAACCAATAGAAGCGCTTTTGGTCCCCAGAACAATTGGGCCCGACAAATGCATTAAATTCGGTCTTTCTTGGATCCGCCTGTCCTAGGAAGATTTACAGCAAGTCAGTATTTTATTAATCCAAATACATCTGGGATAGATGATTTATGGAGTGATGTTCACATGAATAAAGAAATACAGATGACAGACAACGAGAGACTAGATATGATAGATGTGAATAATGGTATGAGATAAGAGAGAGAAGGAATTTGCATTTATTTGCTTGCATCCTCTGAAATTAACTTGTAGCACAAAATAAAGCAATTGACTCCTAAGCAATGATTTGTTCTTTAAAATCTTTTAGCACAACATCAAGAGAAAATTAATCATTAAAAATACGTGGCCCTTACATATTGTGACAAAGTCCATATGGAAGGCAAAAAGTTTGAGATCTCTCAGAGTTATTATCTAAACTTACTCCAAACTGTCACTGTTATCAGCCTCCCTGTCTAATGATGTCAACACTTCTTCATACAGTTTCTCACCCTGCAAAACAAAAACAATAAACATCATAATTAAACAAAAGTCAAATCAAGTGAAAGTACAAGGTTTTTCATGCCATGCATAACTCAGTTTGTAACAATTTATATATGATGAAAAAATTTGAAAAAAAAACAAAAAACAATAATATAATAATTCAGGATCAATATGATAGATTTGCCATACATGTATCCTTTTTACTTTTCTGAAATGCAAAACAAAATGGTTCTGTACAACTTCAACAAAGTTTCAAGGATAAATGCAAGTAGCTCCATCATGGCAAAAGTTTTCGTTCTGATATCTATCTAAAATTACTTCTCCGTAAAGACACCACTGAAACAAACCTGAGTGTAGCCTGATGCCCAGTTGTTTCCCGCACCACCGCGCATGCTTTGAGAGTGAATATTCCTCTGGATTGTACAGGTTTGCATAGGCCAGAGTTCTGTATTCCTATGGATCACCTGGGTTCCAAGTCTAGCAGCACAGCTCTGGGGATGTAGTGCTCGTCATCAGCCTATCATGGTGAACAATAAAATTCAGGAAATAATTTGATACAATATCTTGTACCTAGACTCAATCCTAAAATTTCAAGTACATGAATACACTTGTGCCAGACAATGTATGAAGTAAAGTAGTCGTACCCAATCAAAATTTCAATATTTCAATATTCAATATTTTGGTCTAAGTCTTTTCCTTGGGTTGCATAGTGATTCATAATTTGCTTCACAAAGATATACATGTATGCCACTCAACAGTTGTAACAAAGAGACAGACGAGCAATAAAAAGAAAACAAGATGAATCCTCGCCGTAGTAACTTTCATGAATACTGCATTTGATTGGCTGTTGAGCATTGTTACCGTGGTAGTTACCAATTGATGGCAAAGTAATATCATACATGTAGCAACTTCTAATGCAACGGGGCCCAGACACAGCGTCTAGACTAGGATTAGGTTAAAGTGGAATATTAGAAGAACCCATTTTGTTGATTACCAATGCATTATCAAGTTATGTACATGAGAAACAGAACATCCGTTTAGTTGATCCCTTTAGCTATTGCGTTCAGGAGAAATGCTATTTGAACATTGTATATACAATCGGGTTCATTGGAAATGTGGATATTTAAGGGCAATTGAATGACCGTCACAAGTGTGAGGAGCAAAGCCGGAAGTAATGCATGAAGCATATCTTTACTATCTATAATGCATTATTAGAAAGATAAAATGAGAACGAGAACATGAATACAATAGGATAAAGGAATCATGATAGAAATAGACAACAAATATCTATGTTGGAATAGAGACAATAAATCATAAGGAAAACAATGAATAACATAGAAAGCGAGAAACAATGAATAACATAAAGAAGTGAGAAAACAATGAATGACATAAGGAAAGTGAGAAAAACAATGAATACATAAGGAAAGAGAGAAAGCAATGAATAACATAAAGTGGCCTAAGTGAAGAAAACAATAATATACATAAGGAAAGTGAGAAAACAATGAATACATAAGGAAAGTGAAAAACAATGATAACAGAAGGAAAGTAAAAAAAAACACAAATAGAGTAACATAGGAAAGTGAGAAAGACAATGATACATAAGAAATGAGAAAAACAATGAATAACATAAGGAAAGTGAGAAACCATGAATAACTAAAGAAAGTGAAAAAAAAAAAATGAGTAACATAAGGAAAGTGAGAAGACAATAATAACATAAGGAAAGAAAAAACAAAAAACAAAACAATAAGTAACATAAAGAAAGTGAGAAAAACAATGAAACAAAGGAAAGAGATACAATAAATAGATAGAAAGCAGAAATATCAACACCATGGGTATGGAGGATACAACGGATTACATCAGGAAATAGAGAACAATAAATAACATAAGGAAAGTGAGGAAACAATGAATGAAATAAGGAAAGGGATAAAAGTAATGCATTACAATACAACGTATAAGACTGTATACATAGTGCAGCATTCAAGCTGTGCAACTTTCCTCAACTTATGACGTCATCAAGAACCTCAAATTTTACTTGATGTTTAATATTTCAGGAGGGGACAGATAACGTCCTCTAACTCCACTTCAGGGTGTCCGTTTTTCACGAATAAAAAGCAAGTTGTTCTACACACCTACTGATTCGTTCGTATATGATAATAAGTCTTTCTATTCCACTTTAACCTTTAATGTATAATAATGATATCATTCATGTGGTGCCAAATCCTGTTTTAAAGCATTCTAAGGCAACCCGAATCTTTGTGAAAAGCAATGTCCCTTAACTAAAAATGAAAAATATCTATAACCTGATAAAAGAAACATCTTTCGATCCGATCCATCGGTGGCAAATCTTCCAAGATACTTCGGGCTGATGCCATGCTCCAGACACAGCTGCTTCCAAAATTCCATTCCAACTAAAGACAGGAATAGGGAGACAAAATGATAGGGGTTTACTCTCGCACTACATGTGTAACTTTTTAAAGATAACATATTCCTCTCTGCTTATAATGGAGAGGGGGGGGGGGAGCTGTCCCAACATTGTTTCGCTATTAGCTTTATTTGCATACAGTAAAGTGATATTCCGCCATGTGATCCTGTTATCAATTTTAATGTATCAAATTAAAGAGATAAAATGCTCCTTATAATTATTTATACTGCAATTTTTTCACCTCCAAATTTTTTGTGTGGCATTAAAAAGTCTCATTCAGTCTTGTATCTTTGTATAAAACAACCATATTTTTGCCGTATTGATTGAATTGCAATACTGATCATCATGACAAATCCATTGACAATATTTATTTACACCTATCCTATAGGATCACATGGTGAAATTCATTTCAAATTACCTTTCCCCCACTGCACTGCTCCACAAAGCCAATGCAAAATTGCACACAACTGTGTGCACTGTGTGTGTGTTAAGGTGTTCTGCTGCGTGTGTGTTGTGCAAAATTATACTACAAGAGCCTATGCTGGTAGACCGAGGCTGCTCTGTCCTCCAGGCCTAAATTTTGTTACTTTTAGGGCAAGGCCATTTTCCCTAAAAAATTTAGGGCACTTTGTCCAATTCAAAGGGCATCCACGCCATTTTTCTCTCATAAAGGGCATCGAAGGCCTTAAAAAAAAAAAAAAAAGAGCCAGGTCAGCAGGTGTGATTTTCTGTTTAAAAAATATTGCCTTTTCTGTTTGGGAAAGCACAAAATTCCTTTCCACAGTGATTTGGTGATGAAAATTCTGTTTGGCTGTCCATAATGTTAACTATCACATTCTGTTTACATACTGACAGATTTGTTTAAAATATAACTGTGATAACTTCCAGCACATCCAAAACCAGGTCAGTATTACTCTCAGACGGCCATTAACTCCCCAGGGAGGTCGTGGGGAGCAGCTCCTCCAGACCTCTTGAAGGATTATCCAATAAAAGTTATGGTCTGTATTGCTTTAATGTGACAAAATAGTGACATATTTCCCATTTTTTTGTGTTAGACTCCTTCATGAAAGAGCATTAAATTTCCTAAAGGCATCTCGGCAGCTTAGAAAAAGGCACGCGCACATGGCGTGGATTTGA
>CALNVZ010000641.1:18678031-18693789 GCA_940671915.1 Paracentrotus lividus | reverse complement strand
CGGCCATTTTTTTCTCATAAAAGGGATCGAAGGCCTTAAAAAAAAAAAAAAAAGAGCCAGGTCAGCAGGTGGTGATTTTCTGTTTAAAAATATTGCCTTTTCTGTTTGGGGAAAGCACAAAATTCCTTTCCACAGTGATTTGGTGATGAAAATTCTGTTTGGGCTGTCCATAATGTAATTATCACTTCTGTTTACATACTGACAGATTTGTTTAAAAATAATAACTGTGATAACTTCCAGCACATCCAAAACCCAGGTCAGTATTACTCCTGTCAGACGGCCATTAACTCCCCAGGAGGTCGTGGGAGCAGCTCCTCCAGACCTCTGAAGGATTATCCATAAAAGTTATGGTCTGTATTGCTTTAATGTGACAAATAGTGACATATTTCCCATTTTATTGTCGATGTTAGACTCCTTCATGAAAGAGCATTAAATTTCCTAAAGGGCATCTCGGCAGCTTAGAAAAAGGCCACGGCCACATAGCCGTGATTTGATCTATTTTCCTTGGGCATCACAGCCAGAGACCAGGGCAACGAAGGCAATGCCGTCGTTGGCCGTGGGGAAATTTATGCCCTGGTCCTCATTGTAATCCCCTCAGGACAGCGAGCTACCATTGCGCGACGCTGTTCAAACTGCAGTGTACATAGCCGAGTGTGTTTTTCGGTGATCATATTTTAGATCCATAAGATTATGAAAGTTATTCCACTTAGACTTACTGCATTTGGAAGTAGATTTCTATCAGACAGTTTGATGATGAAGTTTACGAGATAGAAACTTCTTGTGCTCTCCCTAATAATTTCTGTTGAAGTTCAATGCACGCGTGTTGAATATGAACTGAATGATTGATGAGCAATCAGAGCAATTGATCTGAGGCAAGAATTTTAGGGCTAAAAGTATATCATTGTGCGTGTGCCACTGTTTCCAAACATGAATTGACCATGCATAAGTGTTAAGGCCAAATATAAAAATGATTTCCTAGTTTCTCGTCCCCGGCCCGCTTCCTTTTTTACGGCCGCCTCCTTTTTTTTGATATTTGATATTTTTTTAAAAAAGAAGAAAAAAGATTGCAATTAAAAAAGGGTAAAAACTGCATTTCTATGTTTGTGTATTTCCTTGAAGCCTTTTTGCTACAAAAAAACGTAATAATAACGGTGTATAAGCCGCAACCCACACTTTTTCCGTCGGCAAAAAGTCAAAAGTTGGGGGTGAAAATTATCATTTATCTGAAGAACTCGCATCCAATAATGTACCGAAATATATCCTTAATGAGATTAAGACGGGGCGGGTGCAATTGGGAAAGCATATTATTTAGTTATGGAATGATAATGGAATGATTTAGTAGCGAAAATTATTATTTATCGGCAGAACTTGACGTCGATAATGTTTCGAAATATTACCTCCATGAAATAAAGTCGGAGCAGGTACAATTACGTAATTAATTATTTAGTTATGGAATGGAAACGTCCCGTTTTAAGTAGCGAAAATTATTATTTATCGGCAGAACTTGACGTCGATAATGTTTCGAAATTAATCCTTCATGGGAATAAAGTCGGAGGCGGTACAATTTACGTAATTAATTATTAAGTTATTGGAATGAAAACGTCTCCGTTTAAGTAGCGAAAATTATTATTTATCGGCAGAATTTGACGTCGATAATGTTTGGAAATAAATCCTCCATGAAATAAAGTCGGAGCGGGTACATTAAGTAATTAATTATTAAGTTATGGAATGGAAACGTCCCGTTTTAAGCAGCGAAAATTATTATTTATCGGCAGAACTTGACGCCGATAAATGTTTCGAAATAATTCCTTCATGAAATAAAATCGGAGCGGGTACAATTACGTAATTAATTATTAAGTTATGGAATGGAAACGTCCCGTTTTTAGTAGCGAAAATTATATATATTCGGCAGAACTTGACGTCGAAATGTTCGAAATTAATCCTTCATGGAATAAAGTCGGAGCGGGTACAATTACGTGATTAATTATTAAGTTATGGAATGAAAACGTCCCGTTTTAAAGTAGCGAAAATTATTATTATCGGCAGAACTGACGTCGATAATGTTTCGAAATTAATCCTTCATGGAATAAAGTCGGAGCAGGTACAATTCCATAATTCTTTATTTAGTATGGAATGAAATTTTCCCGTTTTTAGTAGCGAAAATTATTATTTATCGACAAGAACTTGACGTCGATAATGTTTCGAAAATAAATCCTTTCATTAAATAAAGTCGGAGAGGGTACACATTACGTAATTAATTATTTAGTTTTGGAATGAAAAACGTCCCGTTTTTAGTAGCGAAAATTATTATATCTGGCAGAACTTATAGTCGATAATGTTTCAAAAAAATCCTTTTCATGTTTCCTACCAAATTTATCAACGGCTGTTCCCTGCTGCGTGCATATAAAATATTCATCAAAACATGCGCGTTACATACACAACCAACATGACACAAATTGGTAATGTGACTTACCATGACACACATAGGGGTCAGTTTTTTTGACGGACCTTTGGTGTCTTTTGACGGTACTATAACGTCACAAGATCAGGGGACTTTGACGCAACTTTGACGGACTACTCCCGGGGGTCAAGGACGTGGGTCTTACAAATGACAGCTGGCATTAGAATTGAAAATACTAGTATTAATTTGTCGACTTAATTTCTAATTATCTTTTTAATTAATAATTTTAAATTAAAAAAAAAAAAAAAAAAAAATTATTTTATTTGTTTATTTTTGGCAAGGGTCCATATTTTTAGGTGCGGTTTATACACGGGTGCGGCTTTATACACAGCGTGAATTACTGGGTAGTTTGGCTTTTGTACTGACAATATATTGCACACGCAATAAATGAAAACACAAGTAACTCCGAGTAAACTTAATTCAAATAAACTAGTATTTTTTATTATTTTTTTTGTTATAAAATATGTAGGCCCTATTCATTATTTAATAATAATAAAAAAAATTACAAGTTTCCTCATTAATCATAACAATGTAGAAACTGTATAGGCATAATTGAAATTGAATATTGTGGAAATGTACCCATTTGGGACATTAACGAATCAAATTCATGAATCAAGAAGTCGCTATAGATTTGTACGCGCGCGGCGGCCATCTTGGAAAAAAATACAAATATCAAATAATAAGCCACCCCCTCCTCCTCATTTTCGAAAATACCGACGAGAAACTAGGAATCATTTTTAATTGGCCTAAGTGCCAAAGCATGATGATTGTCAGATTGATGATTCTCCTGTTTCTCACACAATTTTTTTTTTTTTAACTACACTTTTGTTAGTTAATCTCCTGAGTTAAATATAATGCCTATAATGGTGCAACTAAGTAAGTTAGCATGCAAAGTCACGAGGATAATGATGAAATATCGACCTGGTTATGAAAGGAGAAAAACAAAAACAAAAAACGTTACACCTCCAACAGTTAGAACAAATAAAGTTTGTCCCGACATTGGCGACAACTTAAATTCAAACTTGGCACAGCTTTTCCCACATTATTTTCAGCGTATGGACTAGAGCAAACCACATTCATAGCCACTCACTGGATAAATATCATATATTCTGCTTTATCATTTTCAGTTATTTGGTTTCACTTACTCTGATTCCACATTGTCTCTAATTGAGGGTAATGATTTCTCGAGGCATGGTTGTAAATCAAGTTAGATCTGAACAGTATTTTAGAGCGGTTGAAACTCGAAAGTCGATGTTTTCGTTTTCGTCTTGGCGGTAAATCTAATTGTGTCAATAGAGGGCGGCGACATTCCGTAACTTTTTTTTTTCCTCTTGCATTTTTTTTTTCTACAAGGGCGGGCATAATCCGAAAGGGGGGGGGGGGGGGGGGGGGGGGCTGGATGGATCCGAACTGTGTAACTTGTGTGTAAAGTAATTACACAAACACCTGTTATTTAAACTGTTCCTGTTAAAAACTTACACTTTTTTTAAAACAACACTTTTACACATCGTTTTTAACAATGTAACAGCAAAATGCAATCCTAGGATTTAAAAAAACAAATTAAAAAATTATGCCAACCTCGCCCCTCCCTCCTCTTCCACCCCTGAGAGCAATTTCAACCCAAAGCATCTTTATTTCCCCTAATTTGAAGAGTATATATGCTTCTTTATAATTAATTTTGTAAAACAAACCTGATTGCATGCCTCTCTCTACTAAAAAAAAATACTACCTGATCTTGCCATTAGAAACTGATAAAAAAGACAATATAAATTAAATATGAACCAAAGTAATAAAGAAGTTGTATCAAAGAATCCTCATAGCATCGAGATATCTCAACATTCAAATGCTCATAAATTTCTTATTTTATTCAACTTTTCTGAAACTCCATAACAGCTAACTTACTTTAACTTGCACTACATACATGTAAGAAGTATAACACCTAACCTAGTAAAAGCTAGGCGGTTATTTCAAGCTGAGGGGGTACCAAAATTGACCTGAGCTTCGGGGCGCCAAATTCAATCTATAAGTTGGGGGCTCCAAATTAATTTTAACCATATTGATCTTACAGCTTAGGAGCGCCAATTCGATCTTGTATGAAACCGATCCCACCTTAAGTTATGGCGCATTAAATTAAACTTAAAATAGCCTATATAGGAGTAATTCACAAACTGGTGTTCTAAATCAGGCCCGTAACTAGGATTTTTACGGGGGGGGGTTCAAATCTGAAAAAGTGGACCTATTTCAAGGATATTTTTTTTCGAAGCGCGACTGCGCGAGCCGAAAATTTTGAGTATAACCATGGAGATACTAAGTTAGTAAACTTGGAGTAAACTATGGGAATTAATCATGATTATAGACTGTATTAGTATCCGCGAACACGAAGCTCAAAAACTGGGGTTAATTTTGCATTATAGACCCTATTTATAGTATCGCGAGCTGAAAATTTTAGGAATCTTAGAATGGCTTTTATTTTTTATTGGACATGAATATAAAGGAATGCGAGCGCGAAAGCGCGAGCCCTAAAATTTGAGATCAAAATTGGAGTTAATTGTGCAATATAGAGCCTATTTAGAATCCGCGAGCTGAAAAGTTTTGAGCTAAAAATTGTGCCTCATAGACTCTTTTTAGGATCCATGTTGAAGATACATAATAATCTTGCTCATTAATAATCTTTACTATGAATATTTTGTGGGCTGCAGGCCCCTAGGCCCACCCACATCTAACCCAAACACAATTACACCAATTCTCTCGACAAGGTTTGTCTCCAGCAGAGGCACTGGGTAAACCTTTTAAATACTTATTGTTTGTTAATTTTACAGTGCGAGGTCGCATAGGAAAATTTGCAGGAAAATTTGGTTTTTAAAAACACATAATTATGAAGTAAAGAAAGGGGCACTTTTTAGTATTGTAAGTGACACTTTTTAAGAAATTGTCCACGGGACTTCTAAAGAGTATGAAAGGCGTCTTTTAAAGTAAAAAAGGAAATTTTTAAGCTAAGAAAAGGGGCACTTTTAGAGTGCATGAGAAGGGGGGCACTATGCCCCTCCCCCCCCTCGTTCACCGTCTCTGTTAGACCCCAATATCCTCAATGGCGCGAAGCGCGAGTAGAAAACTTTGAGCTCAAAATTGTAAGTTTATTGTGCATTATGGACCCTATTCTAGTATCCGCGAGTGCGAAGCGCAAGCCGAAAATTTTGGCTTTAAAAAGACATATGGAGTAACAAGGGGCCCTTTTTAATATTAAAAGTGTCCCTTTTTCAAACAGAAAACTTTTCAAAACTCTGAAAGGGCTACTTTTTAGTATAAAGATGACACTTTTTTTAGAGTAGAAAAGGCGACACAATTTTGGGTCATCGTATAGGGTCAATTTTAGGGTGATGAAAAAGTAGGGGTCACTGTGTCCCCTGCCCCTCCCCGCCCCAGTTCCATCGCCTCTGCCGTGATTTGATCTATTTTCCCTTGGGCATCACAGCCAGAGACCAGGGCAACGAAGGCAATGCCGTCGTTGGCCGTGGGGAAATTTATGCCCTGGTCCTCATTGTAATCCCCTCAGGACAGCGAGCTACCATTGCGCGAGCTGTTCAAACTGCAGTGTACATAGCCGAGTGTGTTTTTCGGTGATCATATTTTAGATCCATAAGATTATGAAAGTTATTCCACTTAGACTTACTGCATTTGGAAGTAGATTTTCTATCAGACAGTTTGATGATGAAGTTTACGAGATAGAAACTTCTTGTGCTCTCCCTAATAATTTCTGTTGAAGTTCAATGCACGCGTGTTGAATATGAACTGAATGATTGATGAGCAATCAGAGCAATTGATCTGAGGCTAAGAATTTTAGGCCGTAAAAGTATATCATTGTGCGTGTGCCACTGTTTCCAAACATGAATTGACCATGCATAAGTGTAAGTGCCAAACATGATGATTGTCAGATTGATGATTCTCTGTTTCTCACACAATTTTTTTTTTTTTTTAACTAACTTTTGTTAGTTAATCTCTGAGTTAATAAAATAATGCCTATAATGGTGGCAACTAAGTAAGTTAGCATGCAAAGTCAGAGGATAATGATGAAATATCGACCTGGTTAGAAAGGAGAAAAACAAAAACAAAAACGTTACACCTCCAACAGTTAGAACAAATAAAGTTTGTCCCCGACATTGCGACAACTTAAATTCAAACTTGGCACAGCTTTCCCACATTATTTTCAGCGTATGGGACTGAGCAAACACATTCATAGCCACTCACTGATAAATATCGGTATATTCTGCTTTATCATTTCATTATTGGTTTCACTTACTCTGATTTCCACATTGTCCTAATTGGAGGGTAATGATTTCTCGAGGCATGGTTGTAAATCAAGTTAGATCTGAACAGTATTTTAGAGTCGGTTGAAACTCGAAAGTCGATGTTTTCGTTTTCGTCTTGGCGGTAAATCTAATTGTGTCAATAGAGGGCGGCGACATCCGTAACTTTTTTTTTTCCTCTTGCATTTTTTTTTTCTACAAGGGGGCATAATCCGAAGGGGGGGGGGGGCTGATGGATCCGAACTGTGTAACTTGTGTGTAAAGTAATTACACAACACCTGTTATTTAAACTGTTCCTTAAAAACCTTACACTTTTTTTAAACAACACTTTTACACATCGTTTTAACAATGTAACAGCAAAATGCAATCCTAGGATTTAAAAAAACAAATTAAAAAATTATGCCAACCTCGCCCCTCCCCTCCTCTCCACCCCTGAGAGCAATTTCAACCCAAAGCATCTTATTTCCCCTAATTTGAAGAGTATATATGCTTCTTTATAATTATATTTTGTAAAACAAACCTGTATTGCATGCCCTCTTATAAAAAAAAATACTACCTGATCTGCCAATAGAACTGATAAAAAAGACAATATAAATTAAATATGAACCAAAGTAATAAAGAAGTTGTATCAAAGAATCCTCATAGCATCGGAGATATCTCAACATTCAAATGCTCATAAATTTCTTATTATTTTATTCAACTTTTCTGAACTCCATAACAGCTAACTTACTTTACTTGCACTACATACATGTAAGAAGTATAACAACCTAAGTAAAAGCTAAGGCGGTTATTTCAAGCTGAGGGGGTACCAAATTGACCTGAAGCTTCGGGGCGCCAATTCAATCTATAAGTTGGGGGCTCCAAATTAATTTTTAAGCCATATTGATCTTACACTTAGGAGCGCCAATTCGATCTTGTATGAAACCGATCCCACCTTAAGTTATGGCGCATTAAATTAAACTTAACAGGTCTGTTAGAATTTATGACAGAACATTCTGTATATTTTTATAACAGGAAATTTTCTGCAATTTAACATGACAGTCTGTTAAAACAACAAGGAAAAGTTCTTTTATACTACAGGAAATTGTAAAAATTTCATACCCCCACAGTACCAATTTTTTTGTAATTTAACTGCCAAATTGTGCATCGACTTAGTGTTCTGGAAAGCCCTGCTCGCAAGACTTTCTATTTTTTAAGTAGAAACTTAAAGAGTGGTAATCTTTTTTTTCCAAAAAGAAACCATATATATAATACATGTAAAAAAAAATTCAAGTGAGATATTGGGCCTTACGCTTTCGAAGCTGTGCCTCTGGATATTCTTCTTTCTTCTTCGGAAGGTCGGGTCCAGGCGAAAATAACTTCCGCGCATATATTTGTGTCATTGATAGTTGGCAGTGGCAAGGAACCTGGTTCGATGAATACTTACATTATAACCGTGATCAAAATCTTACCCTTCTCCTAGATAATTCAAAAGTTGCAATATGGGAATTTATTGTCACGCGGATTCTGCAGAAGAATATTTACAAATAAGATACAATTCTCAATGACGGAAATACACTGTTACAAATACAGTCTGTGTCAACTAAAATGGTACAAGTGAGACAACATTTTTGTTAGAGTAATGAAAATTATCCATTCTACAGTGTTTGATGTTGTCCATAAAGGTAGGAAAATACAGGCTTTGTCTTCTGTTAATGATTTTTTGCGCGCAGCTTTCTAGGGTTTTCGCAATGATAATAGCCATGAATTCAGCACACACGAACAATAGATGTGTGTAATTTCGATTTAGCTCATGCCGCAAAAATTTAGCATAACTTTTTGTTTATAAAAGCAAATCATCCAACAGCTGATCAGCAAGAATCCACATCAGTAAAGAAGGAAATTATGATGTAAACCTGCTTACAAAATTCATTGTACACTTTTTTAAACGCACAACAACAATAGTGGATATATCGAACTTAACTCTCACAATTTTGGACTATTTAGAAGATAATTATTATAAATAAGTGATTGGTTGATGGTTGAATTCATGTGATTACTTATTGAGTTTTGGGAATTAGACGTCATATCCAATCACAGTGATTATGAATTATATATCTAACGTCTGGACCGACTTTGTGCACTCTAAAAACTGAAGTGCTTTTTTTAGCTCTTCAGAGGCTGAAATTCAGCACTTTAAGAGCTTGCTAGTGACTGCACTCAAAGTGCTTTAACTGGACTCAAGGTGCTGTTTAAGCACCTTTCACGAGAGCCTGAACTTTCAAGCAAAAATGAACAAAACGGCTCGTGACTTCTTTGGGATTCGACCGTGATTCACCCTGCATTGAGAAGCGCTGACGAGGCACGTTTAGACACATCTATCTCATGATCGCTAGCAGATCTAGTTGCATGATGAACTTCTTCAAATTTGGCATAATATCTACTATGCTGTCATAATTAAAGCCAGTTAGTGGATTCTCCGCTTGGCTATCATTGGTAACGTTCGCGTACTATTTCATGTTTGAGTGGAACCCGGTTGATCCTACCGACTCTGAAATTTTTTTTGTTGATCAATTAGGCACTGGACAAGTGCTTAAATAGCACTTCAAGTGGAGTCACTATACGACACCATTAAATTAAGCACTTCAGTTTTTAGATGTGTGTTAGGTTAGTTTGCTGATGCCAGAGAGCCTCGTAATGATTTGTTACCGAATGACCAATTGAAAAGCGAGCAGGAAGAAATTAATGGTGGTTGTCATGTTTAAAGAATAATTCCCGCAGGAATTATAACTATGGCATTGAAAAAAAAAAAAAAAAAAACGTTTTCTTGTTATTTTGCCTGAAGATTACATCTTTAATGGGCAATCTTTAATTTTTATATTACACATGTAAATGTTATAATATATATGATTTAACCAAAAAAATTACCATAAGTTTTAAAGAGAAATGGAGGAAATGAGTTCAACAGAAACTGACTCAAAAGGTCTTTCACAGTGAGGACGATACCAAAAGGAAGGCATTGTATGAAGATGATACATATTAACATCGAAATCAAAATCAATAAGCAGGACATTTAAGGAGAGTCCGGGGCTGAATAAAAAGTTTTGTAAAATTAAAGTAAAATCATCAAGCAAACACAGAAAATTTTCATCAAAAATCGGATTGACAAAATAACAGAATTTATGCATTTATTTTAGGTCTTGAATTTTTATTTTGTAACAGTTCTTGTACAATTGTCTCATGTCTCATTTGATTTTGAATTTCAAATGAACAACATGATGATGTCACAGTCCCCACTTCTTGGTATTTATTATATGAAATCCTATTTATCTCATTTTCATATATTGCGTATACAAGAAATCTGCCCTCATATCTGAAATAAGTTAAAAGCAACTTGTGACCTATGAACATTCCACAAGATTAAATCCGTGTTTTTATTGTCCCATTGGGGCAGAAAATCTGATAATTGGTATATTCATACAATAAGAAATACAAAGAAAGTAGGGGACTGAGACATCACAAGTTTGCCAATTTGAAGAACTGTTTCCTACAAAAATCAAAAACCTAAGAAAATTATAACTTTTGCTATTTCGTTATCCGATTTTGATTGATTTCAGTGTCTGTGCTTTTCGATTTTTACTTTATTTTTCTCTATAATGAACACCCAACCCGGATGCAAGTCCTTTAGATGAACCAGAGTTAGCAGTCATAAAAGTTTAATTGCACTACAAAATTGGGATATACGAACTAATTATAAATAAAGCATTGAAAAAAAAAATGAGCAATCGTGTTTGTCTCATAAAAAAGTCGCGGAGTGGGAATAAAATATCTAAAAATTTATTCAAAACTTCCTTACTAATTACGTCAAGAATTGTATCGCGTATTAGACTCGGGGTAGCCCCAAGTACAGCCGCCAATCGCCTGCGCAGCTGGATTATTCGTACTAGCTCGACCATTTGCTTTTCTTGAGGAGGGTAGGAACGTCAGTGTTAAGTCTAATGGCGCCAAAAGATTTACCGCCAAAACTTTCTCATAGTCTCTTTCTGCTCCATTCGAGAAAAGCGAAGGAATCATTCATGAGCCAGCGTTGTCACTACTCCCAAAGCACTATTACAATGAAACCATAGAGGTAATGCGGATTGATTCGTGAATAACATGAGTCCAATCTCCAACGAAAAGAAGGAGAAGAAGAAAGAAGAAGAAGAAGAAGAAGAAGATGATGATGATGAAATGAGATGAGATGTACACATTGTGCAATCTCAGTGAACGGAGCAATCCGCAAAGCTTGTGTAACGAAAGAAACGCTTGTATCTCGTTTTCTAATCAACTTTACAACTTGAAATATGACAGTTATGGAAGAAGAATTCTCTTTTAATAAAGTTTTTTTTTTTTCCCTTTCTGAAGACGAAATTACTATTTTTTGGTTATTTACAGAGAATCGCCCTGGCGAGTTGATTGTTGGTTTTGGAGGACTGGCTGTCACAATATGCTTAATTTGAGATTTTTTTTTTAGTTTTTTTTATTTATTTTATTTTAGTAGACGTGTCCCCTCGCTGTTGCTGACCTTCAATTAGGCAACCGATCATTATTAGCATCATTTTTGCCAAACTACCTGACCATTGTCATGGTGTATTATCTTCTTCACTTCTTACATAAGCCCTGACGAACACTCTCATGATCAGATGACATCCAAGATCAAGTCGACGACTTCTGAGTTAACGTTCAAGGTCACTGCGACCTTTCTCTGTCAGGACACGCGGCAGATGCACTGAACACCTTTGGTGTCAAAAGTTGTTTAGGTGAGGTGATTACCAAATCCAGTTCAATCCAGTGTAACACATACTGTATGAAAGTGCGAGGGGAGAATACAGTGAAATGCTGTATGATAAACATGGGTAATTATGGGCAGACAAGTTAGAAAGTTCATCTCGGGTGCTGATTAAAAATGCCCTCCCCCCCCCCTCCCGATCTGAAAAGAGTTAGGGATTAAATAGACCCGCTATGATAAACTAGTTTTTTTTAATGTATGTCAATATGCGAAATGCCCCAACCCCCCCCCCCCGCTCTCTCTCTCTCTCTCTAATCTGTCTACAAACACACACACACACACACACAGCCTATTCTCTCCTCCCCCCCCCCTCTCTCTTCCTCTCTCTCCTCACACACACACACACACGCACACTTACACAAACCCACTCACTCATTATGCATCGTCCGTCGTTCCAAGTCTTTCACAATTAATGCTTGAAAATATTATTTTTGAAAAATAAGGAAACGGGCTTGGTCGGGTCAATTTATTGACAACAAATTCTGAATAAAATTTAACTTCATTGTAATAAAACCTGACAAAAAGTTTGAATCCTGAAAATTTTATATCCATATTCAATATTCCAATTACCCAGCATAGCGGACGCAGAGCTGCGCATCGTCACACATGAAACTTACCGGGCCCATGCGTACATAATAGAGCCGCTTTTTGCCAGACAATTGGCGCCCCGAAGTGCTATCAATTCGATTTACTTGATCCGCGCCTGTTACCTCCTTCCACCCCCCCCATAATCCATCGTTATTATTTTATAGAACCTACTTGTCCTTGGTGATGTTATCCAATATAGGTTCCTCAACCAGTACTCGATCACCTTGGCAACGACTGATTGCAGCATCACAACCAAAAGTGTTAGAGCAACACATTTGTCATCGCTGCAAAAACAAAATTTTAAAAATACAAAAATATGGGAAAATTTCCATTCAAGAAACTGCGATTTCAGATTTCATTACTACAACAAGTCGGAGACCCCACGTGGTCAAACGTGAACATTTTGCAAATTATGTAATGACATTTTTATTTAATTCGTGTTTTTTAGTGAACACTTTTGATTATGAAAATATCTTGGACACTTTATCTCCTTTAGAACGTTTTAAAGCACACACAATGATACAATAACAAACGTTTTTAGTTGGGGCTATTCTTTAAGCTATCTTCCAAATATCTATTAAAACAAATAAAATATGATTATGGAAATACTTACTTTTTTAAGTTCGATAATCCAGTGGTGGATGTATGTAAGGTTGCGACTGTATACTAGGCTTGCCAGAATAACAGAATGATCATCCCTGGCATGATCGATGGAAATGAACTCGGATTGATTTCCTTCATTATATACACATCGCTGCTGTTAGACACCTGTATAGTTTGTTGGTTTTTTTTTCACGCCTTTTTATACAATTTCTGTGGATATAGTTCATCGCTTTATTCACACCAGCTGGTTATAGTCCCACACAATTACACACAAGGACAATTAACGGAGTACAGTAACACAACTCATAAAAAGATATGATCAGTGCCGAAACTGAGCATAGCAATCTTGAATATTATTAAAATTATCGGTATTTTTCGTCGGTAAAAAAAATCTTTAATTTTTGTTGATTGCTCGAACATTTGTCGCTTTGTGGATTCTGAGTAGACAATGGTTCGAACAAGCCTACTAATCTCTATTATAGAAAGCTACCAAAAGATTTTCGATAAGGGGGCAAAAGGAAGAAATAAATTATTTTACAGTCTACATAGGATAGGCACAGGGAAAGTAACTTCGCTTATGTTCCTGTTTTGTTTTATTTGTTTGTTGCTTTCTTTTCCCCTTGTGGTGATGACTGGGTAATTGTCTAGGTGCATTTTTATCTGTCTCGATTTTTTTTTTTTTTTTTTTAGTGTGAGTATAGGCCGCTGTCTACACCAGGCGGGGTGCACAATGTGTTTTTATCTTGACACAATTGGTGTTATTACATTTTAATTGCTGTAATTAATTTTACATCAAAGGGTGGCTGGTTGTGGTCTCTATTAAGCCTGGAACAATTTTATTTTAACTTTGACTTTGTTTTGGATGTCACAAATATTAATTAACATCAAAAGCTAAGCAGAAATTGTTGGTTATTTATGAATTTAAAGAGTATAGAGAAATGGAAATTATACAACCGATCGTCTTAGTTTATTCTAAACCTATAAACAAAAACATGGCAAAAAATAATCGTTATCCGGTGGCGTATTTAGGGGGGGGGGCAAAAAGTGAAAAGAAAAAAATGAAGGAGGAAAGGAAGCGGGGGATCCGCGATCTACAGCTAGGGTAAACATGACTGACAAGGGCGAACGTTTTCCTCAATTTGGTAGGCTAATTTTAAGACAACTGGCGCCCCGTAGTCTCAGGTCAATTTAAAAAAACTGATCTGGTTTCCTTCTTAAAGGTGATGCCCCCCCCCCCCCATTAGGATCAAAACGCCAATAGCGCCCCAAAGTTTAAATCGAACTGACGGCCCCTAATCAGTGCAAACGGCGGACCATAATTTGAGCAGGCCCGCAACTAAGGGGGGTTCGGGGGTTCGAAAGAACCCCCCCCCCCTCCCGCAGGCGAGCAGGGTCCCCTTGACCAAAAAAAAATAAAAAAAAAAATAAAACCCCACTTTTTGGCAGAAATACAGCAGATACTTGAATAGAAATACTATAGAAAGGAAGATTAAAAACACTTTGCTTTCAGTCCCCCTACATGCCAAATATTTCGTTCGCCCTTCGCGCTTGCAACTTTTTATTTTGGGGATGATAATATGTTTTTCAGAACAAATTACGCAGGAATACACTTAAACCATTTCGCAGGAATGTTTTCGTTTGCTATTGGTGGTTTTTTTTAAATTATTTTAAAATGATGTTATCTCAATTTTAGGAAATGTATATAACTGAAATAAGGCGTAGTAGCAGAGGCGATGGAACTGGGGGGAGGGGCAGGGGGCACAGTGACCCCTACTTTTTTCATCCACCTAAATTGACCCTACATGACCCAAAATTGTGTCCTTTTCTACTCTAAAAAAGTGTCATCTTTATACAAAAGTAGCCTTTCAGAGTTTTGAAAAGTTTCGTTTGAAAAAGGGACACTTTTAATATTTAAAAGGGCCCTTGTTACTCCATATGTCTTTTTAAAGCCAAAATTTCGGCTTGCGCTTCGCACTCGCGGATACTAAATAGGGTCCATAATGCACAATAACTACAATTTTGAGCTCAAAGTTTTCTACTCGCGCTTCGCGCATGAGGATATTGGGGTCAACAGAGACGGATGAACGGGGGGGGGCAGGGGGCATAGTGCCCACTTTTTCATGCACTCTAAAAGTGCCCCTTTTCTTACTTAAAAATTTTCTCTTTTATACTTAAAGACGCCCTTTCATACTCTTTAGAAGTCCCGTGGACAATTTCTAAAAAGTGTTCACTTACAATACTAAAAGTGCCCCTTTCTTTACTTCATATTATGTGTTTTTAAAACCCCAAATTTTCCTGCAAATTTTTCTATGCGACCTCGCACTGTAAAATTAACAAACAATAAGTATTTAAAAGGGTTGTACCCAGTGCCCTCTGCGTGGAGACAAACCTTGTCAGAAGAATTGGTGTAATTGTGTTTGGGTTAGATTGGGGTGGGCTAGGGGCCTGCAGCCCACAAAATATTTCATAGTAAAGATTATTAATGAGCCAAGATTATTATGTATCTTCAACATGGATCCTAAAAAGAGTCTATGAGGCACAATTTTTAGCTCAAAACTTTCAGCTCGCGGATTCTAAATAGGCTCTATATTTGCACAATTAATCCAATTTTGATCTCAAAATTTTGGGCTCGCGCTTCGCGCTCGCATTCCTATATTCATGTCCAATAAAAAATAAACCATAAGATTCCTAAAATTTTCAGCTCGCGGATACTATAAATAGGGTCTATAATGCAAAATTAACCCAGTTTTGAGCTTCGTGTTCGCGGATACTAAATACAGTCTATAATCATGATAATGCATAGTTTACTCCAAGTTTACTAACTTAGTATCTCCATGGTTTAACTCAAAATTTTCGGCTCGCGCAGTTCGCGCTCGAAAAAAATATCCTTGAAATAGGTCCACTTTTCAGATTTCGAACCCCCCCCCCGTAAAATCCTAGTTACGGGCCTGATTTAGAAACACCAGTTTGTGAATTACCCTATATAGGCTATTTT
>CALNVZ010000641.1:18631216-18659378 GCA_940671915.1 Paracentrotus lividus | reverse complement strand
GGTGAGTGGACCAATTGGATGTAGACCAACTGGTGAGTGGACCAATTGGATGTAGACCAATTGGTGAGTGGACCAATTTGATGTAGACCAATTGGTGAGTGGGCCAATTGGATGTAGACCAACTGGTGAGTGGACCAATTGGATGTAGACCAAATGGTTAGTGGACCATTAGGGTGTAGACCGAATGGAGGTAGACCTATTGGCTAGTGGACCAATAGGTTGTAGACCAATAGGTATTTTACCATTTTAGTCGGTCACGACGGACGAGCTTTAAAATTAGTCCGTCGTGACCGACGAGCATTAAAACTAGTCCGTCTTAAAGGACTAACTTGACGGACTAGCTTTCAAGCTAGTCCGTAGAGACGGACGAGTTTTAAAGCTAGTCCGTAATAACCGGGTTGTGTTGAAGGAAAACTAGTCCGTCGTGACCGACTAGCTTTAAAGCTAGTCAGTCTGGGCATCACTACGACTAGCTTTAAAGCTAGTCGGTCTACCCGTTTGGTTTTCAGTGTACGTTATAGGCCTACATCATTTTATTTGTTGATTCTATTATGTTTCAAATATTTCAATATAATAGCCATGACATTCATATCTTATATTTATGTTATTTATTATATGCTTTTATATTATGTTAATTTGTGTAATCGTAATCATGTGTGAAACATGAGAATGAAATAAAATAAAATAAAATAAAATAAAATATCAAAGTATACTTTGCCTACTTGACGTAGACAAAGTATACTTTGCTTATACCTAGTACTTATAAGTAGGTATAGAGAAATAATGCAATGTCACTGAAAACATGGATAAGAGAGGCCCCTCTATATATATTTTTTTAGGGGACACATTATTGTCCAAACATAATAGTTTTGACTTTGTACTATGATACTGTGCTATCTATACTTGTGTTAGTTTTTGCATACATTCCCATTTTCATGATTATGATGTTAATTGTGGCTTGTGTGCATGTATCTTTGTTGTTTTGTATGTATCTATGATAAACCTAAAATGCGGATTTTGTTTTAATCAACTAATTTGATAAAATGAAATAAATAAATAAAATAATAAATAACAGTGGCGTATCCAGGATTTCAAAAAAACAAAAAAAAAAAATGCTGGAGGGGGGGGGCGAGGGCGCCGCCGATTTTAACATGTCGAGTCAATGAGTGATTTTCAAATTATAGGGGGCGTACCCTGCGCCCCCGCTTGGATCCGTCACTGAATATAATTTCATTACCCAGGGTAGCCACTCAATTTTTAAAACTGCTCTTCGAGCGGGCTTTAACCATTGAGCCAATATGTCCGGTATAGAATTATTTCTAAACTTTTCATTCAAAACTGCCGGGCTTGTCAATATGGGGTGGCTGTATCCTCCTTTTTTCTCTGCTGGTCATGTTATTATACACATAGATCCGCCTATGAACACGAGTCTATCTGCGACTTTTATTAATTACATGCTGTCAACTTATGTTACACAAATATAACTTGCGAATACTTCAAAGGGAAGTTGGGCGGCAGTCAGTACTTTTGAAAGGATACTGTGCAGCTTCACACGATGACCCATTTATGAATCCGGTACAATCCAGCACATTCAGTGTAACCTCAATACAACTCAAATTCCATTTTCAACTCAATTAATATTTTTATTTGGACACTATGGAGCCGTCTGAGGAAAAATGGTTTGTTAACTGGCGATGGGTCTACGTTATCGTTCTTGCAAAATTTCAATTAATGTTCCTATGATGATGGAATGTCTAAATCTTTTGGAGTGCTTATTCCTGAGATGGTTGAACGCTTTGACACTGATTATGCTTATTTCACAGGAGTAGGTTTAGCTTGTATCTACCTGCCCATAACTACACTGCTGAACAGTTATTTTCCTGACAAATTTCTTCTCATGAAAACTCTGACCCTCTATGGCAGCACGGCTGGTGCAACGTTTTTACCCTTCATCGTTGAACGATCATAGGAGGCATACGGATATTTCGGAAGTTTCCTGATATTGGGAGGGATCAGCTGCAATGTCATCGTGTGTGCCGCAGCCATCCGCCAACCCATCTTGAATAAACGCAGACAAAGACATCATCAAGATCAGAAAGATGGAATAGACAATACTGACGGACAAAGGGCGAGACTGGTTTCAAACTACAAATCAAAAGGGAAAGAATACAATCAAACGGTGGCATAATTATGAGAAATCCAAGATATCGAGAAATGACGATGGCCTACGTATCGAAACCCAGGCAAGCACTTCGTATAATGAAGGAATTAGACCCGAGGCTCTACCGGAAGTAGAAAACTTGCCACTCATCACTAGCGACACACACACAGATCAAAAAGAAGTATCGAATTCTCCTATTGGAAAAGAAATGAAACAGAATGGATCCATACCCTGGTACAAGTCTTGCAATTTGTCTGCTTCGTTCCACGACAGATTGTTCTTATTCAATATTCCTACCTATTTCCTCAGCAATTATCCCATTTACGCCTGGATGCTGTTCTTGGTGCCCCATGCATGCAGAACAGCTAGGGATCAGCCAATCCCGTGCTGTCTTCCTCTCATCAATAGCCGGTATCAGTGGCATTATTGGACGGACAATATTAATCATTCTTTTAAATAAGAACGTCAATATATTACTAATCAATATAATTGCCGGAGCAATATGCACTGTGTCTTTTCTATTAGACTTCGTAGAGGCACGTTATCCCGTCCGCGCTGGACTAGCCTTCGTCCAAGGCATGTGCTTCTTTGTTAACGATGCTGTCACTTTTGCCATTGTAAAGGCAAACCAAAACCAAACCAAAATGATTTCAAAAGAGCTGCTGCATTGGCGTTATTCCTTATTGGACTGGGCGCAACTGCAGCTGGGTACGCAACAGGTACTTATCAGAATACATGTATTAATATTACTTAATTTTACATCTTTACAGGGCTATTGTTGAAACATGTCTTTTGCTTTAACCTTTAGTTTACAATTAACGTGACATATTAGCTTAATAAATGACAAACACCATTCTTAAGATATATTTATAGTCATAATGACTTCAGACTTTAAATGATAGTGTAGCTTCTCAACAAATGGGACCTTCAAATTGTCATTCAAATGAAATTACTTGATTAATTTCGACGCCGTTTTTAAGCGTACTCGAACAACGTTCTTAAGAGTCATGTATTTAAAAATGTCATTGTTTCGAGTAAATATTACAGTCTCTATTATCTTTTCATGTAAACACGATTTAACCTCCCTTTCTTACTTTTATTCCCATGCAGGCTTAATGTTTGATATTACTCAATCATATACCAAGGTCTTCATCATTGTTGGCGGCATCCACGCTGTCGTAGTCGTCAACGTATTCATCACCGTGGTGCTCTTGAGAAATCGAGCATCGTTGATGAAATAGCAATCAGTGTCGTCATCGTATGTCCAATTTTGATATGAATCAGTATATTGTTGAGAACAATTAAAAACCGAGACCACATCATTGTGATGTCAATGAACTATGCGTACATTTTTTAATCTTCAAGCTGGGGTATAGTTTTGGTAATAATCAATTCCATGTACAGTCAACTCTGGATAAGTCGAAGCAATTTTAATGATAGCTTTTTAATAAACTTGTCAAGAAACAGTTTTTGTGATATTTTTTACCCATGTTATATTTTTTTTTTGTTGCTTTATCATAAAATCAATGGAATTCCAGGGTGGACTTTGGTCGGGTAAGCTAACGTTATGTCCTTTAATCTATTGCTAACGTTGTACACTTATCATACAAGAGCAAACATGAGGTTCATGTCGCCCCTACATTATTTTGTGAATGTTTGTTGCTGATCTACACGTGGTTAGGAATACACTAGCAGAACACTTTATGCATTGGTAGACTGAGTGATGTTTTGTTGCTATTTGAAGGTTTCATCATGTTAGCGAATATTACTTTTTTAAAGTTTGACATGATTTCATTGTGGCAATGACTGTAAAGTACTTACTTTAGTGGGTTTATGGGCCATGCAATTTTCATAGAGCCGGTGTACTGGACCACTTATAAGCTCGGATAAAATACGTAAGTATACTTCAATTTAATATGATTTAAGGTGGTTAGGTCAGTGCTCATAGACAAGCCTTTTCGGGCAGCAGAAGCAGCTATTGCGTGTAGAGTTACTATGATTATAGTAGTAAGTTTGCCATCAATGGTAACTTACTGCATTTTAATTAGCTGTTGAGCAACTTTACCATGGCAGTTACAATTGACATGATTGATGACAAAGTTATTTTAATGGTGGGTCAGTGGATGTGCCACTTTAACTACAGTAAGGGTTCTCCTCCTTTGGCTTTAATAATTTTACATTTTTTGTTCCTTCAGAACATTAAAAGCGAAAGATGTTTGGGGGCTTTGTACAATCCTTTTAATAATATTTTGTCCAAAAACAATGTTAACGTAGGGCCTATCTCTTTAAATTTAGAGCTTAACCATTAAAACTATTTCATTTTTATTGATATGATGACATATACACACTGTAAAAAAAAAAAAAAAAAAAATACAGCAAAGTGATGTCAGCAGAGTCGCCATACAAAAAATGTAATTTAGAATAACAGTTTTGTTGTAAATTTCTCTCTCTATAATAATTATAAAAGAGAAGAAAAAAAAATCATTATTAGAGTTCTATAGCTTACATATTTGGTTAAAACGGAACAAATGTGTTACTTCTGATGTATATATTGTATTTCTCACGTAATCATTTGCAGAAATAATTTACGACAAAATTGTTTTTTAAATTACATTTTTTATGGCGACTCTGCTGACAGCAGATTTGCTGTAAAAATACAAATATTTTGTTTTGGGGCAGTTCCAAGGTAACGGAGTGACATTCAGAAGCAACATTTCAGCATTCAAACAAGTTTATCATCCATACTTTAATCTTTATGTACAAAGAAATGGTTCATGAACAAAAGCTGATGGTACCCTCTTTTCAAAATGATAATTTGTTTATAGTGATCCTCTTAATTAATGAGATATGAATATTCATAATCATGGTTACGGAGTGACGCAAAATGGACATGCATATTTGAGCAGAAAACATTTTGCTTAAACTCTGATGAATTTAAATGGCTATCACAATTTTGAGTTATTGATTGGATTCTATGTTATTTCTAGGTATAATATGCCACCTTGCATTAAAAATTGGTTGAATATTTTGTTAATTATGACTTAAAACTTGAACCTTGTCCGGTACGGAGTGACGGTTACGGAGTGACATCTGGTTCCCGGTCTTTTTCGTGAGGAGAGAAATGCATTATAAAGAAATATTAATGCCAAAGTTTGTTGGAGTAGAACCATGACAATTACATTAAGCCAAAAAAATTGGCAAAAAGTGACGAGATATAAGAATTAGAGGCATTTAAAGCCCCATAGTCCCATACGTGCAAATTTGGGTTTGATCAATTATTCAGCGCAAGAATACTGAATCACAAAATTTTTAAAACTTAAATGATTGTTGTATTGTAAAGAAGCCTTTGTGGTAATTTCGGATCCTAATTTGCATTTTCAAAGGCACAGCGGCACATTAAAATTTCAGCTCCATGTCCTGTTTTGCTTTAACTGCCCTCTTTACAGTGCATGTACATTCATGTTCTATTTGAAATAAAAAAATGTATTTAATTGCTTAAACCTAAAAAAAAAAAAAGAGTCAAACAAGGAGTCGAGCTAATTTGTCCTATTCTTTGTTTTACTGTTCGTTTTTCAGGTCAACAATAAAAATGTGTATTCTTGTGACATTGTTTGGATTGACTGCTGCAGTCATCATTGTCAAAGTTATCGAATATCGACTGAGGAAGCCCTACATCGATAACATAACCAAGGACAAGTAAGTTACACAATACACTGTCTATTACGACCATTTATAAGGTTCCCATAAAATGTGTTCTATATTATAGAGAAAGGGTCTGCAAAGCAAAATTATCAAGGAACTATGATGAAGGGTCTCTGGTCACATGTGATTTTGAACCAAAACTGCTGGTGAATAGTTCTTGACCTATCCTAAATTCATCATTGATAGAGCCTGAATATACCGTAAATGAGATAAGCCCTTAACGAAGGCTTACGTATAGAAGTTTCATTGATTTTCTTCAGTGTTAACAATCCCGAATATTACTGTTTATATCCTACTTCTTAAAATTGTCTAACAAGGATTGGTCGAGATCGAACGTCTAATGTGACTAAAATAGTTTCAACATAAAACAACAGAGAAGATTCGTGACGTCAGAGCTCGGAATAGTTTCCGCCCGGCCAAAATTCTGACGTCATTATTTAAGAAAACGGGATATTTTGCTATCGATATTCAGTAATGAGACTCAGCACATCGATATCGATCATGAACATCAAGACTTTACGAGCAGAGAAAGTGATGAGAAGAGATTTAATCTCGTTGAAGACGGGGATTTAGAGGATTTTATTTGCTTGGATTGATTCGGAGGATACAAAGAAACAGATAAAATATGGGTAAGCAATTTTCAACGAATACTGCACCATAATTATCGACGGAGAACTCGACAGGAAGTTCTCATTCTTATTGAATCAATGTTGCATTGACATCGTTGCCGTTGCCGGTGTTGGCTTGTTGTATTGTCTAGCTAGGCAAGCACAAAATAAGAAAATGTGGTATTGGAAGTTGACTTTTTTAATATCTATTTTTGTGTACATTTTCTCCCTTGTTGTAGGATATAAATCAAATATGCCATGCACTCTTTTTGAATTACCAGCTAAGATTATGGACTCCTCGGTGACAGAAATGGCAATATTTTTCGGGTCTGCGCCCCCCAAAATAGTGCTTTTCCTGCCACCTTGGAATCCACAATATTTTCACTGAAAATTCTCAGTGCATGGTAGCCTATATTTGATTACTGTCTATGTCAGCTATTATTACAGGAAATCTGAACAAAACTGAAGTTATTCAAATGTGACCTTCCACCTAAAAAAAAAACAACACGCACACACAAAAAATAAAAAAAATAGGCCTAATCAAAATTTTGTTTTATTACAGTGGTGGCCAAAATTATTAGAATACCCAAAGCTATACAAAGTCTATGGGATTCTGAACGCCGTAGTTCATTTGCCGAAGGAAGTTTAGGGATTATTTGTTGATGCCAAAAGCTTTCATGACTATTCGCGTAGAATCTTAATCATCTTTTGATACCAAATTTATATAGTTTCGACCATCGGGTAATGCGAAGTTTCAAAAGTTGTCGCGCTATGCGCGGTCAGCTCTCCCATAGACTGTGTATTGTAAAAGTAGTATCAAATGCAGATATGTGAAATGACAATTACATATGCCGATAACTCAAAAAATTATTAGAGATAAACGTATGAAACTTTGCAGGATTATTTATTTCAATATGCCCCCAATACATACCAAGTTTTAGAAAATGGTATCACATTTGGAGGGGTTGATGGGCCCCCTCCTCTGGTTGTGAGATGACTAAAATAATCCTGCCCGTTTAGGGTTTGGATTATTTTTCATAATTTCATGAGCCATTCATATGTAGCCATTCATTCATGGTGAAAAGATTAAGGGTCAGAAGGAAGAGGGACTTAAACGGGGGCGCTAAATTAAAAACTTGGGGGCCCTCAAAATAATTTTAAAAAGCCCCACACAAGATGTTACTATTTAACCCTACCTAACCATAAATGCCATTTTTGAAATTCCCTGGAAATTTCCTTTCAGAAAATGTATACTTTTGTAAGAAGAGACTTGATATTTTTAATGTTATTACACTTTGATCCTGATAGGGGCAAACATGTTGAATTTTTCAATTGGTGGCGTAACGTGAATTAGGGCAAGATGGGGGCGAGTTCCAAAAGCATGACTATATTATTTAGTTTTTAAAGCATAATGATGACTTTCGTAGACATTCCAATCATAGGTATATAAATGTTAAACTGAATGAAAACAACTAAAACTATTTAAATGTGCTTGGTGCTCTAATGATTTTGGCCGCTACTGTACATATAATATTTATCAAAGAGTCATTTTTATTTTCGACGTAAGCCATTTATTCAAACCATTTTCTATCTCTCTCCCTCTCTCAATCTCTTACTTAATATTTTCTATCCCAGATATGTGTTCATCACTGGATGTGACACTAGATTTGGTAATCACCTCTCCAAGCAACTCGATACCAAAGGTGTTCACGTGATCGCGGCGTGCCTGACAGAGAAAGGTCGCAGTGACCTTGATGACGTAACTTCTGAGCGGGTCGTGACCTTGATGTTGGACGTCACTGATCATGGGAGTGTTGTTAGAGCGTATGAAGAAGTGAATAAGATACTACCACACCCTTCAGGTGGGTTTGCCATGGAAAATATAGGATGAACTATTTCATGAAATTCATATCGAAACATTTTTACGGTTAGCGTAGGGATTATCCTCCTGAGCTCGAACACAATAATCTGAGTTAAAAAAGAAAAAGAAAAAAAAGAAAAAAGAAGCAATATCATATTTATAGTCAGATTTGTTCAAGGACTATGTAGTTTTCTTTTTAAGTTTGGTGCTGTGCTGACCTAAAAACCGACCTAGAAAAGTAATCATATCTCAGTATCTACATCACCAAATGAGATTTAAAAAGAAAAGAAAAAAAATATGCTGAAGAAAGTCTGATTTTTATAGAAATATTGAATATTATTAGATTGTGATTAATTTTAATAATTAAACAAAATGTTTTCTAATTATACAATTTTATTTGATACAGCCAGTATAATTAGCGATCTTAAAAACAACGTGACCATCGGTGGAGTTTTTTTTCAGGCTTCGGCAGCAACTTCCGATACACGGCCAAAATCTTAGGCAGCCCCCCAAAAATCCCGATGGACTGTGCGAATTAGCATCGGGCATTTTTGCCCTA
The DNA here is from genome assembly GCA_940671915.1 of Paracentrotus lividus. Lineage (NCBI taxonomy): Eukaryota > Metazoa > Echinodermata > Echinoidea > Camarodonta > Echinidae > Paracentrotus > Paracentrotus lividus. The sequence continues at coordinate 18,650,487 of CALNVZ010000641.1, read as the reverse complement.
CGAAGGCAATGCGAAGGCAACACGACTTCTCGACGCCCTCTCAATGCCATTGTATAGCCATCGTATAGTATTGTCAAGCCCTCATCGCACTTTCCCGAAGTTGAGCAAGGCTGGACCCACGGTCATGGATATTTTTAAATTTAATTGCTCTCATCACGAAAGCATCGTGTACCCTTCGTGTGTCCTTCGCATCGGCATAAATACGTAAAAATGCTATTCATCTGTGGGATATTACAATAATAATACAAAGCGTCACCCCGCTAGAGAATAGAAAGTCGCAATCGTGTGTTACCTTCTGTAGGCATCGGGTAACTTCGCTCAAACCCTAATAATGCACCATCGAGAATCCATCGCAGCTGAATATTGTGACAGTGTAACGCCAGCTTAATAACACAAGATTGCGACTGACTGACTTGCGGGATGACGCTTTGTATTATTATGTAATATCCCTCAGATGAATAACATTTTTACGGATCTACGCACGATGCTTTCGTGATCAGAGCAATTAAATTTAAAAATATCCATGACCGTGGGTCCATCCATGCGCAACTTCGGGAAAGTGCGATGCGGGCTTGACAATACTATACGATGGCTACACGATGGCATTGAGAGGTCGTCGAGAAGCCGTGTTGCCTTCGCATTGCCTTCGTAAGGCGAAAATGCGCGATGCTACGATGCCTTAAGGAAGTGAACCTTCGCAAGTCCATCGGAAGTTTTATATTTGGGTGCCAAAGATTTTGCCGATGCATCGGAAGTTGCAGCTGAAGCCTGAAAAATCTCCACCGATGGTTTTGATGATTTTAAGATTAGGCATTCTTTAGCACTTTATTTTTTCCATTTTATTTGGTGTTGTAGATCCTGAGATATGATCACTTTTCTATAATCAAGAAAATCTTTTTTTGCGCATGCTTTTCCATGGTCTACATTTAAGTTTTGCGCATAGTGGCCACCAAATAATCGCTCAGGAACAATAAATGTGTGTAATATCGATCAGCTCCTCTTCGCACACTTTTTTTTTTAATGTGGTACCAAATACAGACATTATTTCAGAAGACGTCATACCTTAATTATTTTTTCCCGACTGCTCCATTCTTTTTGAAACAGTCTGTAGTACTTCAAAATGGCCCGATGCTTTCGTGATGTCTTCGTGATCAGAGCGCAATTCGAGTTTTTCCGCCATCGTGTGTCCATCGCTGCTAACCTTCGGGACAGTGTGACGCGGGCTTAATAGCCATACTTCCGATAAATCCAGTTTTTACATATAAAGTTTTAATTCAAGATTTGTTTGATGTGTTGTAGATCGTCCATATCATAAAAAATTACCAATGTTCTTTGCATTTTAAAACTATACACAGCATTATGGGGTATCGTCAACAACGCCGGTATCGCCAACGTTCGCGGGTATCTTGAATGGAGCAGAAAAGAAGACTACGAGAAAGTTTTGGCCGTAAATCTTTTTGGAACCATCGATGTCACCCTGACGTTTCTACCGCTCCTCAAGAAAAGCAATGGTCGACTGGTAAACGTTGCTAGCAGTGCAGGACGTATAGCGGCCGTACCTGGGGGATACTGTGAATCCAAATTCGCAGTGGAAGCGTTTTCTGACATTGTTCGGTAAGAAACTCCTGAAATCAGTTGCTGATTTAGCATGTTTAGTTATCTTTAACTAATTGAGATTTTATACTAAATCAGGTGTCGTTAAATTTATCTAATTTATGGTTTTGTCTAATGGCATTTCCCTCTAGCCTATCCATTTAGAAAACATGATACAATGTGTTTTGTGGCCTTGAAATGTTGTTATCCTTCCTCAAGGATGTGGAAATAGGAATTTCTTTATGTTTGTATTTGTTTTCTGACTTTTTACAGGAGAGAGCGATGTCAATTTGGTTACGGCTTCAAAGTGAGTATTATTGAGCCCGGTTTCTTTGCGACTCCCTTGGCTTCAGAGGAAACCCTTTCTCAAGGCGTGGCCTTCGCATGGAATCGCCTATCTGATGAGGAAAAGAGGGAATTCCCCGAATCATTGCTTCATAAATGTAAGAATGTATTCCAATGCCATGGTCACAATCCTTTTGTGTCGTTCGTACACTTCCTTGCGTCGGATTCCACGAACGGACCGTAATGCGGCAGTCACATGTACACAACGCAAGACCAGCGCATTGAAATTTATGAAACTTGCCGACAACGCGTACACAGAGTGTATACATAGACAATACAATATAAAAATACGCAACGAATGACTTAAGCATTGGCTTAAGCGCTCGACGCATGAGTAACGCACATCCAGCGCATACAGTGCGTTGGCCATGCGTCGTACATGATTGTGACTGCGCCATAATACTGCTTCGGATGTAAAAACCCGAATTATCGAACGCCGTAATGTCCACTGTTTTCATTTTTGTTTTATCGGCGGGCAATTTCTCTATGGAAAAAATGTACAATTATAGTCTCGGCTTTAATAATTCTTCGAAAATTCGGGTCTATGAGCAGGTGCACGTTTTCTTTTTAGGCACACAAGAGCAGTATTTAGGCGACCAAACTCTTGCTGCAGTTTAGTCTAGTTTTGGACTCTTAGGGGCTTTTGTCAATAACCCGCTAGGTAGCGCGTTCCCCATTCATACATTTCCCCCCACACATTCACCTGGGGATTTGTTGAATGGACAATAAATTTTCTATTCATTTTTGAAATGCTGAACTTGAAATTAATTGCTTAATACTTATTCGGGTTCCGCTTTTTCTGAGACGCAATGTATATTTCTTTTCAAAATATCTCTCTTCGTTTTATAAACACAAACGTATCACACTCATAAGACTTCTTGGTCCCTCCCAGTATTATCACAATATAAAAGAATTATACGTCACGTATCATCATCATCAGGTGGATAGGCCTAGGTATCAGCGTGATTTTTTTTTATTTATTTATATATTTAATTATTTTTTTTAATTATTATTTACTTATTTATTTATTTATTTATTCATTTATTTAATTTTTGTTTTGTTTTGTTTTGTTTTTTTTTTTTTGGGGGGGGGGGCGGAGGGGCCGTATATTTTCATTTCTATGCCGATCACTCACGCGAATAACTTGGTTAATGACACTCGCGTTTCTCAAAACAATAATTATTAATATAATCATTTCAAATGAACCTGCACTTAAACATGATTATTTCAGTTGAATTCAAATGGGCTTCAGGTATGAAACACTCGCTCTCTTTTCATTCTCTCTCTCATGTCTTTCTCTCCCTTTCTACCCCCCTTTCTCCATTAAACGGCAAACTTTCCACTCTCTCCATAATATTTCTGTCCAATTGCCGAAAACCCGAGGAAATGCTCAGTCCAATAAAAAATATTAAAAAAAAAGGGGGGGGGACAGTTTCGGTTTAGTATTTTATTTCCAACTTTAGCAAATGTTTTGCGATTTGATAAAGATCTTTTGCCGCGTAAAAATTTTGGTTGCAATAAAAAAAAACTTAAAAAAAAACGACCGTTTGACTATCGCAAGACGTTCGCGAGCCCCATAAAAAACCCTCTCTGGATAATTATCTACCATATGTCATTTTCCTATCGACTTTTTCCATCAGGTCTACACTTCTTTAAGGCTACCTCGCACGCACATCTCACGACTTACGGCCAACTGACTTTGTATCTGAAACGACAATGCGCGCTGCAAAATGTACGCGCTTTGTTATTTCAGATCCAAAATTGGTCAGTCGTAAGTCGTAAGGTGTGCGGTGGCCTTTACACATCAATCCGTCATTGCTATCTTTCTTTAACTTAGTGTAGTTGATGATACTTTCAGATCTTAGAAGAAATAAACAATGCATACTGTGAAAATATCTTTATTCAATTTAATTACACTTGCTTTGTTTTAATATGAAACTAAATTCAAATAAACAAAACATTTAGAAAATCAACAAAGGCTGGTAACAAATCGGAAATAACTCAAATATGCATAGAGTCTTCAGGTGACCGTTTCTTTTAAGGTTATGCCGAGTTTATATTTTTTAAATAAAAATATAATTGAAAGCGTTTTTACAAAATATGTTACAAAAGATATTTAACATAAATGGAAATGTACATCATGGCCCCTTACAGCATGTTGGTAGAAGCGATGACGAACATCATCAGCTGTATATACAATCTGCAGAAAATAACAAAATATACAAAGATGGATCAATGTTTTTATCTTATACAAATCAAGTTAATACATGTATTCCATTCTGAAAACAATAATATCAATAATTTAAACAGTTTTACCAACAGTAAGTTTTTACATCGCAATGCAGCCGTTAATTTGTTGAAGATCAAATAACAGCCGTTTTTACCACCACAAAGTTCATGCAAGTATCAAAAGACAATAAATTTTCCCAAAACATAAGGGTACATATGACTTTTTACAAGAGATTTTTACAAGAGACTATTAAACAGTTATTTCCAATTTCCAATTTGTATGTTTTTCTTTTATTTTAAATCTAAAATCATCTATATCTACGTACGGCTTGCATGCTGTTTACCGACACATTGATTATCTCACCTTTGGTCTGGTACGATGGGGGCGGGTTAACGTCTAACATGCACAGTTCCCTACAGTGCATTCACACCCGCCTTCGCACTTGCATCCCTCTGTACACTTGCATGCAGCATCTACAAAAATGTAACAAAGTAGTTTAAAATCAGTTTTTAGAATGTCTTCATATATGCAATGGAACGGTACGGATCCAGGGCCTGATATCGGGCCTTCCCCCAATCCCCCCCCAAAAAGGGCGGTTGAGAGACCGAGGAAAAGACCAACCCTTACCGTCGTCATAGGTGTGAGTTGAATATGACGCCTTATTGGAAGCCCAAAGGTCGAAACATTTTCACCCTACCCCTACCTCACCACCGACAGCAATTTACCCGGGCGTAACCTGACTTCTTGGGGTGCAGTACCAAATTCTGTTTTTCCCATTTTGAGCCCCCTCCAATGAAATCCTGTATCCACATTTGGGTAATTGTAAAGAAACTAATAACTTTTAAGTTTTTAATGCACACTTTATATAAAATAGTAGATATCATCTTTTTCTTGCGATACATACAGTTTAAAAACTTGTCAATCAGACAACTCCTTGGAGAACACTTTATTGCAGTTAAAATATTTGTCAAAAAAGTAGGTTAATAGAAACTTGATGAATATAGACATAATCATATTGCCAAATGAAAACTACTCTAATGTTCCCGCTAAACATTTTTTTTTTCTCTTGGCAGTTATAGGAGTTATAGGAACACATAAAAACTCTCAAAAATTACTTCTGCATGTATTTATGAACAATTCTACATCATGATCTGTTTTGTTTTCCCCAGTGTGTTTTAAACCTTCTGAACGACACCCTATACAACATAATGTCAAAGTTCAAGATTTTTCTTTGTAAACAAGGCCTGAAATGCAAAGTGTTGAGAAATCAAATTATCTGATTTCGGCATTCTTCCGCGTCGGGCATAGCCTATCCGATATGCGTCGGGCTCATATCAATTCTAGTTGTAAACTTAAGAGGAAGAGGGCGCTATCACTCTACGCAAAGCGAACGCTGCCATAGACATTTTGTATTTTGCACAGTTTTTTCTCTTTGTTTTCTTGATTATGGCGAGCAACTACCTTTTCAAAGAAATGATCAACTTGAATAAATACGCTAAGAGTCTGATTTTTTCAAAAATAGGAATAACTTATTGCAAAGGGGAAAAAAAAGTCCTGTCACTTGTGTCAATTCGAAATCCTAGTCAGATCAAATTCCTGTACAATATGGCCAATTTTGCTCTCAAAATAGCTCATACGCCACATAATCATCTTCCTGGATAACGCATAATTATATTACAGCTTAATGATCAAGCAGTTTTCAAAAGCTTGAATTCTCAGCTTTCCAAAGATGGTACATTCATTTCGATTGGTTAAATAAAAATCCTGTCACTTTTAACATTATCACAATAGAATCTTTACTCGATGGGTCGATATTTCCGCATATCACATGCATATCGCATGTCGCAAGAGGTGCCAAGATCACTACTTATATCAATAATCGTTTGGAACATCAATCTATGTGAAATAAAGATTCTGATTACAACTTCATCACAATAATGTTATAAGCTTGCCCAAATGTGTATTTCCTCCATCTGGTCTGGAGAATCTATTAACTAACACCATAATAAAATTTCATCAATTTCTTTCATCTCCACGTACGAGTAGATTGCTGAACCGAACGGACAATACCATTCCAGCTGCAGGGAAGTCTTCTTAAGCGAGTTTTTGTGAGCTAATTTATTATTGCAGCCAGCTGTATATTTCTGCGCTTCTCAGCCGTATTTCCAACGTCACTTCGTTGCGTCTGGCCTCAATGGACGCGCCTTGTTTAATTACGATTTAATGCCGCACATTGGTATACGTTAACTTTACATTTTACATAGAGTAGAATTGATATGAGTGGGCAAACTACTGACGGGCGAGGGCGTAGCCCGAGCGCCTATCATCACTGGTGAAGACGAAAAATGAATTTTCTTTTATTTACATTCATTTGTTTCGTTCGTAGAAAATCTACGAAACCCAGCTACGCTTTAATATGAATATTTATACCTGATTGCGAACACGGACCAATAAGCGATGAGAATTGAAACATGACGTAGTCATGAATATCAATAAACTCACTTCGCTCGAAATTCGAATTGAGGAAAGATGGCGTTCGCGAGAGATTTCCAACCTGACAAAATTGCAGATAGTTTGAATTATGCAGCTCAAAGGCTCAAAATAGATGATTTTAAGGATATGCAGGCTTCTGCAATATATTCGGTGGTACTTAGTGGAAAGGATGTTTTTGTTAGTTTGACTAATGGATTCTGAAAGGGTGCGACCTATCAGGCTTTACCATTGTCTTTCGACTTCCTTCGTTCTCCGACCGAAGCAGCCAGCGCATCGCAAGCAATGGACCCGGCCGAAGCTTCGGCGCCGCATCTAGCTAGCTTAGCTCGGGAAGACCCCTCGATCTAACTTCACACCGTATTGCTAGTGCTACTTCTCACTTCTTCGAAGCGGGTACGGGATGTGAGAGAAAACAAATAATTGTTCAATTAAACTGCAAATAAAGTAGAATGTTTGACACAAGAGCGTATTTATTGTCACGAAAAATCAAATACAACAAAAAGACCCCAAAATTGAAAGAAATATTAGGAAACAAAAGATTTAGTTAAATTTTCGATCTTCTAAATCTACCCATGTATAAATGAACTCGACCAAAAAAACGGAGCTTTGTGATGATATTTGATTGGTTGAAAAAATACGGTCGATCGCCATATAAGGGTCGTCTCATGAATGATGCATGAAAAGAAGTACGTCACGCATATATGCATAATAATGACTTTACCAGTGATGATAGGCGCTCGGGCTGCGCCCTCGCCCGTCAGTCAGTAATTCGCGCGACCAGTAACTTGCCCACTAGCCCGGCGCATATCAGATAGGCTACGTCGGGCACTGAATTAGAAAAGCATGATTATTCCTTATCAGACAATTCTAAAATACGGGGGGGGGGGGGGGGGGTAATTAAATGCAAATGAAACTGTAAATGATTGAGGAACTCACTTGAACATGTTCCGCAGCATACTTGTGATCCCTCCTTACAGCACTCGCCAGTAATACAGCACTCCTGTCCTGCACAGGGACACTGCTTTCCATCTGTAGGCAGGAATTTAGAAAATTTATAACACCAAATTAGTTTCGCCTACATATAGCCTATAGACGCCTCCGCGACAAGTTTACAAAACAATTGTCGCGGAGACGTCTCCGAGACGTTTCACGATTCGCGGAAACTTTGTTCTTCGAAACTGCTTTGTCAAAGTTTTTGAAAAATGTCTCGGAGACGTCGCGGAGACGTCTCGGAGACGTCTCTATACTTTTAAGCCGTCGCGGAGACGTCTCCGCGAAGTGAGATACCACTCTATGAACACGGGCTTGTTTGAATAGACCAGTTTACTAACATATTAAAATTTTATGCCTCCTTTTTACACAAAGGTTGTTCTTGACAACCTGAAAGCTTGCCCGAGGCTTTCCCGACTTAGCAACAACTAAATGTATGCAACCTGGATTCCATGTATTGTAGTTCGTTGTTTTATTACAGGTTGAGTTGTATTACTTTCTTACTATGTCGCCAGGAAAGAAACATGGATAAATTATAATAACTTAGTAAACTGGTCTATTACCTTACAAAATACAGACAAAAAAAGTCCCAAAATATTATATACTACAATCACACGCTTTGCTTAAAGAATGTAGACGTTGCGTAATCATTTTCTAAAATAGCCCGGCTGTAACAGCTTTTGATGGCCATCCAAATTCCTAACCCAATGTCCAATAATCAACCAATGTCCAATAATCAACCAACGACCAAGTTTCGTAGGCCGACCTGAACTCACGAGATGCAGCCATGGTTGTCCCATAATTTCGTTACTCTTCTGTAAAAGGAACTCTGCCACCCCAGCATGAGCTGCTACTGGAAACCATACACGTGGAGAACATTAACCAGGGAAGTCTCCCTGGAATAACTATATTTTGACTACTTTATGCTTACCCTGGCAACAGACGCACTTGGTATCAGGCATGGTTGATGAATTTGATCTCTCGTCGTAACTGAAGAAAATATTAATAAGACTTTCTGTCGGGTTACCTGCATGCAATGTCCATGCTGAGCAAATTCGGCGCTTTTTATGTGTTTTGACATCAACAGCTCGTGTGCAAAATACAACATCCGGAGAAATTTCGGCACGCGAAAATAAAAACATTGCTTTTTGATCGAGAGACACACTTGCACACGTTCTTGACTTATGTATCGTCTGCTAAAGATTTTAAAGATGGTAAGTCTAAACGCCCAGTCACTGATGACTGCACAAATCGAAGCCCGATGAATTAGGTCCATATGCCGTTAACATACAAGTTATAACATTACTAGACCTCACCTATCGTCTTTTGTCAAAATTAGGCAATAACAATTAAAAAATAGATAATAAAAAAAAAAAATTAAAATCAAATCAATCTTTTAAAGCGTCTCCCAGTTTCTACCAGCAAATTACAGGAGACGCTAACCTGGTATAGACTGAGAAGGAAGAAACCGCACGCACAATATAGGCCGTTGTTACTCCAATTATTATCCAACCCCCTTCCCAAATCTGAAAGGAATTGGTGCTGCTTGCCTTTAGATGGGCACTACCTTTAAGACTTCAAATCCCTAGTAGGATGGATGAGGGATGATGAAAGGGCAATTAAATGCCATGTAACTGATATTTCGGTATAGGTCTATAGGCCTACATTATACGGGGTCTTCCCACGAGTCCTCGGTCCCACGAGTCCTCGATCCCTCGAGTCCTCAGTCCCACGAGGCCGAGTATTTTCCCACGAGTCATCGGTCCCACGAGACCTCAGTCCCACGAGTCCTCGGTCCCACGAGGCCGAGTATTTTTCCCATGAGTCCTCGGTCCCACGAGTACTCAGTCCCACGAGGGAAAGGAGGGAAGAAAAAAAAGAGCCGGATAGCTGAGGGAGAAAGAGAGAGAGAGAGAGAAGAATAAAAAAGAAATAATAATAATAATAAAAATTTTTAAAAAAGGGCCTGAGCCCGATTTCGTCTCCACAAAACTAAAACAACATGCGAGCAGAAAGTTTTGAGGCTAAATGAACATAGTCTTGTATAATTTACAAAAAAATATATTCCTGACGAAGACGCAGGTCCGTCGAAAATTTGACATGAAATGAATCAAGAAATTGGCGTAAATTCATTATCCCGACTATTTGTTTTTGTTTGATGACTGCCAATAGGTGAAACGCTATGTTGTTTATACCCCCGTCACACTGAGCTCGTTCCTACTACGTCCTTGCAAATTTTGCCGAACGGGCATAGTCTGTGTGTAAACTGAGTGGACGTAGTAAATACTTCTTACGATCTGTTTACGAACTTCACGGACTAGCTCGGTCGGATTTCCCAAAAAGTGTTAAAAAAAATCGGGCGCCCATCTCGTCCTAAAATTTAACGGGGTGGCAACGTACCTGAAACGAGATGGACGTACTACAAACGAAATTGCCGTACTTAAATCGTTCTAAAGATGTGCTAGGACGTCATACAAACGAGCACTGTATATTAATTATTCAAGTTCTAAAATTAAACGTAGTGACAACGTTCCTTAAACGGGTAGGACTTACTCTGAACGAGAAGGACGTACTACGAACGTGGTACCTAACTTTTATCATGCTGCGCATAGGCACTTTTAGTGACCGTTTGGACGTGCTACGAACGGTATAGAGTGAACGAGCAGTTTACTCGTTCTGAACTGGATAACAACGTATTGCGGACGCGATAAAGACGGAATTGACGTAACGAGAACTATTTATGAACTGCCTAGCATCGTATTCAAGAAATTATTTTTCAAAGTTATAAGTTCCAACCCGACCAAAGCCCGTTCAGCATTTTTTTTAAAAACGGGCAAAAACGGGCAAGAACGTTATAGAACGACCTCAGTGTGACGGCCCCCTTAAAGATATAATAGATAATGTAAATAATTAATCTGGATTTTAATAATAATAATAATAATAATAAGCGCGAGAGAAAATTGTTAGAGTTCCATGGAAGAAAAAGGAGTGTGAAAGCCTATTTCAACTTTAAAAAAAAAATACATATCACCCGCGAAAGTGGGGGGGGGGGGTGATTGTACATGCCATCCCCACCTTTTGAATTGAGGGATGCACCCCCCCCCCCCCGGTGTCTACACCCCTGTTTGGGGTTCATGAATTATGATCTCTCAAATTCGAGATTAGATTTTAATGTAAATCATTTGATAAGGATGTAATTAGGATTTCTCAAGCATGTAAATCTTAATTTTTCATGTAAAACCAAAGAACTGCAATCTTTAAAAATATATCCGCAACTAATGGTGGTATCTCATTTCGCGGAGATGGATTTGAGACGGAATTGGGACTACTTTCAGACATGTTAGTCGAGTTGTGAGAAGGTTTTGACACTTGTCGCGAGGACGTCTCCGATACTCTTTTCCGTCGCGGAGAAGCCTCCTATAATTTTTTTTTGGTTTTAATTGTCTCGGCGACGTCTCTGAGACGCAGTGTCAGATCCAGGGGGAAAGGGGTGCAGGGGACGCGATCCCCTATAATTTGAAAACCACTTATTGACTGTACATGTTAAAACCATTTTTTTTTGTGGCCCCCCCCCCCCATCCTGTAATCCTTGACCCACCACTGCTGGGAAGGATTAGGGACGACTTTAGACGTAGTCCCAAAATCAGTCTCAAACCCGTCTCCGCGAAATGAGATGCCACCATTAATCGCCTTGCTAGTGCCATTCAGCTTACAATGACGAATACACTTTTCAAGATGTTTCATCGATGTTGAAAAACATCCTGATTAGAGAAAATATGGTATAAGAAAATGCTCGGCCTCGTGGGACCGAGGACTCGTGGGATTGAGGACTCGTGGGACCGAGGACTCGTGGGAAAAATACTCGGCCTCGTGGGACCGAGGCCTCGTGGGAAAATACTCGGCCTCGTGGGACCGAGGACTCTTGGGATCGAGGACTCGTGGGACCGACGACTTCTAACATGTCTGGTAATAAGAGACTACCGCTACATGTAGTGCGTGAGCAAAGTCCTACCTTTGCACTCTTTCTCTTGTTTGCACTATTGATAAACTGAAACCGAATTTTTGCACTATTTTAAAATGAGAGTTCAGAAAACGATGTTATACTATTCCATTTTCTTCCTTATGCAACCACCTTAATGCCCATGGACTGACCAGAATCGGCGGGTTGTGTAAAAACAAAAACTACTAGTACAGTTGCCAAAAAATTTCTACTCTATACACCTAAAACTGACCCTATTTCTGAGGGTAGTTGTCCAGGGGCAGTTGTCCGATACGCAGCATGACGTTGGTCAATGTAAATTTCAATATATAACATTCTGATTGAGGGGGAGGGATTCCTAGTTCTTGATGCCTCATTCAAAATTATTTTAACCTCAAAATGCGGTCTATCTGCACTCGAGTCGTTGTGAGTACGAACAAACAGCAAGCTCATGTATATTCATTGTCATCAAATTGAGCCGTGTGTTTTGGTTGATTGTGCCTTTTTTCAGACTGCAGAAAAAAATATAGACAGAAACATAATTAGTGTCCCCTCCCCTAAAAAAAAAAAGATTATCGGAATGATCTCTGAAAACGTGACATTTTATGCATTCCTCAGGAACACAATGTTATAACCTTTGGAAAATGAAGCGAGCGCGAAGCGCGATCGAAAATTTTGCTCTATTAATAGGACCTGAAGTTTAGGATCAATTTGGCCTCCATAATTTAAAGACCGTATGTGCCCAGTAATTTTACAGGATTATAAGGGAGATGAATATCTATCCATCTAGTTGGTTATCTTATCAGTTCTAATCCTTCCCTCCCTAAGTTTAAGATAAATTGGCGCCCCTAAGTTTAAGCTCAATTTGGCGCCAACTAATCATTTGGCGCCCCTAAATGTTAGTTTGAATTGGCGCCATACATGTACGATTTAGGTGATTTGATGCCCCTGGGAAAATGCAAAAGTAAATGTAACGTGTATTCAAATAAATTTAAATGTCTTGATGATTAGTATCCTATAATGCAAATTATGGTCAGAGGAAAAAACACAGGCGAGAGCGGAATTTTTGATGTCTTTGAATGATGAGAAAACATGGCATGCATGCGTTCCTCAGGAACACAATGTAATAACTCATTGGGAAAAGAATTGATGCGAGCGCGTAGCGCGAGCCAAAATTTTGCTATGTATATACAGACCAGGGCCCCGTAACACAAAGGTTTGCGATCAATTGCAAATTTGAAAAAGCTATCCTGATTGGTTACTGGTCTGTCTGTTTGGACAAAATGCGCGTGTAACAAAGATCTTGATTTGCTATTGCCATTTGGCGATTGATTGCAAACCTTTGTGTTACGGGGCCCAGGAGGAATTAAAATTTTTAGAGACCATATTTCAAATACCAAGTTGTTGCCCTTAGTTTCAGGTAAATTCGACACACCTCCCTAAGTTCAAAATAAAGTTGGAGCCCCTAAGTTTAAGATAAATTTGGCATCCCTAAGTCTCAGGTCAATTTGACGCCCCTACGTTAAGCTCAATTTGGCGCCCCTAAGATTTAGGTCAATTTGAAATGCAAAATGAATGTAACGTGAAATCAAATAAATTTAAATGTTTTGATGGTTAGAATCCATAATGTAAATTTTGGTCAGAAGAAATACACAGGCGAGCGCGAAGCATGAACAGAAGTTTTGATGTTATTCAATGATTAGAAAACAGACATTTCATGCGTTCCTCAGGAACACAATGTAATAATTCATTGGGGGGGAATGATGCGAGCGCGAAGCGCGAGCGAAAAATTTTGCTATGTATATCAGACCCGGATGCATGAATTTTGAAATTTTGCTCTATCTATATAGAGACCATATTTTAAAAAACCTATTTGTTGCCCCCTTCGTTTCAGGTAAATTCGGCGCCCCTTAGTTTCAGATCATTTGGGCGCCCTATAAGTGTAAGCTCAATTTGGCGCCCCTAATTTTAAAATCGATTTGACATCCCTTAACTTCGTTTCAGTGCCCCATAAGTTTCAGGTCATCTTGGCGCCCGTACGTGTAAGCTCAATTTGACGCCGCTAATATGTTGAACATAAATTTGAAATGCAAAAATAAATAAATAAATAATGTAACGTGAAAACAAGTAAATTTAAATGTTTTGACGGTTAGAATCCCATAATGTAAATTCTGGAAAAGAGGAAAACATAGGCGTTGGCGAAATGGGAACGGAAATTTGATGCATTCGAATGATTAGAAAACAGGTCTTTTACGCATTCCCGACACAATGTAATAAATCAATGGGAAAAGATGATGCGAGCGCGAAGCGCGAGCGAAAATTTTGCTATGTATATACAAACCAGGAGGCGTGGAATTTTAAAATTTGCTATTTCTAGATAGAAACTATTTTAAAGACCACTTCTGTTTTTGTTTTTTTGTTTTTTTGTGTGTGTTTTTGGGGCCTTAGTTTCAGGTAAATAGGATATAGTTGAGGCCACTAAGTCTAAGATAAATTTGGCACCCCTAAGTCTCAGGTCAATTCGGCGCCCCTGCATTTGAGCTCAATCTGGCGTCCTTTAATTTAAGATCGATTTGGCACCCCCTTAACTCAGGTTAAATCAGCGCCTTAAGTCTCAGGTCAATTCAGCGCCCCTTAAGTTTCAGATCTTTTTGCGCCCCTACATTTGATCTAAATTTGCGCCCTTACGTTTAACATCATTTTTGCGCCCAGGCCATAAGTTTAAGGTCGATTTTGTGCCCCTGCTAAATATAATCTAAGGTAGATTTAGCGCCCTTAAGTTTAAGGTCGATTTGGCGCCCCATCTAAGTTTCGGGTCAATTTGGCGCCCCCACCTTAAGCTCATTTTGGCGCCCCTCTAATTCTAAGTTTGATTTGGCGCCCCCTAAATTTAAGGTCGATTTAGAGCCGCTAAGTTTAAGGTCGATTTGGCGTCCCACCTATGTTGAAGGTCAATTGGCGCCCCTATGTTTAAGCTCAATTTGGCGCCCCTTAGTTTAAGGTCCATTCGACACCCCTAAGTTTATTGGCGTTGCTTAGTTTTACTGTCGATTTGGCGCCCCCTAAATTTTTTTTTAAGGGCGCCCCTTCCCCTCCCCTTTTTCAATTTGGCGTCGGCGCCCTAAGTATATGCTCAATTTGCTCCCCGTATTTTTAATGTCGATTGTGCCCCCCCTAAATTATGGTCGATCGCCCTATATAGTTTAAGGTCAATTTGGCGCCCCTTAGTTAACTGTCGATTTGGCGCCCCTAAATTTAAGGTCGATTTGCGACCCTAAGTTTAAGGTCAATTTGGCACCCCTTTTTTCTGTCGATTTGGCGCCCCCCTAATTAAAGGTCGATTTGGCGCCCCCAAAATTCAAGGTCGATTTGGCGCCCCATAAGTTTAAGGTCAATTTGGCGCCCCTTAGTTTATTGTCGATTTGCGCGCCCTAAATTTAAGGTCGATTTTGGGCCCCTAAGTTTAAGGCAAATTGGCGCCCCTTAGTTTACTGTCAATTGGCGCCCCCTAAATTTAAGGTCGATTTGGCGCCCCTAAGTTTAAGGTCACTTTGGCGGCCCTTAGTTTACTGTCGATTTGGCGCCCCATTTTTTTTAAGGGCGCCCCCTTCCCCCCCCCCCCCCTCTCCTTTTTTCCCTTCCTTCTCTCTCTCTCTTCCTTCTTTTTTTTTTTTTTTTTTTTTTTCTTTTTTTTTCTTCCTTCCTCTTTTCCCCCTTTTTTCCCTTTCTCTTTTTTCTCCTTTTTTCTTCTTCTTTTTTTTTCCTTTTCTCCCTTTTCTTCCTCTTTTCGGCGCCCCCTGTGAGCCCCCCGGGGGCCCGGGCCCGTTAAGCCACCCCCAGAATACGCGCATGTATAGGGACATTCTTGGTCACGTGTGTGACCGAAATTATGCAAAACTTGACTTTAATTGGCTATAACTCTAACAACTTTAAAAATATACTGATTTAATGTTTATAACATGCTAATATATTTTGTTGTCTATCATTTGTAAATATTTTGATATTTACAATATGCATGTCAAGGCAGAGGTCAAAAGAAAGTGGGTCACGTGTGTGACTTCACAGAACGGCATGATTTTGAAAGTTCAATTTCATTTTGAAATTCCTGTGAGTTTTAAAATGATGAAATGTTCTTTGCTGTGAGATATGCATTATGGACCTGTTAACCAAAAATACCACTGGATAGGAGTCATCTCTGAAATTTCTTTTTTAATCTTTTATTTTATATCGTGATGTCGGGTCACGTGTGTGACATTTTAGTGGGTCACGTGTGTGACCTATGGCAAATTGTACATAAAAATGAATATATTATGTATTATGCAATAAATGTACATTTTGAGCAATTACTAATCCGCTGTGGTAAAAATTTTTATGAACTCAACCCTAGTCAGTCAGTGGGGTGTTTTGGTAGCTGTCAAGACTGGGGGAGGGGCGGGTAGGGACGGGGCCATGATGCCCCCGATAAGATCTTGGCTGTTGATCGCGCGAGCGCGCCGAAAATTTGCATGATGGTAGTGTGTGATGTAACTACAAGAAAGCACTGTTAATTTCCCATAATAATAATAATTTATTTTATATGAATTAATTATGCTAATTTACGCATTGTATGAAGTCATAATTTTTGTTCTAATTGACAAAGTACAGCTTCTGGAATGCTAATTTTGGTTTGCATAATCTTTATAGGATTCCTAACAATTGTACTTGGAAAAAATTTGATATCGAACTAAATTCCTTGTGTATTTTATTGTTATGAATTTTCTTATGTATTTCCTAGTTTTTTTCGACCATTTGTTTTGTTTGTTTGTTTGTTCTTTTTTGTTGTTTTTCTGTTGTTGTTTTTTCCCAAAAATTTATGCAGAACCCTTTTGGAGCATAATAATGCTAAAATAGATTAATTTCAGCCAATGAAAGTGAAAATAATCAGAATTTATGACCGCCCCCACCCAGCGGGTCACGTGTTTGACCAATTTGTTTGCTAATTAATAATCAAATTAAAACTTGTCATGGATTTATATTTAGTGAGATGCAAGGTACATTAATCTAGCTTTGATGAAATAATTATAATAATACCAGAGCCATGGTTAAACGGGGCTTAACACTTTTTGTGTTTTCTGTTTACTTGTGTGTGACATTTTGAGGGCAGTAATTTCCAGGGTTGATTATCTTAATAATCAATTTAACAACATTATTTTTTGGGTTAGATGAAAAGGAATAGAGGTAAAATAATATAATGACAGTAATCCAATGTAAGGAAGTCAGCATATCCATTCCAGTCAGGGTTAAAATAATGATATTTTATTTACCGTTTTTCCATTTAATTATCATTTATGTTAATTTATGCAAATGAGCATGAACAATTGCAAAAATCACGAAAAAACATCAGTTCATGAAACTTCAGACATTGCTCTATTTGAATATGCAGCTTAAAATCAAAAAGCAAAAATTTATTTGTCCCAATAGGTTCACTTTTCAAAGAATGGCGAATAGCCTGGTCCCTTTTTTTAAGGCATAACCATAGTTGGTCACACACCGTGACCGTGGTCACGTGTGTGACCAATTTCAAAGTTAATTAATAACTAAATTAAAAGCTGTCATGACTCATATTTGGTGAGATGCAAGGCACATTATATCTAGCTTTGGAGAAAAAATTGTAATAATAATAGAACCATGGTTTTCGGGGGGCGTTAACTTTCGTGTTTTTGGGTCACGTGTGTGACATTTGATGGCAATTAATTTCTTTAGTTAATTATCTTAAAACAATCAATTCAACACCATTATTTTCATTTAAATTTAAAGGAATGAAGTTAAAAAAGGGTATAATGACAATAATCAAAGTAAGGAGACCAGCATATACAATCAAGTCAGGGTCAAAGAAATGATATTTTACGTACCATTTTTCTATTCATATTTTTTGCATGTTAATTTATGCAAATGAGCATGAAAAATTTGTAAAATTAAGATAAAAAATGCATTTCATGAAACTTCAGACAATGCTCTATATGAATGTGCAGCTTAAAAACAAAAAGGACAAACTTTATTTTTTCCAAAAATGGTTCACTTTTCAAAGAATCGCCCATAGGTGGTTTAGAATTTGATATGGCTTTGCGAGTTTTATGTCGAGGAAGCTAATTTATCTATTTCTCCGTTAACTTGAAGTTAAAGGTTGTTAAAACTTTGTTTAAGAATTAGGTGCATTATAGAACTGTCCACAACGATTAGATTAATTGCATGTTAATCATCAAAAATGACATTTTCCGACACGATTGAAGTGTTATTTTGACCTGACATATTGTAAAGAGACAACTGACGCTAAAACTAACAATAAACTAATGGTGGCAAGTCACTTGTCATTACACTGGAAAAACGGATTTGGAACTAGTTTGAGACTAATTGAGAATGGTTTGAAATGATTTTGGATGTTTTTTTGTCGCGCAGACGTCTCAGAGACGTCTCCGAGATATTCCCACGACCAAGCGCGGCGATTTCATGTCACGACGGGGAGGCAGGGGGGGGGGCAGAAACACCCAAAAGTGAAAAAATAATACACTCAAAATTCGCATACTTCGCACATTATGGAAAACTAATGAAAATGATTGCGAGCGCGAAGCGCGAGCCGGAAATTTTGCCTTATAAAACATTTAGCATCTTATTTGACATACATTTTACCTCTTTATTAGCTTCACAAGCTAATCACTACATAAAAATGTTCATTTTTTAAAAATCGATGGGACGATCCCCCATAAAAAATTGAGGGAGGGGACACGTCCACCCCCCCCCCCCGTCTCCCCGGGATCGCCGCGAATGCTCGCGACAGAAAAAAAAATATATATATATCGAGACGTCCTGGAGTATCCGAGTCGCGGGACAAAGTGAGATACCACCTTTATGGTGGAAAATAGAACATGCTTACGAATGTGTGTGTTTTTTTCTGTCGTGGAGACGTGTCTGATGATCATAAAACAATTATCGGAGACGTCTCCGAGTGTTCGAGTCTCAGAGACATCTCCGCGACGTCAGATACCACCTATACGTCCATAATTTCTACAGAGTAGAAAAACACCATTATCATTTTCAACTGAGAATGTAAACTAATGTTTTTTTCAAGACTACTGAATTATTAATGGCACTTGACATAAAATACGCCCACTCGATTTCCTTTTTTGCATATATTAGTGTGTTGCTATGTGAGACAAGAAACGTGTTTGTCAGTCATAGCAACAAATAGTTATGCAAATTGGATTCAAAATACTAAACGAGTAGTTCATTCAGGCAATTGGTTCCGCCCTGAATCTGAAACCTTTGTCCGTTGTCATTGTGCTATGTCAGCCATAACCTGAACCGCTAAGCTTCTCAAAGAAAAGATAATCCGCGCTTTGATAATATACCTCGTTAAGCATGGATTACCTTTTTCATCATAATAAAAGAATTTCCCGCTCCATTTCAAATATAGCGAGCATACATACATACAACATGTACAAACAAAATACACACAAAAAGAATGGAACAAATTCCACCATTCTTCAAAGGTCCATATTATTTATAATTATTTGATAGATGTAGGGATTTCGAGGCCGAGTGGATATTGTTAATGAACATTGACGTTTTATTGTTTATGTGTATGGCTCTGTAAAGAGTTGATAT
>CALNVZ010000641.1:18599311-18631191 GCA_940671915.1 Paracentrotus lividus | reverse complement strand
GCGCGCCGAAAATTTGCATGATGTGAGTGTGTGATGTAACTACAAGAAAGCACTGTTAATTTTCCATAATAATAAATTTATTTTATATGAATTAATTATGCTAATTACGCATTGTATGAAGTCATAATTTTTGTTCTAATTGACAAAGTACAGCTTCTGGAATCTAATTTTGTGTTTGCATAATCTTTATAGGATTCCTAACAAATGTACTTGGAAAAAAATTGATATCGAACTAAATTCCTTGTGTATTTTATGTTTTATGAATTTCTTATGTATTTCCTAGTTTTTTTTCGACCATTTGTTGTTTGTTTGTTTGTCTTTTTTTTCTGTTGTTGTTTTTTTTCCAAAAAATTATTGCAGAACCCTTTTGGAGCATAATAATGCTAAAATAGATTAATTTCAGCCAATGAAAGTGAAAATAATCAGAATTTATGACGCCCCCACCCAGCGGGTCACGTGTTTGACCAATTTGTTTGCTAATTAATAATCAAATTAAAACTTGTCATGAGATATATTTAGTGAGATGCAAGGTACATTAATCTAGCTTTGATGAATATTTATAATAATACCAGGGCCATGGTTAAGACGGGCTCTAACACTTTTTGTGTTTTCTGTTACTTGTGTGTGACATTTTGAGGGCAGTTAATTTCCAGGGTTGATTATCTTAATAATCAATTTAACAACATTATTTTTTGGGTTAGATGAAAAGGAATAGAGGTAATAATAATATAATGACAGTAATCCAAGTAAGGAAGTCAGCATATCCATTCCAGTCAGGGTAAAAAATGATATTTTATTTACCGTTTTTCCATTTAATTATCATTTATGTTAATTTATGCAAATGAGCATGAACAATTGCAAAAATCACGAAAAAACATCAGTTCATGAAACTCTCAGACATTGCTCTAATTGAATATGCAGCTTAAAATCAAAAAGCAAAAATTTATTTGTCCCCAATAGGTTCACTTTTCAAAGAATGGCCGAATAGCCTGGTCCCTTTTTTTAAGGCATAACCATAGTTGGTCACACACGTGACCGTGGGTCACGTGTGTGACCAATTTCAAAGTTAATTAATAACTAAATTAAAAGCTGTCATGACTTCATTATTGGTGAGATGCAAGGCACATTATATCTAGCTTTGGAGAAAAAATTGTAATAATAATAGAACCATGGTTTTCGGGGGGCGTTAACTTTTCGTGTTTTTGGGTCACGTGTGTGACATTTGATGGCAATTAATTTCTTTAGTTAATTATCTTAAAACAATCAATTCAACACCATTATTTTCATTTAAATTTAAAGGAATGAAGTTAAAAAAGGGTATAATGACAATAATCAAAGTAAGGAGACCAGCGATATACAATCAAGTCAGGGTCAAAGAAATGATATTTTACGTACCATTTTTCTATTCATATTTTTTGCATGTTAATTTATGCAAATGAGCATGAAAAATTTGTAAAATTAAGATAAAAAATGCATTTCATGAACTTCAGACAATGCTCTATATGAATGTGCAGCTTAAAAACAAAAAGGACAAACTTTATTTTTTCCAAAATGGTTCACTTTTCAAAGAATCGCCCATAGTGGTTTAGAATTTGATATGGCTTTGCGAGTTTTATGTCGGAGGAAGCTAATTTATCTATTTTCTCGTTAACTTGAAGTTAAAGGTTGTTAAAACTTTGTTTAAGAATTAGGTGCATTATAGAACTGTCCACAACGATTAGATTAATTGCATGTTAATCATCAAAAATGACATTTTCCGACACGATTGAAGTGTTAGTTTGACCTGACATATTGTAAAGAGGACAACTGACGCTAAAACTAACAATAAACTAATGGTGGCAAGTCACTTGTCATTACACTGGAAAAACGGATTTGGAACTAGTTTGAGACTAATTTGAGAATGGTTTGAAATGATTTTGGATGTTTTTTTGTCGCGCAGACGTCTCAGAGACGTCTCCGAGATATTCCCACGACCAAGCGCGGCGATTTCATGTCACGACGGGGAGGCAGGGGGGGGCAGAAACACCCAAAAGTGAAAAAATAATACACTCAAAATTCGCATACTTCGCACATTATGCAGAAACTAATGAAAATGATTGCGAGCGCGAAGCGCGAGCCGGAATTTGCCTTATAATAACATTTAGCATCTTATTTGACATACATTTTACCTCTTTATTAGCTCCACAAGCTAATCACTACATAAAAATTGTTCATTTTTAAAAATCGATGGGACGATCCCCCATAAAAAATTGAGGGAGGGGACACGTCCACCCCCCCCCCCCGTCTCCCCGGGATCGCCGCGAATGCTCGCGACAGAAAAAAAAATATATATATATCGGAGACGTCCTGGAGTATCCGAGTCGCGGGACAAAGTGAGATACCACCTTTATGGTGGGAAAATAGAACATGCTTACGAATGTGTGTGTTTTTTTTCTGTCGTGGAGACGTGTCTGATGATACATAAAACAATTATCGGAGACGTCTCCGAGTGTTCGAGTCTCAGAGACATCTCCGCGACGTCAGATACCACCTATACGTCCATAATTTCTACAGAGTAGAAAAACACATTATCATTTTCAACTGAGAATGTAAACTAATGTTTTCTTTCAAGACTACTGAATTATTAATGGCACTTGACATAAAATACGCCACTCGATTTCCTTTTTTGCATATATTAGTGTGTTGCTATGTGAGACAAGAAACGTGTTTGTCAGTCATAGCAACAAATAGTTATGCAAATTGGATTCAAAATACTAAACGAGTAGTTCATTCAGGCAATTGGTTCCGCCCTGAATCTGAAACCTTTGTCCGTTGTCATTGTGCTATGTCAGCCATAACCTGGAACCGCTAAGCTTCTCAAAGAAAAGATAATCCGCGCTTTGATAATATACCTCGTTAAGCATGGATTACCTTTTTCATCATAATAAAAGAATTTCCCGCTCCATTTCAAATATAGCGAGCATACATACATACAACATGTACAAACAAAATACACACAAAAAGAATGGAAACAAATTCCACCATTCTTCAAAGGTCCATATTATTTATAATTATTTGATAGATGTAGGGATTTCGAGGCCGAGTGGATATTGTTAATGAACATTGACGTTTTATTGTTTATGTGTATGGCTCTGTAAAGAGTTGAATATTTAAAT
This sequence comes from Paracentrotus lividus, assembly GCA_940671915.1. Classification (NCBI taxonomy): domain Eukaryota; kingdom Metazoa; phylum Echinodermata; class Echinoidea; order Camarodonta; family Echinidae; genus Paracentrotus; species Paracentrotus lividus. The sequence continues at coordinate 18,628,036 of CALNVZ010000641.1, read as the reverse complement.
CGTGGAAATTTATATTTTACCCCTTCCCATATTACAACTTTTGCCCCTCCCAAATAAGAAAAAAAAACACAAAATAGTAATAAGAAAAAGATTAATGCGCATGCACCTAACGTGAGACTTTTGCGCATGCATGTAGCGTGATATCGGAATCAAATTCAACGTTTCATTGCTTTTGGCCAAATATGAGCACTTCACATTTGTGAAAGAAAAAATTCGTGGAGCTATTTAGGAGATTAATTCAAAAGAATAAAACTCCCTTTCCACCTCCCTGGTTAATTGTTCCCATCCCAGGCCACTGAATTGATAATGAATGGGACGTGATATTTGAAAATGCATGACAAGCGACAATGCACAACACTCGGCAGTCAAAGGATAAAGCGGCTACAAACAATCATTGTTGCGCATTATTTCAATGGATTTCCGGTTTTATCTAGTGCATTTCAGTGCACTAGAAACTTCCAGCTGTACGGAAGTTGTACACGTTTGGGAGGTTTTTTTCGTCCTGGAGTTTTTTCTCGTACGTGCTATTGTTCGATTCTATTGTCAATTGCCGTACAACTCTAAACCCGTAACAAAATACGCGGCCAATAAGGGTTCAAATTTCTGCTCGCGATTCACGCTCGCCTATTTTGTCTTTCCTGTAACCAGATTATGAGGATTCTGAACAACAAAACATCAATATACATTATTTTGTTTGATTTCACATTACTACTTGATGGACAAATTTCACATGATTTTATATGGCTTGCTTTCAAATCGTTTTGATGGACAAATTACAGCTCCCGTTCATATGATATTCTAATGAAGAGCTAAACAAAATTGATACCCCTAATTGCTTAGAATTCTTTGCTTTCTGATCGTAACGTAGAGGGGAAAAAAATCTGATCGCGCTTCGCGCTCGTATTTAGAAATATTCGTATTTTCATCTAGATCTATAGCGGTAATACCTCATATACCTAGAAATTCTTTTCCATGAACTCACCATTGGCGGAGTACTAAAAAAACAAAAACAACATTACAAAAAAAAAAACTTCAAATAAATTATTATTCAAAATCCTTCAACATACATTTAAGCCGTAGGCCTATGTTTGCCTGGTGGGGGGGGGCAGCATTATTTTGAAAAGTACACAGGGGCGCCAAATTCACGTCGGGCCCCCCGGGGTGCGAAATCCTGGATACGCGCCTGCCCCTAGTTTAGAATTCTTTAGAAATGTGTGTACATAATTGATCCCGAATGACGTCATCTGAATCTACTTTCGTACGATATGACGCACGCTTCACTGACGCTTCATACAGAATCGTGCAAATCAGCGTTGCATTCTCGTCTCATTACCCTTACTATTTTCGTGCGACAGCACAACTCTAAACCCCGGAACAGAATACGGGCCTATGAATTTCGTAACGCAAGGAAATACATATCAAAAATTTAACTTTAGCATTTTTCATCCGTTTTGCATTTTTTAAGTTTGTGGACTATTCTAAAATTTATTCACGAACGGAACATTTACATATTTATATGATTCATTGTTTTTGTGTTGGTATATGATATTCCGGGTTGCCATGACAACCATGTTTTTTGGGGTCAATGTTAGGGTGTTATAAATGGGGTTTCTTTCTTGAAATTGAATCGAAATGATATTCCAAATTGAATACCAGTCTTATTCTTCGATCAAAACACCTTGGTCTTGATAGGGTTATCTGCGGTTGCGCGTCGCGGCGGCTAAAATTTACTAAGTTATTATAATTTATTCACGTGTTTTTCTGGCGACAGCTTTCAGGTTGTCAAGAACAACCTATGTATAAGAAGCATGCATAAAATTTGAATATGTTAGTAAACTGGTCTATTGGCTTGAGGGATGGGGGGGGGGCGGGTGTCATCACAACTCTTGATTTCTATCAAACAGACACTTATATTAATTTTTCATTATCTTCTTCTTCTAATATTTTGTCAAATTGTATTTCAACAAATTACTTATTACCGGTACCTATCTATACTTACGCATTCTCGATACTAACTGAAATTTTTAGTTCATGCTTTTTTTTTTTTTTTTTGCTCTTCCTTGTTTTCTTTCGTTTTATATAAATATACATGTATTATATAAATATACATGTCTATATATATTCATTTTTCTACAATGTTATTTCTCATTGTGATTCTGAGGTTTGCATGCACCTACCTGTAGGCCTAATGTGTATTTCTCCTAAGTGTTTTGGCATGTCAGGGTTTTGCTGAATTTAACATCCTCTGTTTTTCCAAACTGTCCTGTCCTTTCTTTCCGCTATTTATTCCTGTCTCCTTGATCGGCAACCAAATATCCGTATTCAATTCTTTTGAATTGTTATGCAACCTTATCCTGAGGTTGCAAGCAAAATAGCTGGGAAAAAAATTTCATATGTGACCTCTGCACTCGAAGTGGAAATGCAGATATTTTGATTTTGCACTTTCGCGCACACCTCTGGACGTCAATGGTGCCTAAATGGGACCGTGGGCAAAAGTCCGGGGCAAAACCAAAATATTTGCATAACATCCTCAAGTGCGTCACACATGAATTTTTAAGCGTCGGCATCCCATTAAGTGAGTCAAAATCTCGATCACTGATTGGCCCAAGAGCAAGACTCTAGACAGCTAGATCCTTCTAAAAAATATAAACTTGTAATACAAAATTATTTTTTCCGAGCGCTCTACAGGGTGTCAAAAAAAAAGGGGGGGGGAATCCTATCTTCTACAATTCGATTACAACTTAAACAAATTTTATTGCACTCAATTGTGTATCTACACACATGCAAAGAAAGGGGGACACAATTTTTGTTATAAAATTGGTGATGCCTGCAATACGTTGTCTATTGAAGTGCGGGCATGAATATGTTTTAACACTACTACGATTTTGCTCATACTTTTTTGTGCCTACTTTTTTGTTTTGTTTTTGTTTTCTTTTCTGTACAATGTTATTAATTGAGTTTCCTTTTTGGCTGCATCCAAAGGCCATATCTGTATTTCTTCTATAAGTTTTGGGCTTGTCTGAATTCAACATTTTTTTCATTCCATTCTCGTTTTTCTGAATGGAATTCTCTTTTCATTGTCGTTTCTTTCCACTACATCTTTCTGTCCCCTTTTCTCGGCAACCAAAAAGCCCTATCATGTTCTTTTGAATTGTTACGTAACCTAATCCTGAGGTGGTATCTCACTTCGCGGAAACAAAAATGAGACGGATATGCCAATCCTTCTCATTTTTGTTTCCGCAACAGAGGAGACAGATGTAGTGCAATGCCATGATGGCAAATCTGTCTCATTTTTGTTTCCGCGACAGAGGAGACAGATCTAGTGCCATGCCATGCTCACAAATACGTCTCATTTTTGTTTCCGCGACAGAAGAGACAGATCTAGTGCAATGCCATGCTGGCAAATCCGTCTCATTTTTGTTTCCGCGAAGTGGGTTACCACCCTCAGGTTGCAAATAAAATACCTGGTTAAAATTTTTTTTCATGTTATGCACATGTTTGCGCTTTTGAACTTTTGCCCACACCACTCAACGTTCAATGGTGCTTATATGGGACAGTGGGCAAAAGTCAGGAGCAAAACCAATATATTTGCATTAGGCCTACATCCTCGGTCGAGTGCATTTTAACCATGTATTTTTTTGGCATCCCATTATACGTTTAATGAAAACAAGAGAACAATCGCTGCAAACTGATTGGCCTAAAAGCACGTGAGGAACGTCGGCAAATGGCCTGCCGTCTAATCACCCCCCCCCCCCCCCACCAAGGCTGGCTGGCTGTCCCTTTGGCTAAATTTGAAGGTTTTTTCCCCTCTGATAACATCATAGAACATGCATGGTAAAACAGTGGAAGCAGGCCCCTATACGAATATTCAGAGAGAGAAAAAAAAAATCAAATTATTTCTTAATGTAAATTATTGTATCATAATATTTTTTTTTTGTTTCTTTATTTCTATCCCAATGTAGTTACCAACCAGAAAGCATCAACGATAAGTTCCATGGCAACCCGTGACATCTCAAGAGTAACAGACGTCATCGAACACGCTTTGTTCGCTCAGTGGCCGAAGACAAGATACGCAGTGGGCTGGGACGCGAAAATAGTCTGGGTGCCCCTCTCATACTTACCAACTTGGTTTGGAGATGCGCTCTTAAGATTGATGTAAATTATCTGATAATAACTTGTGGTGAATGATCATTAGCCTATTGGCTGATTTATGATGAGACATTATGATACAAGATACATGTACCGTATGTTGCGGGATAAATGGGAACACCCGGGTTCCGGGTGTCTATTTTTTACATTGTCTACATAAATTTTCATCCCTTAAAAATTGTCCGACATAAATTTTGTCAATTTCCTATTCATTAGAGGCATGGATTCCATCGCAATGTATCCACTCGATATCAACTTTTAAAGTTTGTTCATATTATATAGAATAAGAACCAATTTTGAATCATAACGTGTCACCCTCTCTTTTAGATCACATAGGGTACATGCAGGTAATATGGGCCAGCAGGTAATATGGGCCACCTGAAGCAAATCATGACGTGACTGTCGACCGGTGACCGGTGACCGGTGTGAGCACCATAATGTTGTTCATATGAACTGTATACGAAAATATATTGTCGTGAGAGCATCTGATGCCGAAATTTCTCTGAGAAAATTGCTGAAAACCAACAAGGACGATAAAATTACGGCATTTTTTTTAACCCTGATGTGTAAAATTTGATATTTCACAGAATGTGATGGTGAAAGAGTGTTTGAGGGGTAACCTCTATTGTTTTTACATTTAGTAAGCTTATAGTTTCATTTTGATTATACTAGCGTGTACAGGTCAATTTGTTTTAGTGAAGAGGTTGCAATGTGCATTGAATGCTTGCCTGGCACAGCAACATAAGTGCAGGTAATATGGGACATCCAAAATGGCGGAAATGATTCTGGTACTTAGTATTGGGATGAGGCATCAATCTCTTTGCTACGATTTTTTGGGGTATATTCACATATATAATTAATATAAATAACTTATTGTAGGCCTATATTGACTTGTATAATGAAATAATATTGAAATAATATTAAAAAAGAAATATATACAAAATACATAACAATGAAATATATAGTCAAAGGATTTACTGAAGGGTTTTATAATTTCAAATTATATCTTAAAGTTAATGATTTTCAACATTTTAAGCAAATTCTAGACATGGTAGAGTCATTGTAGTTTTCAAAACATACATTAAATACATGTGCCCATATTACCTGCACATGCAGGTAATATGGGCACTTTGGTAATGACGTCAACATTTGAATATTGCAGACAGGGGGTTGGTGATAATTATTTTTCTTCACAATAAAAGTTGGAGCAGTAGTTATTGATTCATATAAACAAAGATTAGACTGTGTGTCATTTCGTAATTTTATGCAAATTAGGCAAATGAGCTTAGGGGGTCCATATACCTGCATGTACCTATGCATTTTTAGTTATTTTGCAGATTCTAGAATAAAATGTGGAATGATTTCAAAACAATTTTGATGTCACAGTTTACAATTAATTATTTCAATAATAACTGTCTTAGAAGTCCATGCCTGATCATAATGGCCATATTCACAAAAGTGACATAAGTTAAGCCATTCTTGAGTTGAACCACAGCTTAAATCTGTGGGTTAACTATGGCTAGTAAAACGTGATACAATATGTCTATGTTGTATGTTCTTTGCAGGATTAATGGCTACATTATTGTCCTTATAATAGTTACATTACTTCTCTGTCTGATTTGAATTATTCTCTCAATTTGTGTGTGTAACGATTGATGTGTGTGTGTGTGGTGGGGGGAGGGGTGTGGGTGTGTGTGAGGGAGGGGATGGGGGAACGGGAAGGGTCGTTACAAAAGTTGAGAGAAGAATAAGATTGAGATATCTGCTTCTCTCTTCGATTTTCTCCCTCTCATTCTTCTCTCAGTCTCTCTCTCTCTCTCTCTCGGAATTACAAACGCACATACACACCCTCACACACACCACAACCATACACCACCAATTGAGATAATAATGAGAGGGGAATGGTACAAAGAGATTCTAAGATGATATATCATAAAGAAGAGAAAATGGAAGAAGTATGTGTGATGAAGTGGTGAAACTATAACCATGGAGAGAGAGAGAGAGAGAGAGAGATGAGCAAAGTGTGCGAGGGTGAGTGGGACGTGTGTGAGGAGTTGTGTGTGTGTGTGTGTGTGTTGGTGTGTGTGTGTGTGCTTATGCATACTTACAAGAAGGTCTTTCAAAATCTTCACCTAGCCAGTTGACTTATTTAGATTTTGCAGTCTTTGAAAGATTTTATAGAATGATGCAGTAACCAGTAAGCGGACCGCAGCCTGACGTCACCAATAAAAGTATCGGGCCCATGCGTAAACATAAAAGAGCCGCTATTGTCCCCAGACAATTGGGCCGAGAAATGTATTCAATTCAGATATCTTGGGTCCGCGCCTGGTAACCCTTTGTAGTTTTGGTTTAAATCTCAACATAATTCATACTCTTTTTAAATTTACTTTGAATTAGAAAGAAATAAACATATCACTTGAAACCAAAGTACTACTATAACACAAAAATAATAATAATATAAATAATAATAATAATTTTTTAAAAAAATTAAAAAATAGGGTTTCCGGCAATATGGCCATTTCTAGACGAACACAGAAAACTCAAATGAATCTAGAAATAAAAAAAAAACCAAAACGAACTGTGAAAAATCTAAACGAACCGAGAAAAATCCAAACTAACCCAAACGAATAAGAAAAATTGTTTCATCACTTGTGTCACAATGTATTGAGATAACCCCTTTGTGCTTGCCTAACAAAGCACCACAAAGAAAACATGCCATTCTGATACGCACTGTTCAAAACGTTGGCTATATTCTCTCTATGGCCATGCGTTTGAACTCGCCCCCTTTTGTGTTACACCACCTCAATCTAAAAATCGTGCACCTGTCACAATCAAAGTGTCAAAATTTAAAATATTAACTCTATTCCTACAAAAGCATACATTTTGTAAAAGGAATTTCATGGGAATTTTCAAAAACGACATCCATTATAATTTAGGGTGAAAGTGAGCTCCTGATAATTTTTCTCCCTTTGATCTAAACCTGAATTACTTACCATATTTAGATTGCTCTTGAAATTTCCTTTCAGAAAATATTTAAGCTTTTATAGTTGTAAGGGGGTTTCATCATTTCTTAAAAGATGTTTAAAGATGAGAAATAAATGGAACGCTTCACTTGTACGTCCGCCTCCCCACAACCTCCATGGCTCCCCACATAGTTTGGTCGAGACAGTCGACTTTGGCACAGTGGGTAAGATATGTGAGGTCACCCAAAGTTATGTTTATTGACAAAATAAATGCATATGTTTACTCCTTAGAGTTAAATCAATAAGACCTTTGAATGTTGTGTGACCATGGCCGATTTAGGCCGATTTCAATAATTGAAAATTTAAATAATTGGTCAATCTTTTCTGACATGATCATATTGTGTATTGTCGTTGGTTTTAAAATAAAATTTCTAAGTCATGACGTTGATTGTATCTTATTTAAAAGACATATAAAAAAACTATTTTTGCTTAAGTATCATAATATTTTAATACGGGATATTAAATAAACTTCAAATATACGTATAGTAGATCCCTGATAGCAGACTGACGTCTTAAAGACGTCTTAAACTGGTCAAAACTGGTCAACTCGTCATACCGTCGTAAACACGACATTTTAGATGTCTTAACGACGTCTTCAAACGATTAATAAGATCTGATATTTAAATATCTTTACATGTTCTATGCGATGTATGTCTTCTTGGTAATGACTTTACAAGACGTGAATTCTTTATTTTTGGAGCAAAAAATTATGACAGAATATGACGTCTTTATGATGTCTTTACGACGCTATAAGACCACTTTTCTGTCATTTTTTGACCAAAATACGACATCTTTAAGATGTCTTTAAAACGTCTATAAGACAACTTTTTGATGTCTTTACGACGTCTATAAGACACTACTTTCTTGTCATTTTTTGACCAAAATACGACATCTTTAAACGTCTTTAAAACGTCCATAAGAACAACTTTTTGTCTATTTTCTTACCACAAATATGATATCTTTAAGACGTCTTTACACGATTTATAGATCACTTCCTTGTCATTTTTGACCAAAATACGACATCTTTAAGACGTCTTTAAAACGTCTATAAGACAACTTTTTGATGTCTTTACGACGTCATATGGACCACTTTTCTTGTCATTTTTTGCAAAATACGACATCTTTAAGACGTCTTTAAAACGTCTATGAGACAACTTTTTTTGTCTATTTTTCAAACTGCCAGTATAATAGGGCCTTTGTGTAGGACAGCATAGGTATAAATTAGGATAGGTTAGGATAGGACTCAGTATTAATGTCAACATCCCTGACAGCACAGTGACGTCTTAAAGACGTCAGAAAAAAATTTGACGTAATTTCACCCGCGTTGGACGTCTTAAGACGTCGTATTTTTTACGTCAAAAGATGTCTTTTTTTTAGACGTAATAATGACGTAAAAATACGATGTCTTAATAAACGTCAAACGTGGGTGCAAATTTACGTCATAAAGATGTCTTTCCTGACGTCTTAAGACGTCTGACGTGATGTCTTTTAGACGTTTTAGGACGTCACTCTGCTATCAGGGATATTGGCCAAACGTTAGCGTTCCTCTTTTTTAAATAGGTCATGAACACTGATCACTCCACCTCCATTAAACATTGAATGAGAATTATGGGCGTTTTGAAAAAACTAGAGCGTTTTTAAACTATGAGAATAGTGGGTATGGTAAAAAAGCATACTTTTCTTATGATCATTTTGCGTTCTTTGAATAACACAAGTTTAAAGATGGCAGTCCGCAATCCCTACATCCATATACACCGTCGAGGCGGCCCCTGATCATATTGCATAAGGTTTTTATCGACCGGTACGGTTAATAAGTTTTATTGACCGATGGTTTAAATAACTTGTTTTGTTGTGACAGCTCCATTAGATTTTGCGCAAAGGTATTCTTCGCATTTAAACAATATTATTCGCTTATAAGCTCATATTTGAAATGATTTATAGATTTTGACGTGCTTGTATCAAGAAAATCAGAAATCTACACCGCAGCAAAATGGTTGGCTTGACAGCTACGTCTATAATCCTGGGAGCGGTTTTTCTCTCATTGCTTCTGGTTTGTAAGGCGTCCTAAGAACCTGCCACCAGACCATGGTCCCCCCTATCATCGGACCGATTCGGGCCAGGTATACATCATGAGCCTATGGACCTGGCCAAAAAGTACGGTCCTATTTTCAGTTTGCGAAGAGCACGTTCCTATTCGTTGTCTTGAATGACAGAGGGAGTATGCAACAGGCGCTAGTGAAGTCAGCTGAGTTCTTTTCGGATCGGTTCCTGCCTGGCCAGATCAAGTGGGGGATACCAGATTCACAAAAGAATGGTAATTTTGCACAAACTCAGAAAATAAGTGTACTCCTAATAACAACACTGGCTGCACTTTTTGGTCAGAGTTCAACATTGCCACCCGAAAAATGCATCCTTTTTTTTCCATTTGAAGTTGCATCGAGATATTTAAATTTGCACAAATACCTTGAGTGCAAATGTTGATTTTATCCCCTGCACCATTTGAAGTGCAAATCTACACTTTAAGGGTGCAGGTGACTATAGTATGTAATGCTGCAGTCACACAGACACTTACGTTGAGTTACGTCCGGTTGCATCCAAAAACTATTTTCTTTTTTGCGGATCCCCACGGATGCCTCCCATCATATCATCAGTGGAAACAGTGATAATTTCGTTCATCCAATAAAACAAAGAAATACATAAGAAATGATAGAATAGAAGATGAAAGAAGGATAAAACATCAAATACGTAACTAAACGTAAGTGTCTGTGTATTAGGATGCAATGTGCACACGTATCTCTAAAGCCCGCCTCACACTGCGATTTTGGAGGAAACTGTTATTTGATATAAACATTCCAACAGGAAATTCACTATGTTTCATATTCTGGTATTACTGTGTGTATTACTAGAATATGTTAAATTTAACATGTGATTGCGAATCCCGTTCCTGTATAAAATCAAATTTTTTCCATATCGCAGTGACGTCACTGCAGATCTTGCAATTTTAAGCTAATTTTACCTATATACTCCATAAAGCCCAAATGGAACTAATTGAACTATGGTTAATTATACAGTTTTACCTCTATAAGATGATTTTGTATGTTTCAATGTCACAATTAATGCAAACTTCCATTTGTTTAAAAAAAAAAAAAATCGCATCGCAGCAAATCGCACAGAGTGAGGCGGGCTTAAGGGATATCTCACTTGCCATATGCGACAGTTTCATGAGCCGGGTTGAGACTAGTTTGCGTCTCCCTCTCAGAGAGAGGTGAGATTCCCATTTTGATTTAGGGCACACCCAAAATAGTGTTGTTATTGTTTCTTTTAAAGGTGTCTCTATATTTGGCCTTTCTGAGATAAAGTGTCATCAGATCATTTAAAGCCCAAAACACATTTTCCCTCAATGTTTAATTACGATAACCCAAATAAAATGTTTGCATTGCAATATTTTAGCCCTACTATGGTAACAAAAATAATATCATTTTCTATGACCGAGAATTATGGGAGGAAAATATTCCGCTACCGCCACCATCACACTTACATTCTATGAAATAAGAAACAACATAATTAAACAGCTTCTTTTAAATACCATTTTGTTTTAACGTGTCTAATATTTACCAATCTGATTTTCCATTTTATTTGTTGAGTGGTTTTTTACCGATCTGATCTTTTTTCGATTTTCTTGTTCGATTTGGTCCCTCCTTCATTCATCTTTTATCAAGTATTCTTCTTGAAAGGATGTTGGATATACAACGGATACATTTATTAGATTCGTGATGTTCGCCATTAAGCATGCATTTATGTACTATTCATGGAAGAAACATGAATATGCATAATCATGAATGCGAGAAAAAAAATCCTTCGTGTCCGTACAAAACATCAGGCCTAGCTCCTTTATTACCACTTTTTTTTAATACACAGCAACTATATCTTTCAGCAATGGCAAACCATGGGATGACATTCGTAAGTTCTCTCTTCCGGCCCTGCGTTCATTTGGCTTTGGCAAGAAGAGCCTGGTCCCACAGATCAACCTTGAGTTTCGTTTCATGGCGGATGAGATTAGAAACCTCAAAGGCGCACCGTCCGATCTGACATTGCTTTTAAACAAAGCGACTGCTAACGTCATCGTCCAGCTTCTCTTTAATCGCCGATACGAGTACGATGATGTCGAATTCATTAATGTCATACAAGCGTTCAGTGACTTGATTGGTTTAATCCCAGAGACAGACCCAGTAAATGTATTTGAACATCTAATACATACTAACAAACCTCATTACAATCGGTACCGTGAGGCATTGCACACCATCAAGGACTTCATGAATGCCCATGTCAAGAGCCATGAGGAAACCTTCCAAGAGAACCACAACAGAGATCTGATCGATGCCTTCTTAGCTCACGGAATATCCAAGGAAATGAAACATGAGGATTTTTGGAGAGTGCTGCTGGATTTCTTTGCCGGGGGTTCAGAAACCACTGCGGTTGCTACGTCTTGGACCATGGTCTACATGGCTCTTCACCAAGATGTACAAAGAAAGGTAGGAAATTTTGTCCTTCATAGTGTTACTTTGTGATCTACACTCTTTTATAATTTGTTTCATTTCCCCGTGGTCACTCGCTAGTCATGCTAGTTGTGGATCGAATTTCGTAGAAATTTCTCACTTCGGACGCGACATGGGGATGAACAATTTTTAAAGCACACGCAGGAGCAAGTGGTTGTACTCTTTTACAACCATGTCAAAACGCAAGAAATCGCAAGAGTTTGGCAGCCGTTCGACCCTCGCTGCGAGACCAATGCTACTTTGCAAGGGGCGTAACAACTTATACAGTCTGTGTCAAATAAAATGGTGCAAGTGGAAGACATGAAAATTAATCACATTCTACAAGGGCTGATATTTCAATAAAGAAGGAAAATCAGGCTTCCTAGCTTCTGCATTTTTTTCATCCCATTTGGTGCTGTAGATCTTGAGATATGACCAGTTTTCTATAATCAAGAAGAAATGTACTTTACGCACGCTTTTGTATGAGTTTTCGCACATAATAGCCATGAATTCAGCGCACCGAAACAATAGCTGTGTGTAATTTCGACTAGCTCATCGCCGCACAAAAGTTAGCATAACTTTTGTTTCACAAAAGCAAAATAATACAAATCAAAGAGCATCATCAAGAAGAATATTTTGGCTTTAAGTTGGAATCACATTCACACATTATTTGAGAAGATTTTATACCTAAATAATTTTTTCCCCGACTGTACCATTTTTTTTACACAGACTGTAGACAGTAATGTAATGTATCGGTTTGTGATCAACACTTTTCTTCCCTACATTAGTGTTACTTATTAATTATAACTTTTTATTTTTGGTCTCGACTAAATTGTCACAACCGGTTCTGTTTCGGATTCCAAAGAAATTCCTTCCGTTGAACGCTGGGGAATGTACATATTTTTAACATACATGAGAAGAGTGGTCTTTCTACAGGTATGCCGAAATGGCAGGAGTTTGTGAAGTTTGTATTTTTAAAAGATTTCCCCTCCTCGATCGATCGACTGACACAGTTTCCATGAAAATTTATATTAGAACAACTTTTTATCAATCAATCACGCACTATATATAGATATTACTTTGAATGACACGCAAACGTTTTTGTTCATTTCGACAGGTGCAAGCCGAATTGGATGCGGTTGTTGGGCGTGGTCGACAACCCAATACCAGTGACCGTCCGAATCTTCCTTACTGTGACGCCACCCTGATGGAGGTGATGCGGATCCGTCCAGTCCTCCCTATCTCTGTGCCGCATAAGACGTCTGCTGATGTGACACTGAGAGGTTACAACATCCCAAAGGATTCCATCGTCATCCCTCACATCTGGGCTGTTCACCATGATCCCAATGAATGGAAGGATCCGGAACTGTTTAACCCGGACAGATTTCTCAGTGATGATGGGAAAACGGTCGTGAAGAACGAAGCTTTTATGCCATTCGGGATCGGTAAGAAAGTGGTGATTGTGTTCTTAATTTAATATCTTCAAACGAAAAACTTCCTTATCTTTATTTCCAAAATTCTTAATATAAGAATGATATGGTTGGTGTGGGAGATTCGTCAGCCGATGAACTATATTGAATGGAATTATCTCAGTGAAAACATTATGTACTGGCGTTCCGGTCAAATTTGTTGTGATTGAGACGTAAACGTAGAAAATGTTTTTGTTTTTGTGACTCCTTTTTATCAAATCAACAGATTGGAATTTTGGGCCTATTCCGAAAGCCTACAACACTTTTAAACTCATGTATCCCGTGTAGCGTAGCACTTGAACTCATGATTTTTTTTTGTATCCTTCTAGGTCGTCGTGATTGTGTTGGCAGTCAGTTAGCCAAGATGGAGAGCTTTCTGTTGTTCACCAACCTCTATCAGCAGTTTGAATTCAAGCTTCCTCTCGATCAACCTACTCACACACTTGAGGGTGAAACTGGGATCACCATGTACCCAAAACCTTACAAGATCTGTGCCATCGAGCGTTAACAGCTCCTGGCCAACGTGTAGCTATACTTGTACTTGACATCGTACATGCCCCAGGCTGTAACATAAAGAGTTACGATCAAATTCATACATAGTCCAAGCGGACTCAAAATATTAATTGTCATCATGGTCATGGCGACCTCGACTCAAACCTCGTGCTTATAGAGACTCTCGCCTCTTTTCACATGATTTATATTGTAAGATTATTTGTATTATGGATTTTGAAAAGGAAATATATGTTAATTGAACCTTTTTAGAACCTTTAAAGTAATGTGATAATATGTAGTATTGTCTGATCTATAATAGGCCATTATAATCATTATGATCGTGCTATCGTATAGCAATTGTCAAAACTTAAGAAAAAGAAAATCCGCCTTCAATAAAATGTTCAATGTTGACATCACTATGTTCTCGGTTGTGGCGGCAGTCATACTCATGGCTTCTATGGACAAAACGGGAGGGACGGGAAGGAGAAAGGTGATTGTTGTGGATTTCAGGCCGTAATGTTTTTCCATCCATATTTTTGTTACTTGCACATCAGCGACTGGTACGAGACTCTGACAGTTTTATTGACCAAATAAACGCCAATTATATACAACATATGTTGTGTCAAATTACGAAATATACGCCATTGTGACCTTAAGATAAAAATAATCGTGTAGTCCAAATGCCCGATCAATACACATTGGGCACGTGTGAGATGATCTGGAGTGACAGCGCCCTCAGGATCTACCCTTTAATATGCGACAGCTTCAGGACACTTTGGGCGGACGTAAAATGGTATCGGCCATGAAACAAGTGCTAAATTGGTCGACAGTATGCGAAGGAGGTTACTGACTGTCTTTATATCCAAATGAGGGCCAAATGAAATACTAACCCCTCCCTAAAAAACCAACTTCTGAAGGTACGAATAATTTTTGGGCCGCAGTGAAAATTGCAATAGGCATCTCAGAGAACTCTGAGACGGGTGTTTCCATTAACTGCTACCCTGCTACACTTCCAATTTCTGCCTATACACCTTTTTCAATTTTGACTCGACCATTTATCCCGTTTCTGTGATTGGCTATTTTGCTCATGAATATATATATCGCCACCTTTCCTGATAAATGTATTTGCATAAGAAGAATGTAATTTTGTGTGCGTGTACTCTGTGTGGCGATAAACGTCACGCGAAAAATACGATACGAACTCGTAGGATTTTACTGCCAAATCCTTGATCTGTAAACGCTTTTCTTCTCTTTATCTATATTTATCATTTTCATCATTATCTGTTAATAATAAGGGCCGTCTAGATGCTTTCGATCGTTCTTAAATGTTGATTTCGGGAGACGTACATAATAATTATGGTACTACAAAAAACCAAGGTTTGTTGTGTGAGAAGCGACAGGCAGTCAGCCAGCGTCACGAGCTCTTCTTCTTCTTCTCTTCTTGAGTTGATTTTCGGACAGTCATTGACTGTCATTCACTTATTGAAAAACAGAAAAACAACCTAAAAATAAGAGTGATGTAAAATGAGCGCAATGAACTTGACAAGACTTGTTTGTTGACTATAAATGACTTGGTTTGTCATTGATGCTCGATTCTTAATTATAATCCTTGTATGATCGATGGCAGTCTTTACACCCCCCCCCGTCCGCCTCCCGCTTAATTTCTCCTTAAATGCCCCCTTTTTAATCATTTTACGAAATGTCGAAATGCCTTGTTTATTTTTCCCTCGCTCCGTGCTGCTCTCGTTGCTATGACAATGTCACGATTCTGATATTTGATATCGCGCGCCAGATACCAGATCAAAAACATTGTTATCGGCATCTGTTTAAAGTGTAAATTACACATGCCGGAGTAGGTCAACGACCTTGCTTATTTTTATCTGGAGCTTTGCAATTTACGTTATTGTAAATGTTGGACACAAAAGAAACAAGAATCCCGGCATGTGTCTACGAGAGGGGGGATCGGTTGTAGAAACTTAGATCAAAACAATTAGGTCATCGACAGGCCAAGGAAAGGTGGCGATATGTATATTCATGAGCAAAATAGCCAATCACAGGAAACGGATAAATGGTCGGTCCAAAATTGAAAAAGGTGTGTATAGCAGAAATTGGAAGTGTAGCAGTAGGTAGCAGTTAAGGAAACACCCCTCTGAGACTGAGAACCTTCAACAATTATGTTCAAGGATAGTGACATCACATACCATTTGATATCAATAGGGCCAAGGATTAAAATGTCAACCAACACTGATGTGTTTTGATTTCATTTATTTCAGAGTGTACAAATCATTTGCTATATTTGCCGCGACAATGATCGCGTCCTGTATGAGAGTCCCTTTAAAATATCGGTACACTCACCAGTAAGATCAAAGACTAGTCCTCCCTGGTTTCCTTTGACACAACGTGTAAAGATATTTGAGGTAAATGTTTACCCTTATTAAAGTGTTCAATCAATAAGAATTTGGAATGTCCAGTGACCATTGCTGTTGCTCCGAATTAAAAAAGTAGAGATATGAGGGAATGCTGTAGGGGTGACCGGGGACAATTGTAACACGGGTCTGTAACAGAGGCTCCCATCCCTAACAGAAACAAGCTACAAACTTAACCTGTGTAAAGAACATGCGTATTCATCGCTCCACATGCTGTTTGAGTGTAAGCAGATTTAACGGTCAGTGGAACTTTCTACAGCAAAAAAAAACAAAAAACAAACACACAAAAACAAACACAAACAACAACAAACAAACTCGTTTTTTTTAAGCAGAAAAGTAATATCTCACACTACCCAATGTTTTTCTTCTGGACAAAATATGTGGTTGAGCAATGGCTGTCATTTTTATTTATTTAGAAATTATATTCTAGGCCTGTATTTTAGCTAAAGTATCAACGATGTATACCTAAGCTAAGATAGAAAATAATCTCTCCAAATATAGTCGCCCTCCTCGGGGCAACTGTAACAACCTATTAACAAAGAATCTTTGCCCCATAACCTTGCCCGGGACGCTGCACAGCCCGTACAGTAACCCCATACCATGCATATAGCAAGTTAAAAATATAACGTAAATGAGTCAAGCATTGCCATGTTTTATTATACTTAGAGTATGTGGGTAATGTTGTTTAAATCTTGGATCTGTCAAGTGCATAGCTTTGATAAAGAAAAACCAAAATGTTATAATTTCATGTGTTACAATTGCCACATAGGTGTGTTACAATTGCCCCGTGTTCTGAGGCAATTGTAACACTCGACCTCTTGTTTTGAAATGATCATGGCTTCAAAATAAAATGTTTTTACTTAACCCAAACCTATTCATATGTCGAGCTAAGATATGCATATTTCGTTTTATTTAGTTTTAAGCAAGTATTGAGCTATAATAAAGTTGATGTTACAATTGTCCCGGTCTCCCCTAGTCACAATTAAAATCATATTTTGCATTGTTATCGAGGCACGTGAAACCGGTGATGATAAATATGCTGTTTGGGCGACAGGGTCTCCAAGCACAAGGTTATGTTTTCACATTTAAACATTATTATTCACTGGACAGGTTATAAGCTCACTTTGAAAGCTGACAGACCTTGTGGAGTGTTGTCTTGAAGAGTGTTTTTGATCAGGAATCTATACAGCAGCAAAATGTTGGCTTGACAGCTACGTCTATATTCCTGGGAGCGGTTTTTTCTATCATCTGTTTCTGGTTCGTAAGGCGTCCTAAGAACCTGCCACCAGGACCATGGTCCCTGCCTATCATCGGGTATCAATTCGGACCAGGTCCAATCCATGAGGCCTACATGAACCTGGCCAAAAAGTACGACCTATTTTCAGTTTTGCGGAGAGGCACTTTCCTCTTCGTGTGTGTTAAATGATAGAGAGATCGTGAAACAGGCGCTGGTGAAGTCGGCTGAGTTCTTCTCGGATCGTTTCGTTCCTGGACAGATTAAATGGGGTATCCCAGACCCCCAAAAGAATGGTAGGACTGCACATTTAGTTTTATGAATTAATTACTGCCGTTTTATGTTTGCACGAAGGGAAAGTCCTGTATCCTAAAGGTTGTCTCACTTGCTAGACATCGATCTCTAAGACTCGGAGAAAAAAGGATATCTCATAATATAAATATATTGACTGCTTTGAGGGGCATGGCCGTTTCTAGACTGCTCAAAGAAAACTCCGCATCTTCTATAACCCAAGACCGTATAGGTCGCGGGTTATGGCAGATTCGGAGGTTCCGAGAGCACTAGAAACGACCGTGTCCCGAAAATAAAAGCATTTACTTATTTTGGGCATTTTTCCAAGTACTGTACTGTTTGGGGGCATGGTTGAAGACATGACCCAGCTTTTGACCAATCAGATGACTGGATTATTAAACAGGAAAAATCCCTGTGACCCTCGAAAGAGACGTCTCCCAGACGCCTCCGCCGACTATTCTCAAACCCGTCTCATTGCAAATTAAATTACTTACTCCCTGCACCCTTTTAGACATGTTAGAGTGCTGGTTTTCACAAGGGTGCAAGCAAATGGACATTTCGTTGTTAAATTATTTACAGTACATAAGGGTACAAAAGGTTTCCTATGTTTTGGTGCTATCAGATTATCTACTATTATCTACATTTCGTACTAGGTCTCGGCAGTTTAGCCGGACCTGGTAGGTGGTAGGTAGGTAGGTAGATTATCTACTGCCAAAATACGTTTCATTTCATGTTATGTTAACCCAAATATAAATGTTGTAAAGAAATATAAAAGTCCACCTCAAATAATCATTTTGATTCAGGTCCTTTAGCAATAAGAGATAAACCACCCTGCAATTTTACACTGAAAATTTACGGCATGATTAAAAAAAAAATCTAAAATGTGCATTATTATGCATTCAGTTTCTTTTGAAAGAACCATTTCGTTCTGATATTAAGCGATTTATCTTTTTTTTTTTAAATCCTGGATTCATGTCTTTTTTTAATAATGTTTTACAATGGTTAAAAATTTTGATGGTGCTCGTCACTAAACATAAAAACTTGGCCCAAAGTCGAGTTGCGGAACTTTTGTTTGAGGGTTATAGAGAAAATACATGAATGGAAACATTAATACTTACAAGACATTAGCTAGATAACCCTTGCTCCCTTTGACCTAATGTGCAGCAACTATCGCACACAGCAATGGCAAACCGTGGGATGACATTCGGAAGTTCTCTCTCCCCGCCCTGCGTTCCTTCGCTTTGGGAAGCAGAGCCTGGTCCCACAGATCAACCTTGAGTTTCGTTGCATGGCGGATGAGATTAGAAACCTCAAAGGCGCACCGTCTGATCTGACATTGCTTTTAAACAAAGCAACTGCTAACGTCATTGTTCAGCTTCTCTTTAATCGCCGATATGACTACGACGATGTCGAGTTCATTAATATCATAAAAGCGTTCAGTGACTTGAATGCTTTGATCCCTGAAACAGACCCAGTCAACGTATTTGAACATTTGATACACAGTAACAAACCTCACTACAAACCGCTACCGTGAGGCGATGAACAGCATTAAGGACTTCATGAATGTCCATGTCAAGAGCCATGAGGAAACCTTCCAAGAGAACCACAACAGAGATCTGATCGATGCCTTCCTAGCTCACGGCATCTCCAAGGAAATGAAGCCTGAGGATTTCTGGAGAGTTCTGGTGGATTTCTTTGCCGGGGGTTCAAAACCACAGCGGTTGTTACATCATGGACGATGGTTTACATGGCCGTTCACCCAGATGTACAAAGAAAGGTATGAAAATTTATCTTGATAGTGCTACTTTTCGATCTACACTTTTTATTTGATTTTTGGGGATGTGACTCCTGGGTATTCACAATTATTTTCAAGCACACGCAGGAGCAGAATGTTCGTACTTTTCTATAGGCATGTCAAAACGTAAGAATTGAAATAGCTGGTACCCGCCCGACCCAGGCTATGGCACAAATCTGTTACCATGTATCCTTTGTGTACCAACCTCTATTTGTAAAGCATGTTAAACGCAAGCTCAAATCTTCTTAGTTTTGCCTCCTCTTTATCTACACTCTAAAAACTGAAGTGCTAATTTATGGGAGCTCGCATAGTGACTGCACTTGAAGTGCATTTTTGGGCAAGTCCAAGCTATTTTGCAACTCTGTCCCACGCGTTACTGACAAATAATTTACCATAACTTAATTATGAAATGATACATCTCAATTATTTTTCATGTTTTGGGTAAAGGTACAGAACCCTTCCCCAAAACTTGAAAATAATTTGAGATGTATCATTTCATTAATTAAAATTATGGTAAATTATTCGCCAGTAACGCGTGGGACAGAGTTGCAAAATAGCTTGGACTTGCCCTTTTAGCACTTGCCCAAATGATAATTTATCCCCCCAAAAAGAGTTAAATATCGGTATGGGATTCGAACCGGGGTTCACTTTAGACATGGAAGAGTACCACGTTAACGTTTCCAATAGACCAACGGAGATCTCCCTAACTTACTTTAATTATGACAATATGATCTGGTAGCAATCGTGAGATGTGAAATGGTCTAACGTGCTCGTCAGCGCTTCTCTTGCAGGGGACCCAGGTTCGAATCTCAACGAAGTCACGCCATTTTTGCTGAAATTTCAGTTCACGTGAAAGTGCTAAAACAGCATTTTGAGTGCAGTTAAACAGCACACCAGGTGCAGTCACTATGCAAGCTCTTAAAAAGCGTTGATTTGAGTGTAGAAGTGTATGTACAAAAAAAAATCTATATCTTCATATTTTGAAGGAACTAATTATGGTTTTCAATCAATCAACCAATCACACACACATTCTTTAATTCCGAATGTTTCAATTATACAAAATCATTTTGTTCATTCCGACAGGTGCAAGCCGAATTGGATGCTGTCGTTGGGCGTGGTCGACAACCCTCTACTAGCGACCGTCCGAATCTTCCTTACTGTGACGCCACCCTGATGGAGGTGATGCGGATCCGTCCAGTCCTCCCTATCTCTGTGCCGCATAAGACGTCTGTTGATGTGACCCTGAGAGGATACACCATCCCCAAGGATTCCATCATCATCCCTCACATCTGGGCTGTTCACCATGATCCTAATGAATGGAAGGATCCGGAACTGTTTAACCCGGACAGATTTCTCAGTGATGATGGAAAAACAGTCGTGAAGAACGAAGCTTTTATGCCATTCTGTATTGGTAAGAAAATGGTCGTTCGCGGTTTTTTAAAATTTGTTTTTATTTATTTTAGAAGAGCTCCTTCATTTTTATTTGTCAGTCACACAATCCCACTTTTTTATCATATATTCATATGATCTATGTTCGACTCATCATATCTTTGTGTATGCAGAGGCCTTCTGATCTAATGTGTTTTCAGTAAAAAAAAAAAAAAAAAAAAAAAAGGAATTGCTTTAGGACCCTCTATTAGAATCATAAACACACACGAGGTCATTATTTCGAGTCTTGTGTAATAAGCGTATAACCGTTCTCTCTTCCTCACGTAGCGACAGCTCTTAATGAGAAGTCTTCTCTTTCATTTTATGTCACCATTCCAGGTCGTCGTGATTGTGTTGGCAGTCAGCTAGCCAAGATGGAGACATTTCTGTTATTTACCAACCTCTATCAGCAGTTTGAATTCAAGTTCCCTCCAGATCAACCTACTCACACACTTGAGGGTGAAACTGGGATCACTATGTACCCAAAACCTTACAAGATCTGTGCCATCGAGCGCTAATTCACCTGCAGGCCGACTTCATGCTACAGTCACACAGACACTTACGTTGAGTTACGTCCGGTTGCGTCCAAAAATTCTTTTCTTTTCTGCAGATCCCCACGGATGCCTACCCGTCATAGTCAGCAGTGGAAATATTGATAATTAAGTTCATCCAGTAAAACAAAGAAATAAATAGGAAATGATAGAATAGAAGATGAAATAAGATTAATAAACACAAACGTATCTATACGTAAGTGTTTGTGTGACTGCAGCATTAGCGACTCTATGCACCAAACGTATTTACTGAAAACTGACTCAACAACTCAAAGTTAAGCACAACGAACAATTTCGAATAATGGGAAGCACAATAGGATGCTCAAAACGTTTAAATGCACTGTAACATAAAAGAGATACGATTAGTCTTACGATCGATTGTATGCTGAAGTACATGGTTTACCATAGACTTACGATAGATAGAGATCGTAAGATCGGTATTATTTTTTGATATTACAGGGCGCAGAGAAAGTTGAAACATTTATATTTAGATGAACATCATAACATCGACAAACATTTCGTATAAAAGGATACCTTTTTTTCGCAACAATTTTATTGGGATTATGTGAAATACAGACACACTTCACCATGATCACGAAGAATTTGTGGTTTCATATAGAGGTTGGTGTTGTTTTTAGTTTTTACGGCCCTGTTATACAAAATGTGAGTGTAGCCTATTTTTGCGCCAAGTTGAGTGTAACTTACATACAGCCAGCATCCCCTTGTTGAAACAATAACTGGATTAACTACTGACTTATAGTAATTTTTCGTAAATGCTTTTAACCTGTAAATTGTGCCTTTCAAGAATATATAGCTTTCACTCACTTTTATTTACGCTGGCATAATGGTGTGGGATGGGGGGGGGGGTTGCAGTCCCTCAACTTTTTACAATCAATCTTTATGTTCTATCCAACCTTTTGAACCCCCCCCCCCCATCATTGAACTTGTAAAATGTATAGCAGTGCCAATCATCAAATCAGCATGAGGTAGTATACATTGTAATGTGTATCTTCTTCTTTCGCGAAATCAAAATTATGTCGCTTGCGTTTCACACTAGCATTGTTTATCCTCACCGTATGCGTGCCCGCCCCCCTAAAAAAATGTCGTGAATTTTCTTTATTCATATCTTTTAGATATTTCAGCGAAGCCTCCCCTATTCATTTTATTTTTACGCTATTGGTGACGAGCCATGGGTTTGTAGACGCAACAGTATCTGGAGGTATACAATGCCAATACATTATTCCCATCCCCAAGACAAATATTAAATGAAATTTGACAAACATGACTAAAGTTCATGTATACCGTATGTCTAAGAATTATGAAATTGACACGAGTCGACGAATGACTGGCAATATTGCCCCAGCCATCCTTCAAGTGCTCTGTAAACATTGCAGAGATGACTTATTTATTCATTCATACTATCGTCTACAGAATAAATCAAGTTCTCATGTGCGCAGTGGCAGATTCAGGATTGGAAAATAGGGGAACGCATGCCCCGATAGTGTGTGTGGTTGTGTGTGAGTGGGGGGGGGGGTGCCCAAATTTTTCTGATTTTTATATGACTTGTACAGTCAATTAGTGGTTTTCAAATTAAGGGGGCATCCCCTGTACCGACGCCTGGATCCGCCACTGTGTGCGTATGGCATTGATGCCAATCCCATGCTGAAGTTTAACTTGAATATGATGTTGTTATTGTTGCCAAGTATTGTTAAATGTAGGCCTATATTCGCTTTAATTAAGGATGTTTTTATTAATGCTTGTAGACGTTTTTCTTTTTAGAGAAAGCCAGGCTCGTTTTTCCTTTGTATGTCGTAAAATATGTAGCTCATATACCAAGTGAGTCAATAAAAATGTCCCATTATTTTAAGTTGTCTTGTGAAAAGCATGAAGATTTAATCATGGGCAGAGTCATTCCCCTAGCATAGTACCTTTTTCATTTGGATCTTTGCAAGCATGACTGAATAACATATTATTTTCAGAAGACGGTAAAATCTCACCTACGCCAAGTGGCTGGGTGAAGAATAAACAAATTGCGAATTCATTTTTATGTGCACGCACAAAGACACACACCACACGTACCCTCATTTACACATACACAAACCACATACACACCCTCACCCTCACCACACACACTCAACTCACGTTCATCCTCCACACATCTTTACATGCGCATATATACCCTCATCTCATCAACACAATCACACACACAAACACACACACACACACACACACACACCCTCACTCACACTCACAAACAGTTGTTAGGGAATTACTACGTCAAAAACATTCAGTGATGGTCTTGGTAACCAAACAACAAATGGGAAATGGTATTGTGAATAGTTTACTGTGTGTGTGGGTGCGTGTGTTTGAGGGAGGGTGTGTATGGGTGTGTGTTTGTGAGGGTGTTTGCGTGTGTGTGTTTGTGTGTGTGTGCGAAATCAGAGGACAAGTACAAACAACATTGGCAATTTTTTTAAATATATAATTTACGTTTTAAAAAAATTAGATTTTGTTTTTAGGCTTTTACAAATATTGAAAGTATGTATTGCTACCAAAATCCACAATACGCCATTGATTACTAGTGGTACCATCAATATTGAATTTTGAACCTTGATAATCAATTGTGATCATTGAGATAAGTTCGGGATCACACTAACAGATGAATTTATCCTAGGCCAACCTGGACAATACACTAAAGGCACCCAGACCAACTCTTTATTTTAATATGCAATTGAAAAAGACTAAAAAATCTTTTTATTTTGCAGTTTCAACAAATATTGAAAATATTTAATAACAAACCGCACTTCCCCATAGATCATCATGAATTTTAATCCTTGAGATAATTTCCAGATCATTCTAAAAGACGAATTTGTCTTGAAGCCATCCAGGACAATAAGCTAGAGGCACCCAGACCAGCTTGGCGTCCCAACCTACAGAGTAGCGGACTCGAGGCCACTTTGCCAAGAGGGCGTGCTCCATCGTATTCGTTACCACAGTGATGTCCTTGCACGAGTATTTTTCAGTAAGGGGCACCAACTTCTCGATATCTGAAAACAGGAATTACAAGAAAGTCTGAGAACATGTACGTATTAAACGTGATTTCATGAATATGATTGTCTAATTATATGCGTCTGCCGCTGTGTCAAAAAAAAAAAAATCACGGAATTTAAGAAATTATTTTGAAATGAGGATAAAGGGATTTAGATAGTGGTAATTAAGGGTTTCGCATGGAAATCGGCATAAGGAAATTAATTCTCTTGATACAACGCCGGACGCAGAGTATTATGTGACTGAGGTTTTAAGTAACAGACATGGAAATGAATGGAGTTAAGCAAAATTATTGATTTCTTACATTCATTGGCCAGTGCTTCTGGAAACTCCCTTTTCTCCTCATCAGAGAGTCTATTCCAGGACGATGTAACACTGCGTGATATATTCTCCCTTGATGCTATGTTGGTAGAAAAGACACCTGGCTCGATAATGCTCACGTGATATTGGTACCCAAACGGTTTACGCTCTCTCCTAAAATCAATTATAAAATAGACAAAGAGAAGGAACGTTCGAATTAAACGTCTATGATTAGTTCATCGGCAATTGCTGTACTTCAAGTTTTCCGCTAAAATTATACACCGAAGGCTCGTTATATAAGACATTTCCATTGGTATATTTATTCCAAACGTTCGATTCTTCGGAAATGAAATTGATTCGATAATCTGAAAGTGAAAAAAAGTTTATTAATACGAAAATGAAGTAAGTTTCCGTCATCCAAAATATAATAGGGTTACAGTGTTGGCGATATCTCATTTTCAGATTTAAGAACCCCATTTCATTTTCGGATTAATGTACGAACCCTCTTTATTTTATTTCCAAATTGAAGAACCTTATTACATTTCCTAATTACTGATCATTCGGAATAGAACCGTAGCAAATGTTTTATAATCCTTATTTTATTTTCGGAGAAACAAACTTTAGAATAGGAAAACATTTGTGCTCGATATCTGACCTATAATGAGACAATGTGCAGAGGCCGCCAGAAATGATTTGATGCAGATAACTTTGAAGTGTATTTTTTCAACGAAAAGCGTGATTATCTGAAAAGTCCATTTTGAAATTAATTTAGTTTTAAGTAAATTAGAAAAGCATGAGATCTCAGTGATGCTAATTTGACTTAAACATCCGCCGCGGATAACAAATTATAATTTTATAGACTATAATATTGTGACGTTACTTGTGACTGGATACAGTATAGTTTATATTGTAACTGCCATGAATGTTCTATTCATGTTCATGAAAGCAATATAAATGTAATACACAGAACTGAAATGAATGCATCATCAATTCCATAAATCAATTACATACATACCGCACGATATCAGAGAATGCTTCAACACCGAACTTGGATTCGTAGTATCCACCAGGTTGGACGGCCACTCGTCCCGCCACGCTGGCCATGTTGACCAGTCGACCGTTGCTTTTCTTGAGGAGTGGCAGGAACGTCAGTGTAACATCGATGGTTCCAAAGAGATTTACCGCTAAAATTTTCTCGTAGTCTTCTCGTCTGCTCCATTCAAGGTAGGCTGTAAGCTTTGAGATACCAGCATTATTGACCACGCCCCACAACGCTATTATAGAAAATAAATATGGATATTAAAAAAAAAAAAAAAAAAAAAAAAAGAAATAGTATTATAAAAAGAGATTATGATAACAAAAACTGTGACGTCACGTGTGAGCTGATCTCCGTAATGTGTTAAGCATTGTAAATTCCATAATTAACAATTTTCTTGTTTTGATAAAGTCCGATCGTAGTAGGCTTTAAAAAACTATTTGTCTTTAAAGGAGGAGTCGGGCTGAAAAAAAGTTTTGTAAAATTAAGTAAATTTCATCAAGCACAACACAGAAAATTTCATCAAAATTGGATGAAAAAATAACAAAGTTATGCATTTTTTTAGGTCTTGATTTTTTTGTAAAACAGTTCTTGGCAATTGTCTCATTGCCTCATTGAATATTTGAATATCAAATGAGCAAACTGATGAGTCACAGTCCCCCTACTCTTGTGTATTTAATTATATGAAATCCATATTTATCTCATTTTTTCAATATATTGCGTATACAGAAATCTGTCCCTCATACTGAAATAAGTAAAAGCACTTGTGACCATGAACATTCCACAAGGATTAATCCGTGTTTTTTATGTCCTTGGGGCAGAAACATCTTGATAATTGATATTTCATACAAAAAATACAAGAAAGTAGGGGACTGAGACATCATTAGTTTGCCAATTTGAAGAACTGTTTCCTAAAAAATTCAAAACCTAAGAAATTCATAGCTTTCCTATTTCTTATCCGAATTTGATGAAATTTTCAGGTTGTGCTTTTTCCCATTTTACTTTATTTTTCTTATAATGCAACTGCAGCCCGGATGAGTCCTTTAATGATAATATCAAACGCACAGGTAAAATAAATGGTATAAATTATACCTATAAATCCTTATGAGAAAATGAAAATTTGATAATTTCGTATTTGAGTATAATGACCAGCATCTCATGTGATATTACAAAATTAAATTGTGTTAACTAAAGAGTCCACATGGGTAGAAAGTAAAACTTAAAGTGTTTTGTTCGTAAACATTACTAGAAAGTTTTTTTTAAAAAAAAGTAGTTTTGCAAAGAAATTCTGAGTTAATTATCTTATATTTCTTTAAAGGTATGAGTAATGTCCCAGATTGATGTGGAATTATCTCTCTTCACTTCTTCATAGGCTCTGACAACCTATCTCATGATCAGTGACATCCAAGATCAAGGTCACGACCCGCTCAGAAGTTACGTCATCAAGGTCACTGCGACCTTTCCTCTGTCAGGCACGCGGCGATCACGTGAACACTTGGGTGTCAAGTTGCTTGGTGATTGATTCCAAATCCAGTGTCACATCCAGTGATGAACACAAACCTGGAAAATAAGAAAAAAATCCGGGTCTGTATCACCACGGGGGTCATATGGCTTGTAAAATATATCCGTTTTCCCCATATATGTATGAATCGCTGTGTACGAAAATGGGCGAAACGAATGTGTTTTTTTTTTTACACCGTACGCCCTAAGTGACCTTTTAGCGGGTTTGTGGGCAGGGCGAGGTCAGTGGGCGTAGGCCTACGTGGGACCGTGCGTGAGTGGGTGCGTGTGGGTTGAAAGGGTGTTGGTTGGCTAGTGTGGGATGTGTGTGTTGCGGTTCTGTTGGGAGAGTTGGCTACTATAAGGAGGATGGAGAGCGATAGGGAAAGAATAAAGAGAGGGGGAGAGATGGGCAGGGGTGGCAGCGAAGAGGAAATTATAGGCCTACTCAAAAATACCCGTTGTGACTGATCTAAGTCTATTGCAAAATAGAGAGTGATGCGACATGATGTACATTTATAAATTCACTCAACATGTCTCACGATGTCTACTTGATATGTTTATCCGTAAAAACATTGTCAATTTTTCATATTATACCGAGAGGAGTCAAAAAAAAAACTTTACACCTAGAAAAATGTCAATAAAAAGAAAACGCATGTAATACAACCCTTTACGTATTCTGAAAGAGTAACTCCTCCCGTATCTTCTGGTACCATTTTGGTGTGGTATGTGTTTACGCTTGGATGAACACGACGCATTGTTTGCGAACATGGAAATTTCGAATTGTGCCAAGGTGGGGATGAAATTGAAACAACAAAAGCTGACAAAAAAGCAACTCCATCATGAATAAAATAGCATAACTTTTT
This sequence comes from Paracentrotus lividus, assembly GCA_940671915.1. Classification (NCBI taxonomy): domain Eukaryota; kingdom Metazoa; phylum Echinodermata; class Echinoidea; order Camarodonta; family Echinidae; genus Paracentrotus; species Paracentrotus lividus. Next base: position 18,599,893 of record CALNVZ010000641.1, on the reverse strand, counting down.
AACGAAAATATTTTCCGCTTAATAACTTGGCAGGGGTGTTGTTACACATGTTGACTACATTTTGTATGAAAATGAGATAAATCTGTAGAGTCAGGCATGAGTGAGCAAACATCAAAGACAAAATAATCTCTTTTCAAAAGTATTAGTAGGCCTTTTAGGTCAATCCATGACAATTTACTCTTTGACGTGTACTCATTCGTACATTACTTGACAAGTCAATCTAATTTTCATACAAAATGTAGTCAATATGTTTAACAATACCCCTGCCAAGTTATTAAGCGGAAGACATTTTCATTAAAAATTTATGTTATTTTATTCATGATGGAGTTGCTTTTTTGTCAGCTTTTGTTGTTTCAATTTCATCCCCACCCTGGCACAATTTGAAATTTGCAAGTTCGCAAACAATACGTCGTGTTCATCCAAGCGTAAAGACATACCACACACAAATGGTACCAGAAGATGCGGGAGGAGTTACTTTTTCAGAATATGTGAAATAATTTAGGGTTTATAAATTGGTTTTCTTTTCATTGACATTTTTCTAGGTGTAAAGTTTTTTTTTACTCACTCGGTATATATATATAT
>CALNVZ010000641.1:18586855-18599297 GCA_940671915.1 Paracentrotus lividus | reverse complement strand
TATATATATATATATATATATATATATATATATATATATATATATATATATATATATATTATGTATAATATAATAGTATAATATAATATATAATAATATAGCAAATAGTGGTAGAAAAATACGCGTCGTCATTGGATAGATCAGTACCACGTGACCTACCTTCAAAAAGTTATATTGTATCATATGTACAATATAACTTTCGGTTTTTGTAGGATAAAGCCCGTGTTAAATGAATGGGGAGAGTATCAATTCTATCGATTGCCTTGTTGCGCGAGCGCGTAATAACAGTAAAATGTTGCGCACAACAGCTTATAACAATGGATACGCGGAGCAACAAAATACGTCACAATAGCTAAATCTGCCACCAAAATTTGGTAAAGATAAAACCAGATGAGGCAAGGTCAAAGATTTAGGGTCTATTTACTATTAATAATAGTGAACGCTCCATCTTGCAACATTACTGGACTATATGAACTTCAAATACTAAATTATCCCTCGTGCAGATCTATTTCACCTCGGCCTGCGGCCTCGGAGAAACACATCTGCACTCGGGATAATTTAGTATTTGTCGTACCTATAATCCAGTATATTGCGCGATAGATTGTACACTATTTATATAATAATATATATACATAGTCTTTGCATCCTTCTTAACATTGTTACTAACTAGTGAAACAGCATAATATACATGTACAATATCGCATGTCTACAAAATTGATAATGGAATATGTTTATCGTAAAATGCTTTATCTTTATTAGTTTTGTCATGAAAAAGATATAAACATAGGCCTCTTTTATGTGTGTCAATTAAGTTAATTCCAAATTAGCCTCGTAAGGTAGGCCCCTAATATGCTGAATCGTCCTACTTTTACAGATAAAAATAATCTTTTCTGGAATTGATTTGAGATAGTTATCTCTCCTTGTTTGATCTGTCAGATCGAATAGTACATCTTAACCTGATTTGCTTAATAAGTGATTGAAAAAAACTTTAAAAACCACAACAGAAAACCTGAATTATTAGTCATTGATGTTTGAAGTTAATTGAGGTTTGAAGTTTTATCAACAACATAATAAGCATAATGTAGGCCTACATGGGTATGTTCAAGAATTTAATGATTAAAATATGCAATGCAGGTATAATTACATACATTACTCAAAATTATGTAATTATACCTGTATTGCATAATTTAATAGAGGTGAATAAAGCATGTTACAAAGACACGGAAATTATGAAGTAGTTGATATCAAAAGATAGCACAAGCATGACAAGTGCTAGGACAGATTGATCCTTTTTGACACAAAAAGTTATATAAAATGTTTTCTATATTATTTTGTTCTAATTAAATCGTTGTGCAATACTAATTACTATTCTTTAAGCAACAATATGCTCTTAACATTTCAAGCAAATAATTGTATTGTATTTTACTTTATTCGTTTGATTTGCAAGCAACAAAAAGGAAACAATACATTATTTTATGTTAAATATTTACGAAAAGCGTGTTTTGTCTTCTTCTTTAAAACCTATTTTGGTATACAATTCCATAGTTTTACTAGAACGAGAGATATTGAAAATGACCATGAGTTGTTTTAAATTTTGGAGGACATACGGAGACATCTACTTTCCTCTAGTTGCATAATCATGGTGAATTGTTTGAGAGTTTGGTACGTTACTCTGAAGTAAGTCAGATACACAAAATATTGGTGCCAAGATTATGCATTTTATAAATCTGTAGTATTTTTAGCTTTTGAAATAGAGGCGTATGGTTTTCTAAATGCACTGAAAGTCATGACTCGCATTGTCATTTTCGGACTCGGTAATATACAATTCAAGTTGGAGTGATATGTTGGAGACTTAATTGAACTGATGTTTCTAATTTTATATGATTATAATCTAGATTAGTTGTAACAGTTATCTTTTTTTTCTTTGTTAATATTTGATTGAAAGATGTTTTGTTATTGTGTATGATTTTGTTCAGTTGTTTATTTTAATACAGGGCCCTCTTGTAAAACAGTGCTGTGATCTCTGTTGAGGCCACCCTGGATAAATATGACTGAATAAATAAATAAATAAAAAGGTATTTTACTCCCCAGACCTCAATACCATATGATTTGAGGTTCTATAAAATGATTCATATAATAGTAGGAACAAAATATCTTAACCACTTAAACCTTTTTATGTTATGATTTGGGTATGATTTGTCAAATATAAAAAGTGGCAGTGCTTACTTCACGTACGTATCTCTCTTTGATGATTTATGTTTCCTTTTACCTTCTATTTCCCTGTGCCTTGTTTTAATGATTTATAATTTTTCTTTTGGTAAACAGTGAATTTATTGGCAGAGTACCAGTCTTGATTTTTATAATCGAATTCTTTCTGACCAGCTTTGAATGACCTCAAACAGTGCAATGACACCTAACCTGATTGATGTAATATAAGATAAATTCATCAACAATATTTTTAGTTAATGACCTAATGTTGATCTATTACTGGTATATGGAATGAATCTGATACTTTATCTTGCATAGTATAATTGAACTGACGAGGACTTAATCTGAATGAGAATATATCATTGATATGATGGTTTCCCCCTTTTTATTGTCTACATGGTGTATGGGATGTTAAGATAAGACAAAGATCAAACTCGGCACTTGAAGATACCAATGTCGAAAAGGTCATCTGGTGACCGTAGGACTTAATTACAGTAAGCCTACAATGCATCCCAGAAAAAAAGGTGGAATAATTATGGTCAGTATTTTTTTTATCGGTGAAATTAAACAACTAATGGATATCAAAGCCAGTACGAAATAACAGCCACGTATAGCACCACCTCAAGTATTCAACTACTCGATTCTGCCCCGATTCCTGACCCATAATGCAACATCCTGATAGTGTAGTCTTATAATTCAGGCTCATTTGAATGAAAACATACTTTTCACTTCTCAATGAATTTACACGGTGATAATTAGGTTGCAAAGTAAGCAAAACACACATTTTCCCCCTAAAAACATTTTGGATTCCCAATACAAATTAAATTGTATGTTAAGTTATACATCGTTTTGTTAATAGTTATCTCAAAGGTGTACTTTAAGACTAGCTATTTATAACACAGTCAATTAGAATGTTGCTCAGTTTGTTCTCGCTTTAAATGCATGTTCATATTTTCTCCATTCTTTTTACACATAATACAACATAAAAGAGCCGCGCATGGATGAGCAAGAAGATTTTGAAATTTAAATGTCAAAATCAAATCAAGGCTCAAACTGACCTTCTTTTGATGTCATTTCGTGGTAAATTTCTGCTCGCGCTTCGCGCTTGAATGATTTAAACAAAACATTTTGAATCGCCAATCATTACATAGATTTACATAGATTTACATAGATTTAAATGCTTTCAGGTTATAACTGTTTCTGCTCGCGCTTCGGATTTTTCTAAAAATTTAAGTTGTTTAATAAAAAAAGGTGGACAAAAGTGCTCAAACTGCTCTCTTTTCTGGGTAATTTCATGGCAAATTTGTACTCACGTTTCGCGCTTGAATAATTTAAACAAAACAAATTTGTATCGCTAATACATTAGGGAGCTTAAAATGTTGTCCTTTCAGGTAATTTAATGGCAAAATTTGCGCTCTTGCTTCGCGCTCGCAACGTTTGATATATATAGATTATATGATATAATTGGGCAATAATCGTGTTCATGATGGAAATTTAAACTACGTATTCAAACCACAAAAGTGTTTGAAATAATCCGACTTTTATTTTTTAATTTTTTTTAGTGTATGTTTTCAGAGGATTAAAAACAAAATGGTTTAAATGCCTCAATTTACGTCAGTATAGGACTACATCGGGAATGTCTTAAACTCGCGCTTCGGGGCGTTTTAAACAATTTATCTGGGTCCCAGTGGAAATTCTCCTTTAAAATATTGTTCTGGTCATGAAATCGATCGACATGTAGAAAACACCGTCTAAAATTGCTTTTGATAGCAACATACCTAAGCATTATTGTTTGTCTTATGTGAAATCACCAAAGAGATAAGAATTTAAACCAATTCTGTTTAGAGTCACATTTATTATAAATAGCAATGCATGTATGGGACTACACACAAATTTTCGGCTCGAGCATTTCAAATATTTTGGGTCATGAGGGCAATTGGAGAGTAATCTTTCACAGAGATTTCCTTTTACTGTTATTTTTTATATTCTTTCTAAATAGCATGGAAATAAATTATGTTCATTTTCCCCACTACACCATAGTTCTCTTCAACGGTTTCAAATGGCATTTTTACCAAGCAATAATTATACATGTATTTAGCAACTTACTTGTCTGTTATGTTGTCTATGTATGGTCTCCTTAACCAGTACTCGATTAATTTGGCGATGATTAGTGCAGCAGTCAGACCAGATAATGTCAAGAGGAAGCTCATTTCGTTTCCAGCTAAAATAGAAAAGCATATGCTGGAATGTTCAATTCAGTTCATTTCGCTGTGCAGCAAAAACAGCATAAAGATGTGAAATCACACATGAAGCAATTTAGACAAGATGTTTTTGCGGTGTCATTATTCATTTATTCATTTATTCAAAATTGATTTAGATATGTATGTATATATCTATTTATTAACAATATTTCAACAGTATATAATGCATAACGAAAATAAATGATGTGTTAAAACATTGGGTTACCTTGTAGTTGTGGAGCTTTTCCAATGAAGCCTAAAATATTATCTTATTAAGTTGTGGATAATAACAACGGGTATTAATTTGCTGAAGCTTTGGTAAATCGGGGCAATATTATGATTTATACTCGAGTATCATCTCACTTATCCATCTTACAAAAGTGTGGTGGCCGTTGAATCCCTTTTCATCCGTTTATTCTTTGTGAAATTTCGAAACTTTAGTTTTAAATATTTTCCTTATTTTTATTTTTTCGTCAATAATGTATTTCTTTTTCTTTAAATTATTATTATTATTATTATTATTATTCATGGTTTATTTCAAGTTGTATCTTGCAGTCGTTGGATGGATTGCACACAATTTACATTCATAAAAAAAATACAAACAAGGTACATACATAATCAACGTAAGTATGATAAACTTTACAAACCATAACAATATATCTCATTAAAAATGTTGATACAAGTGAGAAGAAGAATAAAATTCCATGGAGAGAATGAAAACAATTTAATATCGATTAGTCAGATGCGTCAGATGCGGTACTTTGATTGCAAGGATTGTGGTTTTCAGATATGCAACAATGATACTTTAGCAGAAATATATTTGATTAAATTAAATGATTTAGTAAAAAGGTAAATACTAGGTGCACAAAATGCTTTACATACTGGGTCAAGGAATGTGCAATATCAAATTAACAAAATCTTTATAGTTGAGGTATGTTGGAATATATTTTTAACCAAATTTGTCAAATGTAATGTATGGGTGCGGCTAATGACCTTTTAAGAATTGTTTTAATATCATGTCAGTGAATAGATATATGGATATCGTTTTGTGTTAAATATCCAACCATAGTCTATCAGATATAAGAACAAATATGCACAACAAAATTGATAGTAAAAAACAGGGATATAAAAATTTAAATAACAAGATATTAATCAGTACTTATCCGGATTTCCTAGTCACAAATGGATACAGTTAATAGCTATGTAGAAAATATGTATCAACACAGTTAAAGGCAGGTGAGTATTTAATCTTTTAATACTTATGTACATTTTAGTTTGAGTGTTTAATGATTAAAGAATTAAAATATCAAACGCATTCTTTTCGTAATTGTGTACATGTATATCAAAATTAATAGTTGAAAACTGACTTAGATATAAACGTTATTATCAATGTGTAAAAAAGGGAATATATACTTATAATTCTGCTATGAATCATTATTGCACAATAATAATAATGTTTGCATTGCGAGTACTGCCGTACATTGGAAATATCAAGTTTTTTTTATTTTTTTTACTTCAAAGTTTAGTTCAATAGCCTTATCAAATAAGGAAGAAATAAAAAATGGCCGTTTGAGCAGTTATATTGCAGAATACGATTTGAGAAAGATCGGCCTCGTGGGAAAAAACCCATCGGTCTCGTGGACCCTCGGTCTAGTGGACCCTAGGCTCGTGGGAAAATACTCGGCCTCGTGGGCGCTCGGCCTAGTGGACCCTCCCCGAAGATTCATCGAATCGAAAGATTGGCAGATTAAAAAGAGAAACATGAGCTACGACCAGAGTTCATTTTTTCATTTCTTTCGCCTATAAAATTGATACCATGAATCACAAAAGATCTCTCAATATACATAAAAAGATACAATAATAAAACAATACAACAAACAAATCCTAATTCATCCCCCCGTAAAAAATAAACAAAACAAAACAAAAAACAACCCCCCCCCCACAAAAAAACACAAACAAACAAACAAACAAACAACCAACCAAAACAAAGCAAAAAAAAAAAATTACTTTAATTTCATTTAGTTTTAAAAGAACATCGCGTTTGGGGTGTTTTATTGTCACTTTGTATTGCGTTCCATTGCACCGGTCTAAAAGTCGATAAAATGATGAAACGCCTCCCCCCCCTTTTTTTTTGGTTGTTGAGAGAAAACAGTAAAAATGCAGAAAGTAATAAATTGATACGATCTTGTAAAGCACCTATCACCTCAAGTCAACATATAAAACATTAATTAAACATATCGTAATACAAAACAATGTATACTTACATTTTCATTCTACGGTTTAACCGGAAGAATATAGATTAAAGAAGTCTCTGAAGAACCCTCAAAATATTCATATACTAGCACACTGGTAATGAGAAACAATTTGCTTTCATCGTGCTATTTATACTTCGAACCTAACTTTACAAAACTGATGAAAATGATATTGACAGGAGTACTTTGGAATATTTTAATAGTTAGCTATTATATGAATAGATAATGACCTTGCTTCAGTCACGGGCTGCATGTGTGGACGCACCATCGCTTATTCACGAGGTGGGTGTACACACGCAGTGGCAATTACACAGTAAAACGATGTTTAAAATATGATTTACAAAGTTTACCAAAGTTTTTAAAAAATGTCTTAAATAATTTCAAATATTTTCGATTTCAACCCTTTACAGTCGCGAAGACGTCGCGGAGTCTCATGAGACGTACGCCGCAGAAACGTTAACGAAATCGTACACATTTTTTTTTTTAAAGACGTTAATTAATTTTGTTTCATTATCCTACGTTGTTAGTAATTTTCTCCTTAAAAGTTCCAGAAAAGTTCGAACACTTGTAGTCTTACTGCACAATTTGCAGTAAAATTACAGAAAAATTGGTATATGGGATATGAAATTTTACCAATTTCCTGTAAAAAAAAAGAGAGAGAGAGAGAAAAAAAGAAGAATTTTTCCTTTTTCAAAACAGACCTGTTCAGGTAAATTGCAGAAAATTTCCAGACTACAGAAGAGGTATGTTTAAGTCTTTTATTACAGGGAATTTGTATAAATTTCGTACCAATATTCTGTAATTTTAGTGCAAATTGTGCAGTAAGACTACAGGTGTTCTTGAACATTGTTGTAGCCCTGCTGCATCTAAAACTTATCTGTTTTTTAGCGCCGTATCCAACACACTGCAGAGACTTGTGCCCTGTAACACAAAGACCTACGATCGATAAAAAGATACGATTGATTTTTTTTTTCTCGCAGCCTCATCACGGACACTCACAGGGTACTCCAAAGTTGATGATCTTAATCCTAACCCTATATAGCCCTAACCCTTTTCTTAATGAGGCTACCGAGAAAAAATATCGATCGTAACTTTTTATCGATCGTAAGTCTTTGTGTCTCTGCAGTGTCGTGGATGGTAAAGGGAAAGTTCACCCTGGAATTTTATTGGTTTTAAAAAATGCAGAAAAATAAAATAAAAATATGAGTGAAGGTTTGGGGAAAATCGACCAAAATATGATGAAGTTATGAATATTCAAAGTTTTGATTCTGTGACGTCACATGCGAGCAGGTCTCCTATGTGTTATGTAGTGTAAATTCCATAAAATTTCATTTTTTTTTCAGAAGAAAATAATTATGTCACCTGTGCGGTCGATATACCATCAAACATAATTATGTTCATATACATGACTATATCAAATTGCCCATTCCTTTATCAAAAACCATGACAAAAAGACAAATTTATGGAATTTTCATACACAACCAATGGGAGAGCTGCTCGCACGTGACGTCACAGAATCAAAACTTTAAATATTCATAACTTCGCTATTTTTTGGTCGATTTTCTTCAAACTTTCACTAATATTTTTCTATCATTTTTCTTCATTTTTTAAGACTAATAAAATTCCAGGGTGAACTTCCCTTTTAAACTTGAAGGCTCGAATTCTCAAAAGCGGTCTAACTTTAAGCTTAGCTTAAATCTGTGGTTTAACTATGGCTTGCTAAAGGAAATCACTCTGTCTATGTTGCATGTTCCTATCACCTTCACTGAATTCTGGAATCGTGTTTTAATTGTAAGGGAAACTGTTGGACTTATCATTCACAAGCAGTTTTAATAGTTTCATTACCAAAACTTATGATGAATCGAACATCTACCTTTCGGGATTGAGCCCCTATTAGCAAGCCATAGTTAAACCACAGGTTTAGGCTATATTAGGCTTAAAGTTAGACGGTTTTTGAGAATACGGGCCCTTAAGTGTACCCTTCAGACGATAAACTCCAAAACTGAAGAATCAAAATGATAAAATTCTGGGTACAAAGGGGGCCATGTACGCCATTCCGGGTGAAATATTTCCATTATGGCCATGTGTCACAAGTTGGGGTATTGTTAAAGGGTGGAGGCGTTACATTTTGGAGGGAAAATCATCACATTTTTTCACATAGCATGAAAATGATGTACAGTCATAAGCTGTGCAATAATTCATATTGTAGTTAATTTATCAGGCTACATGTCTGTGAAGTTTCAGCTTCGTTATATGCTCATAGTTTTAATACAAAGATACTTTTAGTGGAGTAGGGTGAGGATCCTACGGTGGAGGATCCTACGGTGGAGGCACGTGTTAAAGCATAGGGGATTCCCATTTTTGTTACTTCCTTATTGTTTGCTGCGTTTGCAGCCAATTGGTCTTATGGGTTGAGTGATATATCATTCTCTTGGGAATTTATGTGGTTCTAGATAAATGTGAAGAAGATTTTTCAAAGGTAATTTAATCAATTAATTAATCAATCAAAACAAACTTAATGCACACATCCTCATAGACAATGCATTGCAGACATCAAAAATTGTCACATGCAATTTTATAACAATAATTGTAATTGTTTCGCCATTTTCTTTGCATGCATGTAAAAACACAATTAAGTGGAAACATATTACTTGCAATAAACTTTGTGTGAGTTGTAATGCAAGTGTAAAAGACAGGATTTCTGCCCTTTTCCCACTATTTTTTCTTCTTTTTTGACACCCTGTAGCGCGGTTGGAAAAAATAATTTTGTATTACAAGTTTTATATATTTTTTAGAAGCATAGCGTCTTATTTACACAATCCACGATGATTCATTTCATTTGGTGAAAAGATTAAGAAATTATTCGCCGGTAAAATTGTGAAGTTTTTCAAACCATTTCAAACACACCTTATAGTTATACAGGCACAAAAATATGTTATTCATCCTCTCAATCTCTGCTTTCAATATAAACCCCTCAAAAAATGTCTTGCAATTCAACTTTGAGCCCTCATATCTTTTTATTTGATTGTTTATGATGGTTAAATTTGATATCATTGGAAAGTTGATTTATTCCTTGTCACATTGATACCCCATTTGTGATGGTTATGTTATGCTTGAATGCACAGTACTCGCAAACTCGAATGAAAGTCAGAAAAGGAAAGTTGCCAAATGAATGGCTATTGCTTACATCGAGTTCTTAACTGTATAAAAGGTTTTTGTGAGACTTTTGTGTTTCTTTGTGTTTGTTTGGTTTGTGCGTTAGGCGCTCAATACAATGTTGGATACTCTTGGTTGAATGTCAAATAATGTTTCAGGTAATTTAAGGTAGTATTTGTTGTTAATTTGTTTGTAAAAAGAACTGTTTTTAATAACCAGCGAGTGGTTTGAGCATTACTTGTGTATTGGTTACATACAGGTTATTCATTGCAAGTTTCCAGCATAACAAATTCGCTACTCATCTCTTTTTCATCCATCTCCAACAAACAAAGCAAGCAGTATCAAAACAAACTTTTTTTGTGTGTCCATTTCAGCACACAATCGTCTCTGTTCTTGAACCGTATTTATCCTCTTTCACTCCCCCTCCCTCTGTCTCTAAAAATAAACAAAAACAACATTGCTCGGGCCTTCTCAACATTTGATAAGCGCGCCATCCTAGCTTTATCAAACGACTACTCATGAAAAATAAGCACTGCCAAGCAAAAAGCTTGGGCAAGGCACATTTCATCTTCCAAATAATAAGTGAAAACATTGAGGAATAATGCATGACCCATTTAATGATACTCAATAGAAACTCTGCCTTTCAACAATAGCCATTCATTTGGCAACTTTCCACTTCTGACTTTGATTTGTATTCGGGAATACTGTGCATTCAAGCATTGCACAACCTTTACAAATGGGGTATCAGTGTAAAGAGGAATAAATGAACTTTCCAATGGTATGAAATTAATGAATTATAGACAATTAACAAAAAAGATACGAGGACTCAAAGTTGAATTGCAAGACACCTTTTGAGGGGTTTATATATACTTTTATACATGTCTGACTGACTTACTACTAAGAAACTAGAGATGTTTGATTGTGACAATGTACATTTCTACAATTTTTTGGACATGTTACGCATTTTCCACCCAACTCATGACATGTGGCCTGATACATTTGTGTTGTATGGCCTAAATTTACCTTGAACGGAGCGAGACCAACTGAGGTCAATTTGACCAGAAGAGTGAATGCCAACAGCAGCGGATATATCATGTTAGTGCGGGGCAGCCTATTGAACTTTGTATAAATGGAAACTCAATCGCCCTGGTCAATTCTTCACGTTAAAGTTTCACGACTATTATTGTTGCTTGTGTATGGCTGAACAATCACTATTCACTGTGTGTCGGCCATGATGGCAGGAACTACAGCTTTAAGAGTGAAGCTGGCTTCAATATCTTTTCTTCTAGCTGTTTTTGGAGCAGTTTTATTGCAGTATACCGCTGATGGAGATGGGTGGTTATGGCAACGCATGCTGACAGGTAAAGTAGCTTTTAGAGTGCTCTTGCAGATGAGTTAATGCGAGCTTGTAGGCCTATACGTAAAGGATCCATGATACACTGTAATGAAGTTATACCACTGATCTCTACCCAAAAATCACATAGAGATCAGTGAGTTATACACAGTGCCGTGACATACCGTATTCATATAATTTATTCATATTCGCATTTATTCATATTCACTAACCGTGACCTACCGTGCATGATGTAGGCATTCTGTGTAGTGTTGCAATTTATTGATCGGCGTAAATTTTTAGAGTAGTGTGCACCAAAAATTAATAGTAAGAACTAAATTGATACACATAATCTATCCTCTATGTGACCCCACTGGAGTGGGTCACCCCCCCCCCCCTTGCGTACCGTGCATGTGATGTAAAATATTTTACTTTGGGGTGTAATAATTAATGTCTGTCTGCTGTCTTCTTTTCCAATTCAACTTCTAACATGTTTAACTTTTATTTGCAATTATCCCTGTATTGAGGCTCTATCTCTCAGCTCAGCTCAGCTAGTTTAACCAATAGTCTCGTATATTCTCACTTTCCATAAAAATAGTCAAAATAACGAAATAATTTCCGTTTAAGTTCAGTTTCAAATGTTTATTATGAATTATTCTGTACAAATACAAAAAGCCCGAGAAGTCTTGTCCTTTTCGCGAGAGAGTTATTATAACCAAAAATAACATTTATAGCGCTCTTTAATGAGTATACTCATGTATCACAGTACTTTACAATACAGGTTTACAGCTATCCACCTCTCTGTGCCTAACGTAGACAGACAAATTTATACCTTACTCGATCAGCGCAGCCCCGAAGTAGGCCTATAGTTTGCAGGCACAAAACCATGATATTTGCTTAGTAGGGTCTGAAGTGCAAGACTAGATTCATTTGATTCATTTGTGTACTGAAGCTTCTCTCATCTGACACAGACAGTTTGGAGGCTAGCTAGCCTCCTCCTCCGCCCTAGACCCTAGACAGTAAATTGTTAAAGTTTCAAATTTGAGTTTGCGCTTGTAGACTAGCTTCCGAGGAAGAATTACATGTGTGTTGGGGTATGTAAATCTATTGTTTGACCCCACGTTGAGTACAGACGCTGACCTCAAACTGAGGACAGGCCGCACGCGAATCCATCCTTGCTAGTATGTGATACGCCACGACAAGCTCGGCACGTCCACGCGAGTTCGATTGCGACCTTGGCGGTCGCATTATGT
>CALNVZ010000641.1:18553386-18565170 GCA_940671915.1 Paracentrotus lividus | reverse complement strand
ATTTCCTTTGAAATAAGGTATCTTGTTGCTTTAATCCAGTCGGGTGCATTAAAGTCTCAAAATTTGGCCTCTTGCCGCTCACCTATATACAATATAAAGAGTGCGTAAAACTTTTGAAATGGCTGCCAAATTAATAATATGTGATTCTGGATTTTAAAAATATATATATATATATCTATGGAAAGCTCAAAGACTCAACTGTTCCATGACGCCCAAGCGAATTTATCCCGTCTTAATGTGAAGATATGGTTCACAGTGTTAAAATGCTCGAATTTAACAGTGTGGAGATGATTTCACACTGTGTTCACAATAATATGTTCACATTGCGTTTCACTGTGTGTCTCACACTGTTGGACACTGTGTTCTTTCGAGCAGGGCTAGTGCTCACCCAAGCATGAAGTTTATATGCTTTTTGATGTCATATAACCTAGAGTTACACTCACTTTACTGGTATTGCAACATAGCTAAATGCGGACATTTTTTTTCATAGTTCCAAGTATTATGTTATCATGATTAATTCGTGGCCAGAGATTTTGCGATTATTTTTTGTATATTCTGAAAGAGGAGACTTGTCCCTTTTCATTCCTGATATCAGTAAATACTCAGACAGGTGCACTTTTTTAAACAAAGGGGTGACAAATGAACAAAGGCCCCTAAAAATGACATTTTAAGAGGTGGGGATTATCAGTGAATAAAATTATTAAGGAGGAGTCAAATTTCTGAAATATGACAATATATAAAAGACGTGTAAATATGAAATAATGCACGCATTTAGCGATGTTGCAATACCAGTGCTAGTGAGTGTACATTAAAACCGTTTCCTCAAGAATTTTTATTATTTTTTTTTGCGGCCATTTCAAAAGTTCCATTTCTTAAGACTATCCGTTGATCACCAATTTGCAAATAATCTTCTTTCGAGAGGACAAGGTACTGTTGACAAAGCTGCAGTAAGTAAACAATGTCCTTCTATGAAGATTTTCACGAACTTTATTATATTTCTATATGTTTATGAAAGGATAGTCGGAGACGAGCCAGACAGAAGCTCAGATGGATGATTGACATAAAAGAATTAACAGACCCCTTCCTCGTCACAAATTATAGTCTAGCCCAAAGACAGTTATATTTGAAAACCATCATCAACATGATCACAGAAGGTCAGACATGACATTTATGACAACGATCGATCGATTATTTGAACTTTCCTTCTCAAATGGGAAAAAGCTTACATTAGTGTTTCAATAATAGTTATTTCGCTTTGGCAAAAATGATGGTATAATTTGTTTTTAACGTCCCGTTTCTTTTCTTTCTTTTTTTCTTCTTTAAGTTTTAGTTCACATTTTGTATCCCTGAGATGAGAATGACGAAATTCGATGTCCAAATTGAAAAAAAACCCCCCATAACAACAACAAATATAACAACAACAAAAATAAACCAACAAACTTACACTTTAAAAATGAAACTAATTGTCCTAATTGACTTTAATAAATATATAGGCCTAAAGTTAACCACTTTTAATGCCCATGCATTCAAGGTATCATTCTCCTAATACAATTTTGGTATTTTGGATTTGGCTGTATTTTATTTATTTAGTCAAGTATTGATTCAACAGAATTTTTAAAAGTGCTATTTTCACCCATTCTTCTAGCTATTACCAACTTTATGTGCATAGGCAATCGCGGCACCCTTGGCACATCACCTTACATTCCTGTCGATACACCTTTAGGCGAAAAGCGAATAAGAACGGATTAATGCAAGCATTAAGATTTGCTAGAATAACCTGAAACTTATACCACGAAGATTCAAAATCCACGTTTGCACCAAAATTATAGGACAAGAACGTCCACTGATTCGGCGACCAGCAAATGAGGTAAATAATATACATGGCGAGCAAAACCCTAGTCGTGTTGCGTCGTTGGAGTTTTGCTCCTGATATAGGTTTCTTCTCCGCAAAAGGAATGTGGCCCTCCATGGTGGCGCCCTTCAACTGATCAACAGATTGGGGTTGCTCTGTAGACGCTATCCGCCGATCGACATTCGGAACTTGTAGGTGTGTTCGCATTACCCCTCTAAACGTACTAAAGCTTTTGTTTTCACAATCACTAGTTCCTCCCATATTTCTTTGCAAATCTTCTGCGTCCTGAAGCTGTTTGTCAGGTCCTCTATTATCACCATGTTCGGTAGTATAATTGTCGGCTAATGATGTCTTCGGAATCGGCAACATTCTAAAGCGATGCAACTGCCCAGTCCCTCGCTCGACTGCCACTTTATTCAGCCGTTGGAACTTGAGAGTAACAGCTACAAATGAAAACGTCATGATGCAAACAGGAATTAAATATTCCCAGAAAAATAACAAAATCAGGATCTCCATGTTGCTATCAAACACGCAGTCGCCATCGGATATCTCATAGTGAAGTGTGGCATTTAAAAGCTGAAATAATGCACCGAGAACCCATGGAGAAACGATGAGGAACCGAAGAGCACGCTTCTTGAAATAAGTTGGATACCAAATAGGATGAACTACAGCCAGATAACGCTCGATCGACAGCGCCACCATGTTGAAAGTAGATATGGCAAAACATCCAAAGATGAGTACAAACGAATTCCATAGTTTGCAATAGATGACAGCTCCGACGCCTGTCTTCTTCGATGACCGGATTCCAGCGATGTCTGCTACGGTGGCGGATAGGAGCAGAGCGGATGCCAGACCATCGGCAACGGCCTGGTTGACGATGAGGAGATTGGTGTTGTTACGAACAGAACGACGACAAAGAACGACGACGCAGGTCAGGTTTCCCAACATCCCAAGAAACCCGATGACGATCTGACATAATTGGGTCCATGTCACGACTTGTGACTCATCATCCGTATCATCCACCTGAGAAGCAGAGCTGTTGCTACGAAGCAACGATTCATTCATTTCTGAAGACCACATGCTGATGCTTTTCCTTAAGATTCGTCAATCTGGAACAGGTTTTCCAAAAATATGAGGGCACACCGATGGTCTGTTTGTAGAAGATACTAGTGAGAATATATATAATATTAAGCGAGGACATGCCAATCATATTTCCAACTTAAGTTTCATTTCTTTTTGTAACACTCCAACTGATCATGGTGATAGGGCAGAGTAATAATCTCATCACTCTTTGTAATATCGTAGCAAAATTTGGTGGTGGTTGGCTAGAAGTATTCATCTCATTATCGATTCTACAATGAGTGATAATGTTAACCATTGTTTTGCAGAGCTGCGTGCTCTTCTGATACGTCTGACTGTTTGCCAATATTATTAGTGGGACGCGTACCAAATGACAGAGACGAGCGTGAAGTGGTCATGGTGTATTTCAACAATTATAAACTTAAGAAAGAATGATCAATGACAACCTGGGTAAGGATAAAATAAACCCCCCCCCCTCCCCCACAGGGACGTATCCAGAATTAGAGGGAGAAGGCTGTATTGGATGACTTTAAATGATACTCCGTAACCTCTGATACGCCATGGATACGTGATTGCTCCTCACAATGAAGGGGTTGTGTGCGCGGGGTGGGTGGATTGGGCCGGGGGTCAGAGTTTTAGTTGAAATACACGCATACTTTGCCCCCCCCCCTAAAAAAATAAGAGGGGCTACTTCATTATTATAGACATCAATGCAAAACAGCGTCTCTCTCTCTCTCTCTCTCTCTCTTTCTCTTTGTCCTTTTTTTTAAATGACAGATTACTCGATAGGGATACATGACAGTGTGACGGTGAAATAAAGCACACACTGCACAATACTTAATTGATAGAACGTGTTCTTTTAAAAGGATGGCACTATGATGATGATTTCAATACCTCATGCTTAATTATTTCTACAAATATGCCGTCTTTTAAAAGTAAATTTAACAGATGAGGAAAGGAAATAGAAAAGAGCGATCGTTATAAAATCGTGCATAATAATTATTATGCTATGCTTATAAGTTTTACATTGAAAAGGTATACAGCTCCGTATATTATCTTCCTCTCTCCTTTTCTCTTTCTCTTGTCATATTTCACCAGAGACTGTTTACACATTTCGTATAATTATTATTCTCGTGGCAAATGAATAAGGCCCAAAAGGTACGTAGCATATACAATGAAAAAAAAAAAAAAATAAATAAATTAAAAAAAAAAACCGCCCAATGAAGGGTATCGCCAAGCATTATAGCAATTGAAAAAAAAAAAATAAATAAATAAATTAAAAAAAAACCGCATCACCAAGAGGAGAGGGATTCACTTACGCTGTTGCCAATGAAAATTCTAGTTCTGTATTGCGGACAGTTTAATTGTTTCTTTATTGCACCACCTATTGAGTTATAACCAATTCTTATGCCTATAGTATTGTAGCGAGTGGCGTATCTAGGGGGGGGGCAAGGGGGCACGTCCCCGGGCGGAGCTTCAGGGGGCGCAAAAAAGGAAAAGGAAAAAAAAAAAAAAAAAAAGAAGAAGAAGAGAGAAGAAAAAGAAAGAAAGAAGAAAAAGAAGGAGAGGAAGAAAAAGGAGGTCGGTGATCCACAGTGAATATTGGGATCAGTTTCCTCCCATTATTAATTTGGCGCCTCCTACATAGCACCACTAAGTTTATACTTTTGGCGCCCCAAAGTTCTAGTAATTTTAGGTTTAGTACCTTCTATCTTCAAAATTGTAGATCAAATCGGCGCCCTTTAACTTCAATTAGCGTCCTTTTATAAAGTTAGACATTTGTGTGCCCCCGGTGTGCCCTCCTAATCCTATTTAAGACCAATTTGACATCCCCTGAGTTTCAATTTAATTTAGAGCCCCTTTAAATAGTTTAAGATCAATATGGCGCCTCAAATTTCAAGATCAATTTGCTCCCCCCCTCCCGCTTCAGATAAACATGAAGGTCCTCTAAGTAAAATGATTTTTTTTTCTGTCCATGTTTTTCTCGCTGCCTAATACTCCCTTTTTTGTTCTTCATTGTCAATTGTCTTTGTTTCGGTATTATGACCGTTCGGTATCAAGACCTGTTCCTTGCAAAGTTTATTCAAGTTTAGAGCTTTAGATTTTCGCTCGCGCTTCTCGCTCGCATTATATTATATGTTTCAAAATCATTTAAGGAGGACCACAAAAAAAATATTAAAATTATTATCCTACTAAAAAAAAACTTGCATAGGCCTACAACTCCCAAAACATTTTGTGCAATAGGCCTTTTGACACTCTGAAGGTAAGGCCTTTTTTTTTTTTATTGTACCTTCGTTGATAACGAAATCTGTATACATGATTCGAGTAATGCAAGAACTGAAAATTTCCGCTCGCGCTTCGCGCTCGCATTATAATTAAAATATTTGAGAGGAAAAAAAAAATTTATAAGCTACGTGTATGTATGGACAGCAAATCATCCCAGGTCTGGGGACATGTATATATGCCACTGGTACAATAAACTAAAACACATCGTTGCGCAAAACTGGAGTAGACCGGGGGGGGGGCGCAACGGCGCACTTGACCCTAGAAAGCCACTGTACTGTAGTTGCTTCAGCAATCGGATTTTCACACTTCCTATAATGTGCTGGATAATCACGACCTCCGATTTGGCACGCCCCCCAAGCAAAAGCCAAAAGACTCCAAGTTTTTTTTCTTCTCTTAATTGCCTTTACTACCTCCGGGCATTAGTCATCTGCAACATAAACGTAACAATTACGGTAAAAAAACTAAAGTCAAAACACCAAGGTGATATATGTATTTAAGCGCTTATATAAATGTAACATTTATATTATTTAACAAGTAAAAAAATACTTTGGGAGAGAAATAATTTGGATCATCTTTCTATATATTTACTGATAATCCTCAACTCCAAGATTTCATTTCGGGGCAATTGTTCTTTAGTCTCCTTCAGTTTTTCAGAATGACAGCCCAAATCATACTGTTCAGAATTAAAAGGGACTTAGTCTCCTATTATAGCCTATACAAAAAGTGTGGAAAATACTCTGCCATAAATTAAATATAACACCATATTATAAAAGACTTGTAATATCTAAAAATGCACGACATTCAGTATTGTGTTGCAAAACTTATTGGAAGTGAGTCAGTGTGAGTCTAATTAAATGGAAATATTGAAATGTTGTATAAAGTATTATATCCCTTATAGTATCTAAGATTGTTTGCATTGAGAGTGTACACAAGGAGAAAAAGAATAGTTTAACTAAGAAAAACGTTTCTCAAGAAATAGTTCGTTTTTCTTCTGACGTCACGCATAGTCATTTTTCCCTAGGGAAAAACTGGACTATACGTTTTTCCGACCCCCCCCCACCTCTATTCACGAGTTGCGCATACGCAACGCAAGCGGTGCTACTCTGCTGCTTTACCTGAATTCTCCACTGCATGCCACGGGAAACTTTCGGCGAGCTGCACTGACCAGGTGCGCTTACATAACAGACGATCGATTAGGCAAGACAAGTATTTTATTGGATCCAGAAGAAAGGTAAGCATAGACTATATAATTTTGTCATTAAAAAAATTAAAAGGAATGGTATTATAGTGGAAGGGATATAAAACAATATACAAATGACTCATTCTCAGAACAGGTTAAAACTATTCGCACTCAGGAACATCACATAGTACTATTCTCTCTCGGGCCGATGGCCCATTGTATATTTGTATACTATAGCATTGACATATTCGATTGATTGTCAATATATATATTTCCTAAAAATAGACAATTTGTTTTAAAATATAAACAAAGATAGCGCACTTCCCCCTGATAAGTAAAACATATTACCTGGTGGCTGCTGAGCGTTTTTGAAAGTTGGGGGGGGGGTGGGCTGAGACCATGAAAAACAAAGATCCACAAATTCGCGGTTTTTTCACCTCTATAGGCCTACACGTTTTTCTTTAAAAAATGAGGGCTGTAAACTTGAATTATTATCTAGTGAGATCAAAATGTTCAGTTCATTGAAACATATAGATTTCCTCTCAATTGAATGCATAGTTTTTATGCGAAGTCTGAAAATGGCAATACTACCAAGTAAGTCATCCCTTTTGGAGATAATCCCAGATTCAATAGCAAGAAATACACACCAGTATCCCAATAAAGCGGGTATTTTCTAAAAGCTAAGAATCAATGCTGCAATATGAAATCAAAAACTAAATTTTCATTTCTTTTCATAATTTTTTTATATAACACCACTGCCCCCTCACATTACAATTATTAAATAGGGAAAGTACAATGATATTAATTAACAAATCTCATTCTAGGCTGATTTTTAGAAAAATCCAGCTGAAAAAAAATAAAATCTATTCAATATTCTTGAGATTACGATAATACAATTATTACGTAATTATGAAGCACAAGCATTCATCAGGCGCGGATCCAGGATTTTCCAGAGGGGGGGGGCCCAACTTTGAAAAAAAAAAATCTTGCGATCGGAGCGAGCAAACGAGCGCGAAGCGCGAGTTTAAAACATTCCCCGACATATAGGCCTATGCTGACCTAAAACGAAGAATTTAAACAATTTCATTTTTACTCCTATGAAAACAAATTGATAATATGTACTAGCAAAAAATAATTAAAAAAAAAAATAAAATAACTGATGATTTCAAGAATGTGTTTTATTAATGATAAAAAAAAGAAAGCGAGCGCGAAGCGCGAGCCGAAAATTTGTAGTTATTATTTGAGATAATTGTGCATTTATAGACCCTATTTAGTATCCACGAGCGCGAAGCGTGAGATGAAACTTTAAGGTAAAAAATTTGAATTAATTGTGCATATACCCTACTGAATTGGTATCTGCGAGCGCGAAGCGCGAGCCGAAAATTTTGATTTCGAAATTAGAGTTATTTGTGCATTTATAGCGAGCGCGAAGCGCGAGCTGAAAATTTTTAGGTAAAAATTGGAGTTATTTGTGCATTAGGCCTATGATTTAGTATGAGCGAGCGCGAAGCGCGAGCCGAAAATTTGGGGTTTTAAAAGATATATGGAATAAATAAAGGGGCATTTCTAGCTTTAAAAAAAAATTGTAGATAATTGTGTATCATAGACCCTTTTTAGTATCCGCGAGCGCGAAGCGCGAGCTGAAAAGTTTGAGTTAATTGTTTATTTTATACCCTACTGAATTGGTATCTGCGAGCCGAAAATTTGAGGTTTTAAAAAATATATAGAATAAATAAAGGCGCACTTTGTAGTATAAAAAATATTGTATATAGTTGTGCATTATACCCTTCTGAAATGGAACCTGCGAGCGCGAAGCGCGAGTCGAAAATTTTGAGGTTCTAAAAGTTATATGGAATAAATAAAGGGGCATTTTCTAGTACTAGAAAATGGTAGATAATTGTGTATTATAGACCCTATTTACTATCAGCGAGCGCGAAGCGCGATCCGAAAATTTTTTAGCTGAAAATGGGAGTTATGTGTGCATTATGGTTTAGTATCCGCGATCGCAAAGCGCGAGCCAAGAATTTGGGGGTTTTAAAGATATATGGAATAAATAAAGGGGCATTTCTAGCATTAAAAATTTTGTAGATAATTGTGTATCATAGACCCTATTCAGTATCCGCGAGCGCGAAGCGCGAGCTGAAAAAATTGGGTTAATTGTTTATTATATACCCTACTGAATTGGTATCTGTGAGCCGAAAATTTTGAGCCAAAAATTGTGCATTATGGTTTAGTATCCGCGAGCGCGAAGCGCGAGCCGAAAATTTGGTTTTTTAAAAGTTATATAGAATAAATAAAGGCACACTTCCTAGTATAAAAAATTATAGATAGTTGTGCATTATATACCCTTCTGAATTGGAATCTGCGAGCGCGAAGCGAGAGTCGAAAATGTTGAGGTTTTTAAAGTTATATGAAATAAATAAAGGGGCATTTTCTAGTACTAGAAAATGGTAGATTATTGTGTATAACTATAATAGACCCTATTTAGTATCCGCGAGCGCGAAGCGCGAGCTGAAAAAATTTTAAGGTAAACATTGGAGTTATTATTTGTGCATTATGATTTGGTATATCAGCGAGCGCGAAGCGCGAGCCGAAAATTTGGGGTTTAAAATTTAGAACTATTATTGTACATTTGATTTGGTGTCAGCGAGCGCGAAGCGCGAGCCGAAAATGTGGGGTTTAGAATTTTTTTAAGGTAAAATTTAGAGTTATTATTGTGCATTTTATTTGGCACTAGCGAGCGCGAAGCGCGAGCCAAAAATTTGGGGTTTTAAAAAAGTATTTTGAATTAATAAAGGGGTACTTTCTAATAAACCCATGAGGCCAACTATGTTTCCCAGGAGGCCGAGGGCCCAGGAGGCAGAGGGTCCAAGAGGCCTCTTTTCTTTGTGAAATTTTGAAACTTTAGTTTTAAATATTTTTACTTTTCGTCACTAATGTATTTCTTTTTCTTTAAAAAAGGGCGTTTGAGCAATTATTGCAAAATACAATATGAGAAAATTCGGCCACGTGGGCCCTCCCCAATTAAAGGCCTTAGTTATGGTCGTTTAGAACCAAATAAAGCTATTTCGGCTTTTTATTGAATAAAGTTGGGCGAAAATTGTACAAGCATCGAGCCTTATTCCCTTCTCTTTCTTTCTTTTTCTTCTTTTCTTTCCCTTTTTCCTTCTTTTCTCCCTTTTCTCCTCCTTTTTTTTTTTTTTTTTTTTTTTTTGGGGGGGGGGGGGCCCGGGCCCGTCGGGCCCCCCTGGATCCGCGCCTGTTCATTATGAGTAGGCCTATCAACACTGCTCACAGAGTGTCGATTTATGCGAATTCTCAGGTTTTGCTTTTCATTTCGCACGTGTAACACATGACATAATCAGGAATATGCAACCGCAATGCGAATATTGCGTCTGCGAGAGGAAAAGGAAAAAAAGAGGAAATATAAGGGAATTAAGGGGGGGGCGGGAGAAAAAGAGAAAAAAGGGAGAAAAAAAGAAAGAGGGAAATGATGAAAACTGATAGGAGAAACGGAGGGGGAAAGGAGGATAAGAAGCTAAAAAAGAAAACCAAGGAGGAAAAAATTGGAAGAGAAAAGGAAGAAGAGAAAAGACAAAAGAGAGGGGAAAAAAGCCGGAGAAAAGAAAGGAGAAAAGGAGAAAAGACGGAAGGAAAAGTAACTTGAGAAAACGAAGAAGACTAACGGGGAAGGACATGAAGGAGAAGAAGGAGGAGAAGAAAAAGACATAGGAATTAGGTAAAAAGAAACGAGAAAAGAAAGGCGAAGAGAAAAAGAGAAGAGAAATTAAGAAAGGAGGAGAAGATTATAAGTGAGTTATGCATGCAGAAATTTAAAAAAAAACAAAACAAAAAACAAAAAAAAAACGGGGGGGGGGCAGGGGAAGAAGATAACAAGAAAAAGTCTAAAATGAGCCTGGAGCTCAAGAAAAAGAAGATGGAAGAAGAAGAAGAAGAAAAAAAATGATGATAAGTAGAGGAAAGGAAGAAAAAGGTCAAAGAAACTAAAAGAAGAAAAGGAAGGAACTAGATGAAAAGAAGCTGACTGAATAGTCCATCCGAAGGAATTAATTTCAATTTTTTCTTTTTATTATGATTATTTTTTAATGTGGAGGAATCCCCCCCCCCCCACCTAAAAAAAATCGGGCCCCTACCATAGAAATCCCTTTTCTATGGCCCCTACCATAGAACTCCTACTGATTCTGACTCTCACACTTTGTTGAGTGCTGATTGGCTAATACCCTATCGAAATGTATCGAGATTTTGATTGTGAGTCTCATGATTCGTCGTCATTTGCAACCATCATGTATAACGTACTTATGCTATAAGTTGCTTATATGTAGCACCGAAGCCCGGTTAGCTCAGTCGGTAGAGCATCAGACTTTTAATCTGAGGGTCGCGGGTTCAAGTCCCTCATCGGGCGAGGTTAACTTTTTAATTTTTTTTGCACTACATTTTTTAATTAAGTTAGTATCAAACTGTGAATTTGGACCGGTGTTTGCCTATGGATATGCTTTACAAAAAGTATGGATAATTCGGTGACAAATTGACATCTGTTCATACGGAAACGATGCTGCACATCACTCCAAAACAGTCCCATATGCTGCTATTCGTGTAGCCAGATAGCCTATGTCGCAACTTTGGATTACAATTGATGTGTGGACGTGGACACTCGATCGACTCGACTTCACTGTCTTCGGTTTTTCGAAAAGGTCTAGATCTACACTGTATGCGTGACGTGAACGGATGAACTAAGCTGTTCTTAATCAACATTATCCAGGAAAACCCTGATTTGATATCTATACAAGGGGAGGAGTGAGTGAGTAATTTCTACATCATATGAGACTCGCCAAGTATGAACTTATGATAAAATATGAAGTAATACCCTTTTCAGACTGCTATTTCTTAACCCCGTACTATCCTTATTACCCCATACTATCCTTAACCCCGTACTTTGCTTTTTTTGCTTTCAGACTGTGGGTCATTCCATGCCAATTCACCCAATGGGTTACACCCTACCGTCTCAGAATTTGCTCAAATTTGGTACACATAAAGTTTAACATTACCTTCCCATGAAACAAAAAAAAATTATCGTAAACGGTCCGTCGGTTTCCGAGCTATGGCCCGGCCTTTTTGATTCGTTTTGGCAAAAATGGGTGTGACCTTCCATTTCAACGGCACAATGCGCCTGAAGTGGTTGACCAATTTTTGTGAAACTGGTTCCATTCAAAAGGAAATTCAAAGAGGAATTCAAAAATGGTATCAAAAATATTATTGGAGCAATTTAAAGTGCAAAGACCTTTGACCTTTCTTTTAACCTTGATTTTGACCCCCAGACGAATAATATTTTTACTTGATTTTTATGTATGTTAATTGTCAGTATAAT
>CALNVZ010000641.1:18534838-18552359 GCA_940671915.1 Paracentrotus lividus | reverse complement strand
CTTTATGTGTACCAAATTTGAGCAAATTCTGAGACGGAAGGGTGCAAAATTGCACTTTCATTGGGTGAATTGGCATGGAATGACCCCTGTGTTTCTTAACCCCATACTATTTGCTTAGCATGCTTAGCCGGGGTTAAGAAATTCAATGCTTTTCACACTGCGGGTATTCCTTAACCCCAGACTATTTGCTGGATCATGAATATTAATGATTTCATTCTCTTTCTTTATGTTCTTCATTAGACCTAATTGTTTTCTCTCATTCCTTAGTTATGTTATTCTATGTTTTTTATCTTTCCATTTGTTATTCATTGTTTTTCTCTTTTTCGTTATGTTATTCCTTGTTTTTTCTTTTTTCCTTATGTTATATAGGGGGTCTATACCCAGTTATTGGGTGTCCGGACAGGTCGGGTGTCCGGACAGTCTATTTTCATTGGCCATTTGAATAGGCTTACAAGCAATGTTTTTGTAGGTTTTTAGCACAAAATGGTAGAAAATATTGTGGAGAACAAATATTGATGATGATAAGCATTATTTTAAATCATATTTTTGGCTTAATCTAAGGGCAAAAAACATTTGCTTCAATTTTATCAAGTGTCCGGACACCCAACCCCCCATCCTACCTTGTTTTTTTCCTTCTTTTTTCCTTATGCTATTCCTTGTTTTTTCTCTTTTTCCTCATGTTATTACTTGTTTTTCTATCTTTCATTATGTTATTCATTGTTTTTCTCATTTTCCTTATGTTATTTATTGTTTTCTCTTTTTGTCCTTATGTTATTTACCGTGCTAGCCTACTTTGGTAAAACGCAGTCTGAAACTGAAGCGTGGTAAGCTTAACCCCGGGAAAGAGGTGGTACTAAGGCCCCCCCCCCCCTTAGCACCACCTATTTCCTGGGGTTATAAGGATTTTAACTGCAGTCTGAAAAGGGTATTAGTAGCCAAGTAAGACTAGATCTAGTCAATCTAGGATGGGGATTGGGTGTCCGTACACTTAACAAAACCTCGTTTTTTGTCTTTGGATTAAGCCAAAACTACACTTTGAATCGTGATTATCATCATCAATATTTGTTCTTCACAATATTTTCTACCCTTCATGCTAGAAAAATACAAAAATATTGCTTGCAAAACCTTTTCAAATGGCTGATAAAATTTGGCTGTCCGGACACCCAACCTGTCCGGAGACCGGACACCCAAAAACTGGGTATCTACTGTACTAGTTACTCTTGTGTCCGACTTTATTAACCACTCTCTCAGTCTCTGTCACGGTGTCTATGAGTATGGCTGTCAATTGTCATTCAAATTCACTCATTCAATCATACACCACTAATAACCAAGACACCAGTCCAATAATCATGTTAAATATTAAATGCATTCATCATGTTTATCTAAACTTGAAATTGAGTAAATGTCATTGACTGATATATACGAGTGATGATATTTTACGTTTTTTACGCTTTACGTTACCATCAGAGACCGACTTCTCCTCGCGTGGCCAAGACAATGGAAGAGACACTAGCCTATGCCACATCCAATACGCCTGCTGAATGTTTTACAGAGCTCTCCCTTCTCGGCTCTTGCTCTCATGCATCTACTTCCCCCTCTGACTGGAATAACCTTTCAACATTTCACAATACTTCTCTCAGTTTTATACTTGACGTACATGTTAAACGTACCCATGTCACTGTCTCAACGTAAACCCTGTCCTGTACTACCCTCATCTGTACCTATCACACATGTATTCCTCTGCAACAACTGCAGTTCTCCAAACTGGAGGAAGTCAAGCGAAGAAGATGATTGAGAAAATTATAATAATAGACTCTAATTATTCCTTAGCTTAATTGAGCTAGGAGTTCTTTTAATTATCAATAGGCCTACCATGTTTGTTAATTAGAATCGATCTACGGCATCATGGTAACAACTGATTTCAAATCCAACACCAACATGATACCATGATGTCATCCTGGACTCTAACTTTGTTTAAATTCTACATTAATACCCCTCTAGGCCTACTTTTAACTTAAATAACAATTTAAATTCCTGTTATTTATGCCTGTTTCCTTTAATTTAGGCTTATTCAGATCTGGTTGATGCAGACAATCCAGGGCATCATGGCAAAGAGCGACAGAGAACAAGCTGGTCAAATGTTTGGGAGCAGAAAACATGAGCTGAAACTTGGCAAAAGCTTTAAAGAAGACAACAGCTGTGGATTCCATACAATAAGATGTGAGATTCAATTTCCACTTCATAGTAGGCCTAGGCCTACCTAGTAATAATAATGAATGATAGGGCCATAAAAACTAAAATTCACAGGCATATTTGTAGTGTAAATTGTGTCATCTTTAGAATAGACATTGAAATTGTTATGTCTTTTATTTGAAATAATAATAATAATGATAATAATAATAATATCTTGATTTTTATGTAGCGCTTTTCCAGTTAAACTGCTCAAACTTTACAGAATATTACCATCATTTGCAAAAGTTTAAGACCACCCTAAATTTTTGGGGTATTATGTTCAATGAGCATTATTCTTTTAGCCCAAATTCCTTGCTCAAACGGCGAGAAATGGTACTCTTATTGACTGTAATACCAGTAGACTGCAGCTCGGCCTTGATGTCACGACAGGAAATGGAACAATCTCTTCCAACAATCCTCTTCATCATGTTGTCCTCGCAACGCGTTGTTTTTCTTGGACGACCACTCCTCTTCCGGTCGGAAAATGAGCCATCGTTTCGAAATTTGTGAATGGCATTGTGGACGACAGTCTTGCTACACCCAGTCTTCTCACTAATCTTGCGTTCAGAGTAGCCTTCTTGGAAAAGGGTTACTATTTTAACCCTCTGAACCTGACTTAGACTCTGTTTTTTTCCCATCCTGGATAAGAGACAAAGTGCCAGATGAAGACCTTCTGAGGCAAAGACATTCATGGAAATGAGCTTAAACCATTAATCTCATCCCATGAACCATGACAGGAAAACATGTTACATAATATTTCAATGGAACAAAAGAATAATGCTCATTGAACATAATACCCCAAAAATTTAGGGTGGTCTTAAACTTTTGCAAATGATGGTATTACCCTGTTCACAGGATTCAATTCCATAAGCATAAAGAGCTCTTACATATTTGAGTTGGCTTGGTGATATTGGTCGACAATTTATCTATTTTCCTTTATTTTGGGTTTCTACGAAGAATAAAATATTTCTTCTTGTGTTTTTTTTAAAGCTTTGTTTTAGCTTACTGATGCTGTGCTGTATGGATATTTTTCCCTGCTTTCATTAGTTTATGCACTGTATATTATTGTCTAATTATTATGTATTTTATTTTTTTTAAAAATTTGTTTAGATGACTTCAAACCAGCGTCGGTAGATCATTCTAGAGAAGCAGCTTTGGATGTAGGAGAGAGCAACGAGGTCAACATCACATTCCCTAATGTAGAGGTTTGTATCAAAGACTTCTCAATTGTCTAAAATATCCAATGTTTGTGGGGATTTAGACATTTTCATTTTTAGACTTAGAGAGTGAGAGATGGAGAGAAATGTAAATAGATACAATCAAACAGAACAATGAGAGAAAGGACTAAAACAAAGAAGATTTTTAGACTATTCGTTATACAGTTGAAAATACATCAATTTAGCTTTACTAGGTAAGCCTATGGTGTGAAGATTCTTGCAGATGTATACTAGTATATTAGTTTGTGTGTGGTAAAATCGGGATGTCTAGCTCAATTTTTGAAGGTGTATATTTACAGCTACAAGTTTCTTTCAAAGTATTATTGTTTGAATTACTTCAAATTTATGTTGGAATTGAAATAAAATTCATGTTGAGCCACTATCTACTTTAATGTTTCTGCCATGTAGTTCTCACTATTCCTTGCTGGTCATACAAAAAGTTACAATCAGTTTCAAATCTGAAACTACCATTCCGATTGGTTCAGGGTGAGACTTGTACATATGCAACAAGGATCCTTTACGTTTGATGTTCATGTATATGGGATAGTATGAACCTTGATCGCTAGGGGCACTCCGGTGGTCTAGCGGTTATGACGGTGGTCTAACAATCCACAGGTCCTTGGTTCGAATCCCGCCCGGGCAGCCTATGATTTTTTTCATAGCTGTCTGGTTCCAATATTTATCACACAGCAGTTGCGTGTGTTTCTACCAATTTGCATGGTTTCTACCGTTGGAGACAAATGAATAAATTAATTGTCTAAGGATCCTGATTAGTTACTATCAATATGCAATTGATTGTGACTTTTTATGTTACAGGGCCCAGGTTTGTCCATTTTGACACACGTGGCACTGTCCAAACGGCCATAATTATTATTGATATGATCTTTCTTTACCCCCCCCCCTTTCAGAATAAGGGTAGCACAGTGTTTGGTGGATCCAAGAAGCCATATCAGAAGGAGTGTGTTCTTATCTTTGATCACCGGACTGGAGAGTTTACACTGGAAAGACTCAGCTGTAATATTCAAGTTAAAAGACAAAGGTGAGTGAAAAGTACTTTAGATACTGTATTCAGGGACACATAACAATGTGATCAATAGCAAATTTGAAATCAAAATAGTAAGGATGCTATCTCACTTCGCGGAGACGTCTCTAATACTATTTATCCGTCGCAGAGACGAAATTTCTATTCCGTCGCGGAGACGTCTCCGCGAAGTGAGGTAGCACCCTTAAGGTTAGTCTTTGAACAAAATGTGCATTCAACAGTGTTGTTGATTGGTCAATGCCATGATTTTGTGATTGATTTTTGTGATTGATAGCAGTTTGCAGTCAGTTACAAATTTTAGAGAACAATTTTACTTAGATACACATCAATCTTTGGGGGGAAAAATGTGCATGCAACAATGTTGTAATTACCATGTTTGGATCGTTTGCAAAGCTATGTGTAACAGAGCCCAGATCTTTTATCATGGGACGGAGACTCTGCTGTAACTTTCAAGACAAAAGAAAAAGATACATGTAAATGACGAGATATGACTTTAGATGTGAAGTTGCGGAATTAATTACAGGTGACTGTTGTTTGAAGATTGGTTAAGTGGTATCTTTTGGAGTTCCAAACAAAGAACTAGTATGATCTTTGTTGTTGGCTTAGCCTGGTCACTGGTATAATGCAAACATTGAACAAACATATAATAGTTTTCTAATCAATCATGTAATAATTAAATTTACTTAAATCAAATATGGTTAAGACTTGTCCAACTTATAATATAACTTATAGAAAAAGAGAGGGTTGTTCTTTTGCAAAGTCACAAATTGCAGCACATGACCGGCTGAAGTGTGTCAGCAACGTTGCCTGAACAACCAAAACCTGAGTTAGCTTGACACCGACAGGGATGAAAGTAAAGTGAGTAAATCACAGTAGACAACAAGAAGTCAACAAGGAACCTCAAAGAGCTCCCGAACTCTCTATAATTGCATCGTTTTCATTTTAATCATGCAATTCTTGTACAATGTTCACAGACAAGAGGGAGCGAGCAAAGCGCAGTTACCTGCTAGAAACCAAGGTACCTCTAAAAGCTCACCCAATCCTCGATCAAGCAGCCAAGGAAGCAAGAAAAAAGAGACTCCTATCAACTCACCTGCTGCCCCTGCAGAGAGAAAAGGTATTGAGAGGCAGATATTGCATCTCATTGTGTCTTCATTTTGATATGATGAATCACATATGCTACTGCAAGAAATGGTCATCTCAGTTAAAGCTTTGGACACCATTCCTTAATATCTGTATAATCTGCTTTGTTGAATGTGTAAAGCAGATTTTAAATTTTGCATAAATATATATTAAAGTATCTAAAGAGTTTTGATATGTATGTATGTACTTGTATTTCCACTCCAACTGAAATGGTGGGAGTTTTATGAGGAGTTTAAGAATATACACAGTCACCTTGTATTTTTATGAGTTTTCATTTTTGGAAGGGCTCTTACTGCCCTCCCCAAGGCATTTCCTCATACTTCTTCAAAACCTTTCCCATCCAGAAGAAATAGTTTCCAAAATGCGACATACAGGGCCTTGATATCTCGACATACAGAAAAAATGAAATAAATAAAATAATTCATCTCTTCATGTTCTTAGGAAAGTTTTCCAGCACCCCCTTCAGCTCCCCTTTCTTTGCCCCCCCCCCCCCCCCTGGTCAGCCACCCTCTTCAGTCGCTTCAGAGTCTGTTTTTCCAACCCACCCCCCCCCCCTCCCACCAGGCTACCTGGTATCAAGGAGAGAGATGCGTCTAATGACATCATCCTACTAGCTATGTACAGTCTGTGTCAAAAAAAAATGTTACAGTCGGGAAAAAAATATTTAGGTATGAAATCTTCTGAAATAATGTGTGAATGTGGTACCAACTTAAATCAAACAGATTCTTCTTGCTGATGCACTTTGTTTTGTATAATTTGCTTCTGTAAAACAAAAGTTATGCTAAATTTCGTGAAGCGAAGAGCTAATCGGAATTACACACATCTATTGTTTCGGTTTGCTGAATTCATTGCTATTATGTACGAAACCCATGGAAAAGCATGCACAAACTACATTTTTTCTTGATTATAGAAAACTGGTGATATCTCAAGATTTACAGCACCAAATGGATGAAAAAAATTGTAGAAGAAAGCCTGATTTTCATACTTTATTGGAAATATCACACACTTTTAGAATGTGAATAATTTTCATACTTAAAAAGAAATGTTTTCCACATGTACCATTTCATTTGACACAGACTGTAGGTATCATTTGCATGGTTGATATGAAAGGGATCTTAAAGAGAAATAAATCTATCAGTTAAAATTGTCCATTTCAGTTGAAAGATCCCCTGCACCCCTGCCTTCTCCTCTGGCAGTTTCGGAGCCGTCCCCTGCGCCACCCAGTGTACCTAGCGTCATGGAGAAAGACGGAGACTCATCTGATAGTTACATGTCAGCCAGTGATAGTGATGACGAAAGCAGTAGTAGCAGTAGTGGAAGCAGCTCTAGCGATAACGATGATGACGATGACGACGATGCAGGGATAAGGAGTATTGAACAGGCTACAGAGAGAGGTAACTACTCCACCATTTATCGGCCCTCTCTTCTCATCCGTGACTGTACTGAACTGGTTGAAAGATTTGTACATGACTTTTCACATTCTCAGAATATATCTTTATTCATTTTACAACTATATTTCAAGGGTGTTCATGTCGGTACAATTAAATATTGAGGGCTGGCGTTGTTACACAACCTCAATTTGCTGATTTAGCCCAACAAACTTATATTATGGAGAAAATGATTCTTTAATAATCACCGTGTGGATGCATATTTAATTCCTCCGTGCCTTTCATGTTTACATTGTGCACTTGATGATAGTTGTACATGTGTATTTAAATCAATTCCTGGGCTGGAGTCGCCCGTTGCAAGGTATCAATGGCCAAATGGGGCATCGACACTGAAGGAAGGCCAGTTTGCGAATGCGGAGCGGAGGAGACCATGAGTCACCTTCTCAGGCCTTCAAGCGCTCCTACTTTTCCTACTTTTTCACTACTTTTTTGTCAACCTCCTACTTATCCTACTTTTTCTTTGAAATCTCCTACTTTTCCTACTTTTTAACTACTTTTTTGAAAAAGTGAAGAAATTTTTTTTTAGGCTTAGCCATAGTAGGTTTATTATGAGACCGAAAATCCTGTCACTTGTTTTATTACTAAAATTAATATATTTGGGATATGTTTGGGTTTGCTCATTAAAGGTAGTGTCAGCCTTTTGCAGGCAAAAATATTAAATTTCTAGTTTTTGAGAGGATATAGTAGTATACCAATGACTATATCTTCCCACAACATGATTAAGCTCAAATGTGTATGTTTGTCTTTATATTGCGATTATCAAATTAGTTCCTATTTTTTCGAACCTCGTAAAATATACCGTACGGTGCGAACCGCTGACCGTTAGCGCAGAGAATAATGCACCATGATGCGCCGTGTGCATGGTGTGTATATTGCTGTGTGTGGTCATTGCTGCACGCGCTGTAATATCAACGATGTTGATGGAGAGCTGGTCAAGATTGGAAGTCAGATTTTTGTTTCATATTACTGATCTAGGCAACCTATGACAGTAAGATTGAATAGACAGTATAGGTTGATCATATTCTAAAGTTATGCCAAGTTGCATTAGTTTTCACAATTTGTGAAAAAGGATGACACTACCTTTAAGAGACATACATGTACATGTACACGAAGCATTCCTAGTCATAACCTATCCACTTTTCCCCTGCACATATGGGCACAACCAGTCACAGCATCATGACATGAGTAGCTGTGCATATATATACAGGGAAAGTGCATTAAATGGGTTATAGGTTATTCTGTCTTTAGTTCGGAGAGACACATGTACATGTAACTGGATCTACTGAAATAAAAGGCAAAAAACGAAGCTGGAGACAGAATTTTCAATCTAGTTTAATGCTTGTTTGGTGTATAAGTCTCTACAGGTTTTTTTTTAAAGACATAATGTAGAGTACTGTAACTACATGTACCATTATAATAGATTGTTTATGAATGGAATCACCTAAACTGTTTCTGATGGTGGGATCTGAGCTCAGATTGTAGATTGAAATATTTTCAATCATGACAACTGAGAGAAATTAATGCATCTTACATTGTGTCAGCTCAGCTTTGGCATTAAGTTCATCTTTATTCCAGATCCATATGCATGCAGTAATCTACAGTTGTGGAGCATGATTATTTTCCTTTTTACATGTACTTTTCAAATTGCAAATGCCATACTACAGCATGTCCAACAGAAAATGCTAATGACACTTTAAATGAGTATAATTTGAAAAATGCTCTTATCTTTGTGATTATTAGACCATATCACATAAAATTTCATCCAGTTGACATAAACAATATAATGTTATAATTTTAATATTATATCTATGTAGAGCAGTACTGATATAGAGTGCCATTAACATTTTTGGTGGGACACGCTGTATATTTTGATGGATTTCCAATGCAAAAAGAATAGTGATCCAGTGAATTAGGACTTTATCAATTGACGTTTCTCTTTTTTACACCGTAAATAAGCACTCAATGCCTCTTTCCAAAAACAATTTCCAAGAAAATGATGTTAGGTTACAAGCTTAAACTCCAGTGGCAGAGACTGCATACAAGGCACACAGTAGCCAGAGTTGATAATTCAGGTTTCTTTCAAGTCATAGGCATGCAAACAGAAAGAAGCATAGTGATATTAAATGCAAGATTTATTTGAATAATGGAAATTAAAAAATAAACACTTTGTACTACCTACATGTAGTGAAAATAAAACATGTTTTGCATTATGCAATGGCACTCCTAAATATTTCATGCAATGTCTTTCTCATTGACAATGAGTTAAACTATGGATTCTTCGAGGTCCTACATGTAGTAGAATCCATGGTTTGATATGTTTATCCAATAAAGTTTACCAGAGATGATTCAAATATATGTAAGATACCTCAAAGCTTTGATGTTTGGCTATGCACAAGAACAGAAAGTTGGGACAGGCAATACCTGATGCATTGTAGAAGAAAGGTTACCAGTTACCACTAAAGCAGCTTGTCAATCTTTGCTCAGATGAACCAAATGTAAACAAAACTTCTTGAATTATGTAGACTGAAATCTCATTGAGATGTAATTGACTGCCATGGTGCTATTCATCCTTTGTAACCTATATGTGGTCTATAATGCCTTTGCAAAGTGCCTGTGTTATAGCTTGAAGATGGTGATGAGCAGAATTTGGTTCTGGATCTCTTCTATAATATCTGAAGACATCCCCTTTGCAGGAATATCCCCTGATGAAAGTGCAGCTCTGGTTTTTTGAGAGTATTAACAATGTATTCAATAGCTTTTTGATATTAAAGGTAGTGTCAGCTTTTTGCAGGCAAAAATGTTGAATTTCTAGTTTTTGAGAGGATATTGTAGTATATCAATGACTATATCTTCCCACAGCATGATTAAGCTCAATTGTGTATATTTTTCATTATATTGCGATTATCAAAATTCATTTCTATTTTTTCGAACCTCCAAAAATATACCGTACGGTGCGAACCGTTGACCGTTAGCGCAGAGAATAATGCACGCTGATGTGCCGTGTGTATATTGCTGTGTGTGGTCCGTTCTGCACGCGCTGTAATATCCACGATGTTGATTGAGAACTGGTCTAGATTGGTAGTCAGATTTTCGTTTCATATTACTGATCTACATGATCTAGGCAACCTAAGACAGTAAGATGAAAAGTAAGATGAAATAGACAGTATAGGTTGATCATGTTCTAAAGTTATGCCAAGTTGCATTAGTTTTCGCAATTTGTAAAAAAGGCTGACACTACCTTTATTAAACGATTTGGGATAGAGGCAAGCCCTGTCTGTTTATGCTGTAAAAAAGAGAACAGCCCCCTGATTAGAGTAAAAAGTCATACATTGAATCACTGTTTCTTATAAACAGCTTCAGTTTGATATCCTTTTAGGCATTGGTTATCCCTCAAGCTTAATCTAAGATTCAATCTAAAATAAAAGGTAGGGACTTTCATCTAAAACATTTATCTAGAATGTATTCCATCATTGAAGGTGGGGGGGGGGGGGGGGGGGGGGAGTATAGATGTACTGCCTTGAATTTGATTAAAACGGATCTCGATCTATTCAAAAACAAAAACAGGATACATTGCCAAACGTATACTCTATACAATGTTCATTTCCCTCAGGTGTTATCATTGAGAATGTAATTTAGTGAGCATTTTATTAATCTACATGTACCTTAATGAATATACCATCAGAAACAGCTTCAATATGATTCCAGAAAAGGATTAGGACATATTCAATAGGGGATTTCCATTCATAAACAGGTGATGATCATAATGATGGTGCATGTAGTTATAATAATCTTAGCAGCAACCAGTAAAGACTACTGTAACTTTCCAAACAATCACTGAAAATTATATCACAAGTTTATTTTTTGCATCTTAATTGTGTGCATATTGCCCTTGTCATATAGATGAAATCCTACTTTTCTCCTTCTTTTTAAGTTTAAATCCTACTTTTATCCTATTTTTTTAAAGATTAAATCCTACTTTTATCCTACTTTTCAGAAAAATTTGCTCCTAATTTTCTCCTACTTTTTCATTCAAGCTGACTTGAAGGCCTGCCTTCTACAATGCCCTCTTCTCCCCTTCCCCTGCTCCCAAGCTGACCTTACTACACTTTCGCCTAATGGGATCACCTGCGTTCAATACTTCATGGGTAGAGTCTAATTCGGATTCCCCTAAGAATCAATATAATATACAGTGCATACTATGACCTTTAAAATGTAATCAGGTATAATTACAAATCAAACAGAAGAATAGGAGAAAGGACTCAAGAAGAAAGAAAGAAGAAGAAGGATTCCTTTGTGAACAATCTAAATATGAAAACAATGTGACTAAAATCACAGTGGATTTTCCCAATGGATTTTCCCAAATGAGACACTAATGTTAAAAATTTATTTAGAAGTTTGATATAAAAATGATAATTAGGAGAGATGTGAGCTAGAAATAGCCAGTGATTTTACTGGACGTCAGCTATATTCAGGGGTGGAATTTCAGGGAGCTTGGAG
This sequence comes from Paracentrotus lividus, assembly GCA_940671915.1. Taxonomy (NCBI): domain Eukaryota; kingdom Metazoa; phylum Echinodermata; class Echinoidea; order Camarodonta; family Echinidae; genus Paracentrotus; species Paracentrotus lividus. The sequence goes on along the minus strand of CALNVZ010000641.1, from coordinate 18,540,780 downwards.
ATTTCAATACAAAATTTCAAAATGAAATGAATGCATTCTGTATTATTTATCGATTATGCCTACTGATATCATAACAAGATATAACTAGCAAAATATTTTAGACCCAATTACCTCATTATAAAGAGTTTCACTGTACTTATACTTGATACCTTTCTATTTCTCTCTTGTTTCCTTCTCCAGCTTCCAGTAAACTATCACCTGCTCAACCTAGTCCAGCATCCAGACTACTTAACGTCAGCCCTCAAATACAGACACTCAGTAAGTATGCCTCAAATTGTATGCCTTTAAACATATAATTTGAATAGAGTCATTATACTTCAACTTTCCGTTTTGCACTCATCAACGTAAGCTGCAAGAATGAACATTGAGTCAAAATCAGATTATAATTGTCCAATCTATTTATAACAATGTGCTTTGGGCAATGGAAAATACCTCATTCATTAGAGTTTTTATTACAAACTCTTGTTGTATTACATGTAAAAGGCACATAAACAAAAAGGTATAAATTTTGAATTGGAAGCATATGGGCAATTCCATGGTAACTGACGTTACACACAACCAGAATTTTCTACATTGTTTGTACCATAGTTACATAAATATGGAATTACATGGCGTTTCAAATTAATATACCAAATAAGTAAATGTAAAGGAAGAAAGTATGTATCTAAAATTCACCCAAACATATTTTCCATTGAAACCGCAAGCCAAAAACTGTCCAGGTAACTGACGTTACAGAAAACGGACATGCAAATCATGTGTTTGACGAATCTCAATATCTTCATTCCACTACTTTGTAATGATAGGCATTATATGAACATCTACCTAGGTCCTTATGAACAGATTTGGCAAAATAAGGAGAGATTTTCATAATTTATTGTTCTGACTGGGGAAAACTTTTTTTAAAGAATGTCAGGTAACTGACCTTACGTAACTAACGTTACCCTGACATCATCCAGCAGACTTTACACATTGTAAAATCTCAATTTTTAATTTGCATCAAAATATTTTGCGGCTTCCGGGCTTCTGAGAATTATGTGGTGTATTATGACACATACCTATGTTCTAGGCCAACAGAGTTGGCAAAATAAAAATAAGTAATAAATTTCCTCGTATTCGAGTTAAAAACTTTACTATGAACAGACAGTTTTACAATGTATTTCCTATTGGGTTTGTAAAGAATAGTTTAAAAATTTATTTCTTACTACTTTTAAAAAACTAAGTTTCTCACATACATTGTAAAATTTGAATATGTTAGTATAAGATAATTAAAACTCCTAAAATAGTTATTTTGATTTGATTAATACACGTTGGATGTCCCACACATGTATTTTGTGTGTGTTGTATGTTGAATCTTAGGATAATTAGGTGCCTTATTATAATTTGAGATTCTAAATCCTCACAGCACACCGCAATTCTTAATGAATTGATTCTTAAAATCACATTTAAACAGTTTCTTCCTCAATTCAAACTTAATAACTGCAAAAGTAATTCCATTTAACTATCCATAGTCATACAATGCCAGAATGTCAAAAGCTAGGTAATAAAATTTGTTGAAAATTACTGTTCGTCTTTGGCATCAAAATGAAATCCTGTTAAGTAAAGTGTTTTTTTCTATGCTTTTTCTACCACAAAAAACGCAAATAAATAGCAGTGGTACAGACATTGAGCTATACATACTTTCTTTCTTTTTTTTTTTTTTCATTATTTAATATTTTTTACAGAGAGAATTTTTTAAATCAACTGATTTTATTAGATAATCATAACATTTAAAAATTATAGGCTCATATTCCAAATTCAGAATATATAGCAATGGACACTTGATCACACCAAAAAAATCAACTAAAAATCTGAAGCAGATTTGGAGGGGCTATATGTACATGTACACTGCAGGGTTTCCCAACTCTTAAATCATTAAAAGAAGAAGTTACCATTGGCCATGGCAGTCTTTTTAAAAGCTAATGTTAGTTTAAGTAGTGGTAATTAGTTTAGATGCATACTAGAGTCCAAATTGTAATTGTTTCTATGAAACATAATGGCATCATGGTAACTGACGTTACACTAGGTCATGGTAACTGACGTTACACAAGTTGGTTGTCAATTTTGACTTGAATGTATGTTCAATATCCATAGCTTTGCTATTGGTAATAATGAGATGCAGTCATACATTAGATTCTTAATTGGCATCTTTGATACTTTTCTCGTTGTGGAAAAAAATTAACAAGTTCATGTTTTCGGTAACTGACGTTACATTCGAAATGAGGGTTGATTAAATCTAACTTTGTTGACCAAAGTCACAATTGAACAAATTTTTATTAAATACAGTTTGACAAAGTGTCTCTCTAACAACTTTATCCATGTAAAAGATTATCGGGAACAGAAACAATTTAGTTGAGAAAATGAAAATGAGTTTCTTGTTAATATACCTTTTCTATACCAAAAAAATATTGGAATACTTCAGCATATGATTAGAAAGTGAAAATGGCTGCCATCAGGAAAATTGTTATTGATTCTTAAAACTTCAACTCATGTATTTTTTGAAAATCAAAATGATTTGAACCAAATATCTTTTTGAATTTCCGGCACCCGTGTCCGGATTTTCATGGAATTGCCCATATGTACAATAGTTTATTAAAACAAGGCAGTTCTTCCGATCTTAATTTGAAAATGAGCTTACTTATTTCTCAGCTTATGCATATTTCTCATACTCTAGCAAATAGGAAATTGTTTTTAAATGTATCATGAATTACATAGTTAATTATGTATGTTTGTGTTTGAATACTTCCATTATTACAGCTCAAAAATTTATTTGTATTATATTTTTAATGTTAATACTCCATGTTAATGCCATATCTACCACGGACCCAATTCAAGACCCTTGGCATGATGGGAGTGGATATGAACCTCATACTTCTAAATTCTTACCAATTTTTGTTTTGTTTATCTTTGATCAGGTGAAGATCTCCAGCTGAGTGAATCGGGTAGCGACAGTGATAGCGACTGAGCAAATCAACCATACCAGACGATCTTATCGCTTCCAAATGTGCAATTATTTTCTTACTCATTTAACCATTAACATGTCATAGAGTATCCCGAAGTTATATATTATAATGAAGAGCTTAATGTCTGGTTATTTCTGCTCTTTTTTATGAGTAGAATGAGGATTGAATTTATAAAGAAATTGTTGTTGTTTCAGGGATTTTAATTTGTGGCTCAATAACTTCTTGCTCTGTTTGGCAAGTAGATAATTACAGTGCGTCCCAGAAAAAGTAAACTCAACTTTTGAGAGCGTGATACTAAAATATTATAACTTGTGTGACCTTGAAATTTATTTCATGATAAAGAGCAACTCATATCCTATTCAATGATACCAAAGTTATACCTGTGTTGTGAAGGATGACTAAAAGCAGTTGGGCTTTAAAAAAATAAGCGTAAAAAGTGCCCCATACCAAGTTTGAGCAAAAGCAGCCCTTGCATTTCAATAGATCAAGTAATCCTTTGTTCCTAATAAATGGACTCAGGAAGGCTGACCTCAAACAATTAATGATCAGAAAGCCAGTGCTGCTTCTGAGAAAATTTGGGACAAATGGTTTCTGATCAAAGTTTTAAAAAACTTGAGTGTTCAGTCATCAATAACAGTACAGGTGTTATTTTGGCATCACTGAATAGAATATGAGTTACTCTTTGTCATGATATAAATATTAATGACACATAAGTTTGCGATTTTAATACAAGGCTCTCAAAGTTTGGTTTACTTTTATTTGGGACGCACTGTATATACAATGTTCTCTTTATATTTGAGCACAGATAGAACAAGATTTAAAAAGCACCATTATTATTATTTTTATTAAAAATGTGGCGACTCCCCCGTTCTACAATCCAAACATGTGCTCAATTATGCAAGTACATTATAATGGACATGCTTCTTGAACTATATACAGTTTACTCTTGTTATAAAGAGCACGGATACAACAAGATTTTGTTGCAACGAGGCAACTCGCCCAATCCAAATTTTAAACATGTGCACATATTTGAAGGGCTTCATTCCAAAAGGGACTAAATCCACTTTTATAACTTCAGAGTAATTGGCATTTCTTTGCCAGATTTTGTACATGCGTCTATGGAAAATTGGAATTAAAAGTAGCAATTTCTGGAAGTTGCAATCAAAATATACGTAAGTACTTTTGTTCAAAGATGGGTACGCACTTGAACAATGTCCTGATATCAATAACTCAATTTTCATCAAAAGTGGATTTAGTCCCTTTTGGAATGAAACTCTTCATTTGTACTTTATGTGATTTTGTGTTTAATATAGGGAGAAAAAAGTGTCTCAAGCACATTGTTATAACAGGTATAGATTGCATATGCTGAGATGTTATTTTGCGTTTTTAAAATTGAAAGTATTTTTGCTCTTGAAAGCCTCATATCATTTAAAATCACCTAAACTCTGGAATACAAAGGAGAAGAAAGTGAAAATTTTAAACCAGTTATATTTCATGACAAAGTCATTTTCTATTGTTACAAGCAAAGATACAACAAGGCAAGTAATTCCTTTAGTCTCATTTTAAGCAAAAGCTTTATTAAAAGCATAAGATTTCACTACTGTAATCGTGGAAATATTTGTGGTAAATTAATTTTCGTGGATTTCGCGTGAAGTTCGACAGGCCTGAATTTAAAAGCACACAAATATATGAGCATAGTTTTATGCATGTATTGGGTACGTTCAACTGCGTGCTTACTTAACATGCAACGCGAATTCAAGAACCTGTGAACATTCTTTGAGGCCTCTTAGAGCGAAAAATTAATCGCGCGAAAATAACAGCGAATACAGTATTACATTGTAGTTTGCTTTGTCCCAATCACCTCCTTATAACAAGAGGAGTAGACTGTATTCTGGAAGGTTTAGTTTTAATGCATTGGTCTGTTGCTAAAAGAATTCTATCTTGCCAAATTTTTGACCCGTACTTACCGATTTTGAGAAGATTATCTTGAATATGAAATTTGTGATTACCGCTCATTGGTTTGTTTTTTTTTGTAGGAGGGGGGTCGAAAATAAGCTAAATCTATTAAAGTGTTTGTCAGACTCTCAGATAAATTCTTACTGGTATCACTGAATTAAAACACTGACAATATTTGGTACCCACAATATCAATTCACATACAGGTCAAACATAGTACTGTATAAGTGGTTATTTTCGCGGTGACTTTATTTTCGCGAATTTCGCGAGTCGGTCATCGCGAAAATTTCCACTTCAGTACAAGGTTATTTATAGTAATGAATTCATCAACAAAATCGCGAAATTTTGCTCTTGCGAATTTCCCCAACTAGTCCAAAATCGCGAAAATATCTGTACACGAAAATATTGGCTTATACAGTAGTTCTGCGTCTTTTTGTGTACAAAATATCTATTAAAAAATTAAGGTGTTTTCAGGCCCATTGATGAATTTTCACCGGTGTCTTTGTATAAAAACACTGAGAATATTTTGTATCCAAAAAATATCTTTGTAACAAAGCCTGAAGTGTATAAAAATTGTGTATGATAGAACTAAAAGTTCTGACTATTTATGTAAGAAAGAACTGCATGACCATTGTCATACTCAAGTTTGAACACCAGTACGACATAAGTCCTGCCTGAATAACGGATAAGTCGATATTTACAACACTTATCAATTATCTAAAGGATTATTCTTGTCAGGTGAAATTTCGAAAAATGCTTCTTTAATTATTTTAAAGGTTTTTTTAATGGGCTAGTGTGAAGTGGTGCATTCATATAATTTTGTAACCAAGAGCCTAATAAATGTATGTAATATCAAGGAAGACAATAAAAAACATCATTGTTTGTGTATTTGGGATAAGGGTCATTCCATGCCAATTCACCCAATGAAAGTGCAATTTTGCACCCTTCCGTCTCAGAATTTGCTCAAATCTGGTACACATAAAGTTTA
>CALNVZ010000641.1:18505967-18522286 GCA_940671915.1 Paracentrotus lividus | reverse complement strand
GGGGCTGTAATAAATGTGTAATGCAGTCTGCATACCCAGACTAGCAGCCCCCTAGTAACAAGATAACATCCATCTCTGTGAGATGCCCAATCATATACCAGTAGTGCCAGAGTACATTAATATGCTTTTCAGACTGCAGTTAAAATCCTTAACCCCAGGAAATAGGTAGGGCTAAGGGGGGGCCTTAGTACCACCTATTTCCTGGGGTTAAGCTTAGCACGCTTCGGTTTCAGACTGCGTTTTACCAAAGTAGGCTAGCACGGTAAATAGTACGGTACTATCTGGCCCTGCTAAAAAGCAGGGTTAGCCGGGTAATTGCGGAGTTAGCCGGGCAATTGCGGTGCTAAGAGTTGCAGTCTGAAACCAAACCGTGCTAAGGAAAAGCGGGGCTAAGCATTAGCCAATCAATGAAAATGTGGTCATGAATATGCATAATTATTCGTAAACTTGATAACACAAATATAGAGAAAAACAATGAAAAACATAAGGAAAAGGAGAAAAACAATGAATAACATAAGGAAAAATGGAAAAACAATGAATAACATAAGGAAAAAGAGAAAAACAATGAATAACATAAAGAAAAAGGATAAAACAATGAATAACTTAATAAGGAAAAAGAGAAAAACAATGAATAACATAAGGAAAAAGAGAAAAACAATGAATAACATAAAGAAAAAGAATAAAACAATGAATAACTTAATAAGGAAAAAGAGAAAAACAATGAATAACATAAAGAAAAAGAGAAAAACAATGAATAACATAAGAAAAAGATAAAAGCAATGAATAACATATAGGATTAAAGGAAGAAAAACAAAGAATAACATAAGGGAAAAGAGGAAAGCAATGAATTAAAACAATGTAAAACATAAGGAAAGAGAGAAAAACAATGAATAACATAAGGAAAAAGAGAAAACAATGAATAACATAATGAAAGAGAGATAAAATAATGAATTACATAAGGAAAAAGAGAGAGAAAAAAGGAATAACATAAGGAAAAAGAGAAAAAACAAGGAATAACATAAGGGGAAAAAAAAGGAATAACGTAAGGAAAAAGAAAAAAACAATGAATAACATAAAGAAAAAAAAACAAGGAATAACATAGGGAAAAAGAGAACAACAATGAATAACAAAAGGAAAGATAGAAAACACAAGGAAAGAGATAAAAACAATGAAGAACATAAAGAAAGAGAGTGAAATCATTGATATTCATGATCCAGCAAATAGTATGGGGTTAAGGAATACCCAGTGTGAAAAGCATTGAATTTCTTAACCCCGGCTAAGCAAATAGTATGGGGTTAAGAAGAAAGCAAAAAAAGATAGTACGGGGTTAAGGATAGTATGGGGTTAAGGATAGTACGGGGTTAAGAAATAACAGTCTGAAAAGGGTAGTAGATACCTTGTTATTATGTAACATGCCCCTGTGAGGAACCATAGTACACCCCTCACAACATGAACAATAGGATGCCTATATTCCATGAGATGCTTAATCATCAACTCACTTGCTACTGAGAGTTGATTCAATAAACAGCCTAAACTACAAACCTCGTCTCTCGCTTCCTTTGTGATCTGCCTGTTAACAGAACCCACAAATATTACAGGGGCTAAAAGGCCCGCCCCCTCAGATCTCGGCCGTTGATCGCGCGATCGTGATGAAAATCGACACCCGTCATCCATGACGTAATCTGCAGAATCGTATACTTGATTGTTAAAAAATTGTTCAAATTTATTTATAATGAATTAATTATGCTGATTTATGCATGAAATCATACTATTTGCTCTAATTCACTAAATATAGCTATTGGAATGCTAATATTTGGTGTGAATGTTCTTTATAGCATTCCTGTCAATTGTATTAGAAAAAAAATCCAGTATCCAAATTAATTTATTATATAATTGTTTTTTAAATTTCTTATGTACATGTATTTTTTTGTTTTTTTTGCCTTTTTATTTTTATTTTTGTTTCGATGGAAATTGTCAGTGACATTATTTTGGTCATAAATATCAGCAAATCAAATGATTTTTATAGATAAAAGCAAAATTAATCACTCATTTATGAATTTTAGCTGAAAACACAATTTGCATTGACTTTGTACATGAAATCACATTTTGGAGCTATTTTGGGTCTGACGGTTACAAAATTATACGTAACTCGCGAACCGGGTACCTGGGCGTCGTAAATTTGGGCTTAAAAGATGCGCGAGACTTCAAAGAATAAAGTCATACAAAATTGCGGCCACAGCTTCTTACGTTAAAAATTTATCGCAAAAAATGTCGAGGGGGGGGGGGCCTTTTAGGACCCCCCCCCCCAGTCCAATTAGGGTTAAGGACATCTATTCAAATCACTGGGAACAATTTCAAGACATGAGCTAAGAATGGGTAGAAATTTGACATTATTTTGTTAATTCGCACATTTTTTGAAATTTTCCCATTATAGATATGGAATGATTCTGACTTCCCACTTGGGACTTCTAAAAAATACTTAATATAAAATGATTATTATAGTAGATTCATGTGTAAAAGCATTTGTGCTTCTTAACATAAAATAAAAAAATATATAAAAAGTTTTCAAAATGGCATGCATGGGGTAAGATGGGATTTTTTGATCGGGTAAGTTGAGCCATATCATAACATATAAATTCTAACTTAAAAGTCCTAATTTTTAAAAAAGTTAGTTTTTTGTAAGTTTTATTTGATGTTTATTTGGTTTTTGTTCTTAGACACAAGTTTTAACAAAAAAGAAAAGACAAGCTTTTGAACATTCTTTTAGTTATTTCAGTTATTTACATAATTTGCATATAATGCATAAAGATCATCTTACCCCAGGCACTGGCTCATCTTACCTCATGTCTGGCGTAAAATGATCCTTTTGACAAATTTTTTGGTGGGAAATTAGATATAAAATGCACCGTTTCACAGCTCAATAGGGGGGAAAGGGAGAACAGTAGACAGTTGTAGTTCATTACTGAATGTTAGCCGTAATTATAGTAGATCTATTGGTAGTCAGGAGCCAAAATGTGAAAACTGGCTCATCTTACCTCACTTTCCCTATTGAATGCGATGTCCACATACTTTTATGTATAACATTATCTCAAGTGTTTCAGTGGAAGCCAAACACAACTGATTGAGTTAATATATTTTAATCCTGTAATTCATCATTACATCTTATCTTCTTTTCTCCTTCCAGCCTTGACCTTTGTCTTTGACCTCAATGAGCTTCTTGGACGACATCTCCTCGTTCTCCAAGGGAGCCCTGAAGCGTGTTGACACGTGCGTTAGACGAGAGGACGGGAGCCGCGTCTTGGAAGTGCGGAATGAATCTGGAGAGTTCTGTACCTTGACCAATAGGAAGCCTGACAGCAGCACGGGATCAGACATGGAGTATGGGTTTGTTCCTGACTATGAGCCTGACCTACAGATCGTACAAGTCAGGCCGTATCTTTACATGTGTAAGTACCCACTCCTTAACCCTCTCATTACCATGGTCGCCTTTTGGCACCATAGAACACTGGTGACAAGGGAAACTAAATTTACTACCATTTTGCAAGAAAGCGCCCTCTCTAGTTGAGTTATGTACCGTTGGAAAGCTGGGAACAGTAGTTTTCGTGTGGATGCAAACACTAGGGGTATTGCTTGAGTTATCTTTTTGAAAATTTGAAATGAAGTGAGAGAATCCAGTTTTTTGGAAAAAGTGCCTGGTACCCACTCCTTAATTGACCTTGTACATAATACAAAATACACAATCAGGATTTCCCTCTACGAGAGAGTGTAATCTGTTCTCTACAGAGGCATGGCCAAAAAAAGAAGAAAAAAAAAAAAAAATCTGAAAATTCCACCTAGATCAAATCAAAAGATTATAATTGCAACCAGATCTACCTTTCCTCTCTACGTTCTTTACTATCTCGACACTTTCTAAACAATAAATCAAAATACATGATTCTTTCTCTCTCTCTCTCTCTCTCTCTCTCTCTCGATCAATCAATAGAGCATGATGCCCTCTCATCCAGCTGCCTGTGATGTAGTTTATAATACTGCGATATACAATGTTTTTATATATATTTTTTTCTCTTATCCTTTCTGTAAAGAAGCATATAATCTTGCTCTATTAAAGTGTTTGATTATTTTTGTTTCCCTCTTCTATGCAGCCTCCTGTGATGTAGCGTATAACCTTGAGATCTTACAGTATCATAACATTACACACATCTTGAATGTAGCCAACCTCAATAATGTATACCCTGATCATTTCACCTACAAAAATCTACCAATCTGGGATCTTCCTGAGGTCAAAATCACAAAGTAAGTAGCACAATTGTTGGAAACAAGACAAATGACAGTATTAGGGATCTGGTAATCTTTCCACTCATCACGTGGAGCATGTTACAACCAGTAATGTCACAGCGATGCATAATAACACCAATAACACCAACGGAGTACTAAGTATGTACATCTGGGACCAACCTTTGACGTTATCATCCAAAAGACGTGATTGGGATTTTAGTCCGATTGGTATCAGTTTGTGAGTTGATTTGACTTGTCTATTATGTAATTAATTCAAATAATTGTTTTGATGTTCTCTGCATCTGCCTTCAAACTGATAAGACCTAGTTCAAATCCCATTCATGTCTTACGATTGGTGTCGTCAAAGGTTGTTTGCAGATAATTTGGTATAACATGTGTTGCTGCGACATTACCATTTCTAACAGGACGTACAAAAATAAATACACATATAAATTTCTTGGAACTTTTGTTATTAAGTGGACAGCTGCCCTACAAAAATTTAAAGAAGCATGATCTTGTTTTTTTTTATCCTTTACTGCACAAAAATTTGCTTTTATAATGTATTTACCAAAGAATGGACAAACTATATCAAAGTACAGTCCACTCCCTTTTTAACAAGCGTGATTTGGTTGGGGTAATCCATCTGTCCAAATACCTGTGCAAACCACAAGGTGCTCAGTGTTAAAAAAGTCATCATTATGAAGAAGTAATTGGCTTGACCCAGGGCACTTTATAATGGGAGTGGACAGTTTTGTGCCTTTTCATCTATATATTGCTCCACAACCCTGGAACGAACTGCCCTCTTTGCTCTGTGAAATTGAGCAGTTCAAATCATGCCTTATAACTCACTCATTTCAGTACTCAGATGTGTAGTAATTAACTTCATTGGATGAGCCTGTGCCTTTGAATGTTTGCAACAGAAGTATGGCATACTATATGCAATGGATTATTATCATCAGGATCATCATCATAATTGTTGCTGTCAGATCAAGGATAATATTGCTAGGTAGGGGACGAGATGGAGCAATCCTCTTACAAGCCCAAATTGGACAGTGCGGAGGTATCCAATAGAGTTGCATGGCTAATAAGACTCCACTAAGAAGCCCCTGCCCCCTCCTTCATTTCCATTTTAAATACCACTTTCTCACTGACTGTTACATTCTCTGTTAACCTTTTTCCCATTGTAGATTCTTCAAGTATGCCTTTGATTTTATCAACCAAGCGAGGAGTAGCGGTGGCCGGGTACTCGTCCACTGCAACGCTGGCAAGTCACGCTCCACAACCATCGTCGTTGGATACATCCTAGCCGACGAGCACGTCCGCATCAGTAAAACGCTAGAGGAGATCCGCGTCCACCGTCCTTTCGTCAAACCAAATGACGGTTTCATGCGCCAACTGGAGGAGTATGAGACGTCTATACTTGTAGATGATGCAGCTCCAACATAACGTTATGTTAAACTGCTGTGAAGAGTGCTTCGTAGCAGTGTGGTATATTATAGGCATTAATTACGGTGATTCCACACTAGGAGAGCAGTATATTTCTACTATATTTTCAGATTACTAGATCATTTGAATAAGAAGTGAAGATATATTTGGTTGTAATTATAATAAAGTATTATCTTCCCCATACCTGAAATCTTTCTGATGATTAGTCAAAACTTTGTATTGTGACAAATGATAGTTTGGTTTATCAGTCAGCCAAGGAGAAAAGTGTGTTGCACTGTCTCAATAGTTTCAGCTCTATAAAGGTGAAATGAAAGACTAAGAAGTGTTTAGATTTTGTGTGATACACAGCTATATTTCTAGTATAGGAATTTAGTCATTTATTATCATCACATTTTAATACAATATTATACTCTATGATTACCCCCAAAATGTCTTCATTCATCATTATTTATTCATATGATAATTAGGCTGGCAAATTTACAGAAATATCAATACTTTCTAGCATGGAATCACCCACAGTGTGTTTGTGTTGATTGTGTGAGTAGAGAGAGCCTGTTATTTACCAGACTTTGGGCATATGTGTTGATACACCTAATGTATAGGTTGATTGGCCATTAAACTGATGATCTAGAACTAAGGTTTATAAATATATTTTCACTACCGGGTCTGTCATTAAAGGAGAATTGTCCCTTTGTAGATAGTTGGCTTACTGTGGATGCAGAAAAATCAAATAAGCACATTAGTGAAGATTTGGTGAAAATCGGATAAATGATAAGAAAGTTATGAGCATTTGAATATTGAGATCTCTAATGAAATAGGAAATCTCCTATAGGCAACGCGGTCACCATTTGTGATGTCACGAAGGGAGAACTCCCCATATGGTGTGCTCAAAAACTATTCATTATGTCTCTTCATTTTCATTCTAATGATAGGACAGCTTTTCTTTTCATGATATATTATGACTTTCATATATTTACAAGTCATCCCATAAAAACATTCTTTATTCTCCCTTTAGAATCAAGAAAAAAAGAGGATTTTAGTACAATATGTACAATAGATATGGGAAAGATCTCCCTGCATTACATGACACATCATGGTCGCGTTGCCAATTGGAGGATCTCCATATCATAAGTGATCTCAAAATCTAAAAATTCATATCTCTCTTATTCATTGCCTGATTTTTCTGAAAATTTCCCAATATGTTTTGGGGGTTTGTCTCCATTGACTGAAGCTAAATTTCTCTGAGGGGATAATTCCCCTTTAAAGGTGAGTTAAGTCACTTTTGGTTTACTACAGACTTATCAAATTGGCAATCCTATTCATTAACATTGTACATTTTGGCCTGAAATCAATGTTACAGTTGATTGCAATCAAATTACATCATCTCCATTGACAATGTGCGTGAAGCATACTGCGGGATCAGAACTTTCAAAAACAATGCATAACCCGTTGTGACCATTGTATGACGTACTGTATAAGCCAATATTTTGGACAATTTTGGACTAGTTGGGGAAATTTGCAAGAGCAAAATTTTGCGATTTTGGTGACGACTTCACAACTATAAATAACCTCGTATTGAGTTGGAAATATTCGCGATAACCGACTCAAAAAATTAGTGAAAATAAAGTCATCGCGAAAATAACCACTTATACAGTACGTGTATAATTGGAGTTTTCTCCATAATCATGACCAAATATACAGTTAATAGTCTTCAATTAAATTAAAGAGGGTTTGATTGATAACCATGCCGCAAACTTATCTTGGTAAATAGCAGGCTCTATGTATGAAGTAGATAATTTCAAAGTAATATATTTCATACTATTGCATGGATGATTAAACTTGCATGCTTGTTTATAGTCCTTCCAATCATGTTATATGCTTATTACATACGTCCATCAAGCAATTCCTGTTGATGATTGTAATCGTAAACAATGCAAGAATACAATTCTTTTTATTTATTTTTCTAATCTTCTTGCCATAAGCCACATCTGTCAATGCAAGAAATATTGAAAAGCAGGGCAGTGTTTTCTCAGAAAGTCTGTTATATTTCAATTTTACCAATATTCTTGAAAAAAATGAACCTTGTTTTTTTTTTTGGAGCATGGCCTGCAAAGCTTCATATTCCATTTTAACACTTATTTGGGCGAGCTATTTTTGGAGATCATATGGTCAGGGGGCGGGGGCTTTTAGATTTCGGCCGTCGACCGCGCGAATGCACTTCGCCCACATCCTAATCTTTAAAATTGTATAGTTATTTTTTCATGAAAATTGCTTTTAGTCAATTATGCTAATTCATGCATAATTAATGTGAAATCATACTTTTTGCTCTAACTCCTTCAATAAAGCTCCAAATGTGCTCATTTTGGGTGTACATGTAGAAACCCTTTGCGGTGTGCTTAGCAAATGTTTGTGGGGAAAAAAAATTGTTTTTAAATTGCAATATCATGTCAATTTCTTATGTATTTCTGGTGTTTTTTCAATCTTTTTTTTTTTTTTTTTTCCATTTTTTTCGATTTTTTTTTTTTTGATGAAATTTGTCAGTGACACTTATGCGATCATTAACAGCATAAAATCAAGTAATTTGAGTCAGTAAAAAAATATCCATATATTTATGATATTTGGCTGAAAACACAATTTATATTGAAATATTAAACAAAATCACGTTTTGAGGCAATTTTTCTTGTGACATGCATGTACAAAATTATACAAATCTTTCGGAACCGCATACCCAGGCATCGCAAATTTGGTCTAAAAAGATGCAGGAGACTTGGCGGAAAAAGTCTCTAAATATCGCAGCGAGAGCTATCACGTTACAAAACATATTGCCTGAAACATGGAGGGGGGGGCCCTTCCCTCTTCCCCCACCCCCTGTAAAAACCATTAAACTTGACTATCTTGGAATTGCATTTTGTGCGGCCTTTCTTTGGTTAAAGGCGAAGAAATATTGATCTACATTATAATATCGTTTCCACCATTCTCTTTTGTTGATTTGCCCGTGTTCACACAATGCCAGTTGTTAGGCAGATTAAGTTTGCCTTTAACTATTATGTAAATTCTTTCATCATTACCACATATTGAAAACCATGATGCCAAATGAGCATGGTATCCAGTATTAAAAATGTTTATAGGGAAGTGTGCCAAATTCGATTTTATCCTGAGTGATATTTATTCAATCTTATCTCAATTTATTCATAAATGAATTAATATTGCTGTCTGAACTTAAAGGTGTGTAATTACGATGGTCACAGCAAAAAGAGATGTTGGGTCTATTTTTAATTTTTGATGGGAAATTAAGTCCCCTTTAATGACTGTTTAATGAACTTTTTAAGTGACATTTTTTTTCTGAGAATGCTCAATTGTTAATGTGTATCTCGCACATGAATCATTCTTGTATTGAAAATTATATGACTGTCTGTATTCATTACATATGATTTTAATTTTTAAGAGATATTTGTGTACATGTGGTATTTCTTAAATTTCCCAACTTGGAGAAATTCTTTCTGAATGTATACTATGAGTGTTTTTATATCATTCGAAAGCGCTTTCCAGGAAACTGAAACAAAATTTAATAAATTTCATCAGCTTATTTCTGGTTTTAAGTAGATGTGCAACATGTTACAAATGTACGTTAGCAATACAGGCAATTTATGTAATTTAAATACTACATGTAGTCGGTTTAATAAACTTATCAGTATTCATTCTTAAATTAAATGTATACTAAACCAAAGATGATTCAGATAAACAGTGAACCATGTCAAATGAAAAAAAAAAAAATTTCGACAAAATCAGAGATTACTAACAAGTTAGATTGAAAAATTTTGATTGGTGACTCTGCTTTATTCTTTAAATCAATTTTGATGTGGTCATACATGTAGCTTGATTGACCAGTATGATAATTTATACCATGTATTTGACCTTTAATTTTGTCATATGATTCAATTATGTTTGGGCATTAAATTTTTTTGATGTACAAGTGGACACCATGTAAATGGGCGAGTGACAAATATGATGCAACTAATTGTTACTTTGGTTAAAACCGAACATCAGATATGGCAATGGAATTGCATAATTATGTAGAGAAACTAGCCCAAGTCATTCTGAAATGTCTATCATGTAAAGAACAAAGTAATGTAATGGTGGAACTATTCGCGGTAAATTAATTTTCACGGATTTCGCGCGAAGAGCGGCAAGCGCATATTTAAAAACGCACAAATATATGAGCATGCTTTTTTATGCATGTATTGGGTGCATTCGATTGCATGCTTACTAAAATGCAGCGCGAATTCAAGAACCTGTGAACATTCTTTGAGGCCGCTCAGCGCGAAAAATTAATCACTCGAAAATAACAGCGAATACAGTATACAGTGTACTAAGAAAAAAAATAGTAAAGGTCATTCAGAAACTGTCATTGGGAAAATGAGACAGGATATCTTCCTTGATAATTATCTTTCTTTACTTGTTAGTTGGATTTTGTCTGTAATGGGTTTTTTTTTGTTTTGCAAGCCTCCGCAAAGTTACGTTTTCAAACTGTGATTAGATCCTGTGATGTACTTTTAATCCGACTACATCGAATCGCACATATAACCATTCATTCTTTCAAATTTGTCCATTTTTATCATGTTATCATTTTGTATTTGCTTTGTTTTGGGGCATTTTCATAGAAATTTAATAATTATCTTCTACAATATTCAAATTATTTTAGTACCTGTGTACATGTCCTCAAAATGTATATGTTAATGTTATGCTGCATTTTAAAACATTTAATATATTGCTTTGCCGTTTGTACACAAACTGCATTTCCATGTTAGATATGTGATTAATATTTGCTTGAAGCCAATTTCAGCAATTTTACTTGTTGTTCATGGGGCATATAATAAAGCATACTAGGTGCTCATGGATATAGAAATCGACTCCAATTTCAATTCAATTTTATCTAATTATGTTTTTTGATTATTATACTGAAGTGGCATAATCTTGAACTGGAACAATAAACCATTCTTAAAGTAAAAAAAAACAAACCTTTTCTGATTTGTCAGTGCGAGTACATGTATGTGTGTGTGAAGTGAGTAAGAACATTGTAACCATAAAATGATAACCTTGAAGAGGGTTCATTATATTCCATGCTTATTTATTTATTGCCTTTTATACAAAAGAATAATTATAGAGGAATTTCTAACCTTTCAAATGATATACTTCTTACTTCATAGATAGGCAACACCCTGATATTATTGATATGCACTGTATATCAGCGTAGAAGAAATATTGGACACTTTTGGTTGATTTTAATGAAGTTTTTAAGTCCATCAAATTGAAATTGTGATCGGTTATTCCGAAAGCCTTTGCCAGATTCTGGTTAAAATTCTATTCTCTTTGTTTACACACATGTGACAGCGATGCCAACACTACAGAATAATTAGAACATAAGAAATTAGAATGCAAATAACGCCAAATAAAAGACAGCTGAAACAAATGTCTTGGTCACATGAGAAAGAAATGTATTGATGTCAATACATTCCCAAAATTGAATGACAAAGCAAAAGGTTATTATTCATGCTTCCTCTCATGAGAAGTCATTTGGTTCTAAGCTTTTTTAATTATTTGCCTTTTTTGCATTCTAATGTTCTAATTATTCTGTATTGTTGGCATCTCTAATGTCACACATCAGGAGAACTACAAATATCAATCTTAACAATGTGTACAGTATGTTATACATCAATTTTATTATTTCAATAATCTTTCCACAAATAAATCATTTCACATGATACAAACAATATAAAATATTAATTTTATATACAAAGTTGGAATAAAGCATAATATATAAAAAATATTTCAAATTTCATGTATTTATAAACATGTCATGATCATATGCTAACATATCATATCATAAATGTAGTTTCAACATACATTTTAGATCATAACTTGCTACCAAATATACATACTGTTCTTTTAATAAAAAAATTTACAAAATTGTTTATATTATGTGACCAGTAAAATATTGTCTTCAAATATATGTAACTTTCTTAAATATTGTAAAGGGATTGTATGTGTAGCATAAAGAAAGAAGAAAACATTTTTTATGGTAAGAGTGTTGAAAGCTTGTGTTCCATCTCTTTGTACTACCAATAACGAGTAGGCAGTTTCGAACAATTTTACAAAAATTGTTAACCCAATCTTAAGTCATACAACACAGTGGATAGGACAAGACATGAACTATACAGTATGACTATGGTTTTATTTATTCATTACTTCTGATACATTCCAAATACTTTAAAACAGAGTACCTGGTTCTTGCAAGAACTATTCAGATTGAATAAATAAAAATGACCAATTGATAAAATATACAATTCATCCATTTCCCCATTAACTCAAATACAAAGAGGCAATAAGAGACACTGAATATCAGATTCATGATTTTACATAATACTTTAACTCATTGGATAATGTGTAATTACTGGATATCACAGAGCTCTTGAAACAAATTTACTGGCTTCAAATCAAGGCATGGATCGATTACAAACTGGCCCTATTAGTGTGCAAATGCTTCAATAATACTGCTTCATGTTTCTTATCGAACTTATGCAGCTGTCATTTGTATGACCCACCTCTCGACCCCCAGGAATGGTGCGTCACTTTACCAATGAGAGTCATACATTGAGATACCATGATGCACCTTGTGTCACAGAAAGTGACACACTATTACATTACATCGATGCACATTTGAGTAAAACATATGGCACACCATTTCATGAAAATGACTGACCAATGATGCACAATTTATAAACATTTGTGACACACTTTTTAGTGATAATGCCTGACCATGAACAATGGGTCTTTCCCCTACTGGCGTATAAAATTTCACCAAAAACATGACGGTCCCAATGACACACCAAATGACGCAAATTGGTAAAGTGACTTACTATGACACACATTCAGGTCAGTTTTGTGACGGACCTTTGGCGTCCATGACGGTACTATACGTCACCGATTCTGAGGACTATGATGCAACTTTGACGCACTACTCCCAAGAGTCAAGTGGTGGGTCTTACAAATGACAGCTGCATTAATGTGTTTGAAAATATTAACTCTAGAACTGTTCATATACGGTATGCTGTACATGATAGGTGCCAAAAAACGAAGACTATACCTGCTTTCTATTTGGCTCTCTCCGCTATTAATTAATTTCAAAACAGTTTAATCAATAAATGCACATTATTCTCTCTTTCAATGTTATTGTAAAGTAAAATGCCCCCCCCCCTGCTCAAAGGGAAATAAATATTATTAAGTCATTCATGAAGTAAAACAATCATCATTTTTGTAATGAGACCAGGTTTGAAGACTAGACTTGCATTCCAATGCCATGTATAGTTATAATGAAACCATTGTTCATTATGCAAACATAATTTGTATGTATCCTATGTAGGTCTACAGTGAATGGTCAAGACATTGACCAGAACCACACCCTATATTCTGTATGCTGGAGTGGCATCAAAACCAAATGGACGCCTTCAACCAACTGAAGAAATTGGCAACAGAAGCTCCGGTGCTTAGGTATTACGATGTTACGAAACCGGTAGTCGTTAGTTCTGATGCATCCAGAGATGGAGTTGGATCAGTCCTTCTCCAGGATGGCATGCCAATTGCCTATGCTTCGAGCACATTTACCCCGACACAGCGCCGGTATACACAGACAGAAAAGGAATTGTACGCAGTTTTGTTTGGATGCGAAAAGTACCACCAGTACTTATTCGGTAGACAGTTTACGGCAGAGACTGATCACAAACCATTACAGTCAATAATGAAAAAGCCGCTTGCAGAGACGCCACCAGGACTACAACGAATGTTTTTAAGGCTGCAAAAATATCAGATATCAGAAGAATACAAGCGCGGTAAGGATCTGGTAATCGTGGATACGCTTAGCCGTAGCTTTTTGCCCGAAACTTGTGATGATGGAATCAATGATGAAATACCGATATGTATGGTGACATGCCTTCCCATGTCACAAACCCAAATCTTGGAACTTCAGTCAGAAACACAAAAAGATGAAATAATGATCAATCTAGTGGAAGTAATTCGCGAGGGCTGGCCGGAAACAGTCAAAAGCCCCTTCACATGTCATTCCGTACTGGGATTATCGTGATGTTCCGACTATAGAAGATGGTTTAATCTTCAAAGCAGAGAAAGTTGTGATTCCGAAATCACTAAGATCTATGATGTTATCAAAACTTCATGAGAGTCATCAAGGAATAGAAAAGTAAAAAAAGTTAGCAAGAGATATAATGTTTTGGCCTGGAATGTCTAAACAAATAGAAGATGTAGTATCTCGAAATCACAATCAGATCCTGGCAAAAAGTGGGCACAGATTTGTTTGAGCTAGGAAATGAGAACTAAATAATCCTGGTAGACTACTACTCTAATTTCATAGAAGTCAAGAAATTGCAAAGTACTAGATTGTCTACCATAATTGCGTATTGCAAAGAGCAATTTGCGCGATACAGAATACCTGATGAGGTGGTGTCTGACAATGGACCTCAGTTCACCTCCCATGAATTTCAACAATTCATGAGTGAGTATCAAATAAGGTATACAACATCTTCGCCAAGATACCCACAATCAAATGGTCGAGCGGAAAAGGCAGTTCAAATCATGAAGAATGTGATCAAGAGAGCAAGAATTGATGGTAAAGATGTAAACCTTGCCATACTTGATTATCGCAATACACGAAGCGAAAATATGCCTTTTCTGGCGCAGCTTTTCTTTGGCAGACGCAATCAGACGCGCTTTCCAACTTCTGCAAAGCTCCTCAAACCAAAAACTGTTCACTAAGTTCCTAAGAAGTTGCATGAAAAGCAAGCAAAGCAAAAGCAATACTATTACCGTAGCGCTAAACCTTTGCCACCACTTGTTCCTAAGGAAACAGTAATGATGAAGGAAAATGACAAGTGGAAACCAATCTTTTGTTGTCAAACAAAGTTCACAGCCAAGTCATACATAGTAAGAAGCGGAAATGGACAATGTTACCGCAGAAATAGGAGAGATCTAATGAAATATTGTGGGCATGAACAAAACATCGACAATGACATAAGCAGTGATACCACTGTGACACAGGTTGCACCACCCGAAAGGGCAGAGCCATCGTTTGTCAAGACAAGATATGGTAGAATAGTAAAACCACCTGAATACTTTGTTGCTATTCCTTTAACGAAGTAACTAATAAGTATTGGACGAGGGAAATACAACAAAGAGAAACAAGAAATTATACCGATTTATTAATCTTCTCAGAAAGGAAGACAAAACAGGACTATCTCAAATATTCAAGATAATAATGATAAGTTTAAAATAATAATTCAGTAAACCAATGAATAGTAATATTAAATTATTGTATGTATTGTTTTTAATTTATGTAATTAAGATATTCATATTTGATGATTTGTAAACTGGATATATGCATTTTGGAATGATAACTTAAAATACCCAAATTCCATGTAAAATGTAAACATGATAATATTGAAGTTGTATTATAAAAATACCATGAACACATTATGTATCATTTGGATTGGATAGTTTTAAAAGTTTAAGTTTCAAACTGAAGAAGGGATTTGTAATGAGACTAGGTTTGAAGACTAGGCTTGCATTCCAATGCCATGTATAGTTATAATGAAACCATTGTTCATTATGCAAACATAATTTGTATGTATCCTACGTAAAGAGAATGGTCAAGACGTTGACCAGAACCACACCCTATATTCTGTATGCTGGAGAATATACATGTGTGTATACTTCACTTGTATCAAAGTTGCTCGTCCACTACACACATGTTTGTCACTGCCTCCTTTGTGCTATATATTATCTAAGCCGTAGCAGCCATCTTTAC
Organism: Paracentrotus lividus; assembly: GCA_940671915.1. NCBI lineage: Eukaryota > Metazoa > Echinodermata > Echinoidea > Camarodonta > Echinidae > Paracentrotus > Paracentrotus lividus. The sequence goes on along the minus strand of CALNVZ010000641.1, from coordinate 18,506,694 downwards.
AATTTTAGTATTCATCTAGATGGAAATGTATTTTCTTCAGAGCTCATGCAAGATATGGATAAATAATACATACATGTATATTGTACTCTCATGTTGTAAATAGTTCTTGATTAAAATCATAACACTTTACCTGACCTTTTTATATTCACTTGATTATTGTGACAAATATATGATAGTGTGATTAATAATAAAATCAGCTCGGACCCTTGGATGCCAACGGGCTGCTTCCGCTTGTATGAAATTCTAATACATCTCAATGTATTTTGGATTGTAGGCTATATCCTGTGTCTTCTTTTACAGCTGTTTTGCTTTTCATTTTTGTAGTGCAATCTGCCATGATACTAAGCATGTCCGTTTTAAGCTCACAAAACAAGGAGGGACCACCACAGCACACAGGCAGTGATAGCACACTGAAACCTACAGGTACAACTACACAAGTCACACAGCCAACAACAGAACACAGGGGTGATATTCACTCTTGAAAAAAAAACAGACATACTTAAGCGAGGGAGCGGAGCGACCGAGGCGGGAAAGATGTGGGAGGGGGGTGTCCCCGCTCACACGGTAGGGACTTTTGCATTTTGGGACTTTAAATTGTGCAATTTTGGGCATACCTGGAGAAAAAAGAAAGAAAGAAAACAAGTGGATTAGTATATTACGCGATGCGGAATATATGTCCCCGCCAATAATACAAAAGTCCCATTATTGTAACTAATGTACAATATAG
>CALNVZ010000641.1:18457402-18504303 GCA_940671915.1 Paracentrotus lividus | reverse complement strand
CGGACGGATGGACGGACACACACACACACACATACACACGTACGGAGCCCGTTTCATAGTCCCCTGCTCGAACTCGTTCGGCGGGGACAAAAAATTGGAGGAATATCACCCCTGAGAACAGAAAGCGACACAACATATATGGCAACTCCACTGGCAAGGCCACAGCAAACATCTACTCAAGAAGGTTTAGCACAGAAACCAGCCGCTCCGTATGAGTCTCCACAGCAGCTACCAACTTCAAAAGCCACACAGCCAACAATAGCACAAGAAGCGGTACCGCTGGCAAAGCCGCAGCAATCATCTACTCAAGAAGGTTTACCACAGAAACCTGCGACTCCCTATGGGTCTCCACAGCAGCTACCAACTTCAAAAGCCACACAGCCAACAATGGAGCAAGAAGCGACACAAGAACTGGCAACTCCACTGTCAAAGCCGCAGCAATCATCTACCGAAGGAACTCGAGCATGGTTTCCACAGCAAAAAAAGACTCGGTGGGATGTACCTTCAGCATACGGTTACAGTTATGATGACCCTTCCTTAATTTCATCTTTTTTGAGGGAAAATGGCAATGATTTCCTGACCATGGAAACTAAAGATGAACAAATAGCGAGGCTTGAACAAGAAGTGCAAATCAAGGCTACGAAAATAGCTAGTCTAGAAGATGAGGCAGCAGACCTGAAAGCTGATCTGGCAGTGGCAGAAATTGCTGGTAAGTGCTTGAAGAACTTGTGGCTTATGATGTGGGATCTCAAGGTAACTTTAAGATAAAATCCTGTCATGCTACAATAAACCAAACACCACAACTGAAAGACTCCAGTATCTATAATATCAGAGAGTGAAACCTTCAAAGCCAGAATTACTGTCTGCAGACAGATCCTCTATGAAACTAGAACACAAGCTGCTGCAACGGTGGGTTTGTGTTATACTGTACACTTTACCAAATGGTTTGAACATAACCTGCAAATGATTAAATAAAAAAGAGTCATCATACAAGTAGCATACCTAAGGGCCCAGCAGATTATCAGTAAAGTACTGTGCTTCATTCAGAACCAGCCCACAGTTTTTCAACAGAAGCAGTGATAAAAGCAACAGAAATCTTTGTCAATGAGATGAGGCTGGTGAAACGTTCCAGCTGGCACTGTATACCAAGAGGTGTTATCAGCAGCTGGCGAGGTGCTTCAACTGGTATGAGCAAAGAGCATGAACATATCATAAAAGCTTTATGAAAGCTTATCATGTTGAAACATTGTAAAGTTCATTGGCTACTCAAGAAGGACACATAGGGACACAGAGGAGCTGAAAAAAAAAATAACTGGAGAAATAAAATGGACTTTAACATGTCCCTATTTAGCAGCTCCAGTGGATTTTCAACAGATTCCTTGAAGAAGGTCTCCAGGAGAGCAGAATTGTTTTCATCTCTAATACTTTACAACCAGAGAATCCAAGCGAGTTCAGACTGCTTGCGATCAATTTGGTGATTACCAGTAATCTCAACAGGATTCTGGCATAGTGACCACGCTCGGCTACAGGAGTAGATCTGCGGTCTAGTATGAGTACTAATATAAGTGCAACATGGGTTATTGTTTTCTATCCCGAGGACAGGAACATTCTGTACTGAAATGCTCATGTAATATCCTTGCTTGACTTCTGTAATGGTATTTTGTATGGTCTTCCTGAAAATGAAATTCAGAAATTACAAAGAATCCAAAACTCTGCAGCAAGGCTGGTAACTTGCACCCGACTTCGTGATCACTTTACCCCAATCTTAGAAAAACTACATTGGCTTCCAATAAGATGGCGTATTGAGTTTAAGATCTTGACACTGGTGTTTTTATGCTTGCATGAACTGGGCCCTGATTATTTGCAACAACTGATCACCTAATACTGTCCTACAAGAAACTAACGATCACAGTCAGATCTCAGTTGGTTTCTCGCACTCTGCATAGTATTTTACGGTGCCAGATCTTTCCAGCAAGCTGCCTCAGAGTTATGGAATAAACTCCCAATGAACCTCAGACAAACTGATACATTAGATAATTTTAAAAGTCTCTTGAAGACACATCTCTTCTATTCTTTGAAATAACCAATTCATTTATTTATGTCAGTATACTTTTCTAACCCTAATCTGCCCGGGGGGGGGGGGGGAGGGGGGGGCTAATTTAGCCCCCCTCGACATTTCGGCGATAAATATTTGACGCGAGTAGCGCTAAAAGCCACGGCGCTCATGAGTTTTTTCTTTTGAGTCTTGCGCATCTTTTGGAGACAAAATCGCACCCCCGGATACCCGTTCGCGAGTTAGCATATTGTTTGTAAACACGTCGTCAGACCAAAATTGCTCAAGGGAAACGTGTTTCATGTAGCAAAGTCAATTACAAATTGTGTTTTCAGCTAAAATTCATAAATGAGTGATTAATTTTGCTTTTATTGATAATAATCATTTGATTTGCTGCTATTAATGACCAAAATAATGTCGTGGATCAATTTTGTCGAAAAAACAATAGAAATAAAAAGGTAAAAAAAACAGAGAAATACATAAGAAATTCAAAAAACAATAAAATACTTAAGAAATTACTTTGGATACTGGATTTTTTTTCAAGTACAATTGATAGGAATGCTATAAAGAACATTCACACCAAAAATTAGCATTCTAGCAGCTGTAATTAGTGAATTAGAGGAAAAAGTATGATTTCATGCATAAATTAGCATAATTAGCATATATAATTAAAAAAAAAACATTTTTTGGAAAAATTAACTATGCAATTTTGGAGATTACGCAACAGCGGACGTGCATGCCAATTTTCGTCGCGATTGCGCGGTCAACGGCCGAGATCTCAGGGGGGGGGGCTAAATTAGCCCCCCCCCCCCCGGGCTATACATTTTCAAAAAGAGCCCGGGCAGATTAGGGTTAAGTGGTATGTCCTATTGTTCCTTTTCTTCTTTTTTTTTTCTAAGCGCATAGGGACTTAAATTCATTTTGTGTGATATGCGCTATACAAGAATTGTTCATTATTAATATTATTGAAAAAGAAGATGGTGGCGGGATCTGCGAGGACCATTATGAAGTTCGTAAAAATGATGTTGTGGAATGGCACTACAAAGACACTGATGATGAAGGGAGACCTGAGGTGTTAGCCAAGGATTTCCTTGCCCAAGTTGTTTTTCGTGCTCCAAGTTGCTTCAACTTCTAAATGTATAGTGCTGAAAAGTGACAGAAAATCGAGGGACAAAAGGTCCTTATCAATGTGTTGTGCAAGGAACATTTTCCAGAGCATCACTGGCGAAGCAGAGGAATACATGTACTTTTGACGTAATTGCCACTCCATACGTCGTATACTGCAGTTTTGCGAAAGTAAGAGGGAAGGGGAGAAATTTTAGAATATATATAGGAATTGAAGAAATTGACTGAACCTCAAAAAACTTGGGTTTCCGCAGAAACAAGAATAGATTTTTTGGCTTCTTATGAAGTAACTGTCCCAATACTTTTGCTTTGAGCAGAGGGGTGAAGGAATTAATCTTACCCTCAATGACAAAGATAACATCAACTATCTAAAAATGTTTAATCATTATTTTTATATGTATATATTCTGTTGCTAATTTGTAAGCTGCAATTGAAGATATGTGGACATGTCCATCAATTTCTTAATTGCCTATTTTCTTTTCTTTCACTTTGTGCCAGAACATTCTTCATAAGGAGACTTTATAGGTTGATATATCCACAAATACAGAATACAACCAGCCATATGAGAAACTCGCCAACAGCAACGTGACAAAGCAGGCAATAAATGTGTGTTTTAAGTGTACACCAAATAGGAAGGAATTTACCATTTAATATTGGTGGTTATGGGGCATGAATGCAGCAGTTCTTGACAAGACTGGCAGTGGCAATAGCAAAGGGGCAGTTGACCTTGGGGGGTTGAGAAAGGAGGGTTTTTTTTTTTTTTTTTTTTTTTTTTCACTTCTCATGAAGCAGCTGCCCCAAAGCTTTTGCCTTAAACAGAGAGACGAAGGAATTCATCTTGCCCTCAATTAAGAAAGTTAATATAAAAGAAAATTAAATATTTTATCTCAAGATATGGACTTCCAGAAAGCAGTTCCCCTGGAATTTGTTAGTTTTTGAAGGATGTTCAGAACAGTGTCGATAATGGCTCATCCTTCTTTGAGCATCGAAGCATAGACCCTGTTGCTCTTTAGTTATACATCATATTGGACATCTCCAAGCTTTCTGAGCTACCTTTTGAGGACTAATACGGCGAGTAATTGACAGACGGTAGTTTCCTGAAGGTAACGGAGGGCCTCGTACTTTATTTCCTGGAGAGCAAGGAAAGGTTGTCATCTACTAGCTGAATCATCTCCAGAGATCTACGAATGTACAACAATAACCTCAAACTCCATCTCGAAGCAGTGTGAAACTAATGGGTAGAGAGCAGCCCAACAAACTAACACTAGCATACTTTAGATCATAATTAAACCAAATCTTTCGGGATAGTGGGTTTTGACTGACAAGTACATGATTATTCATAATAGGAGTAGACTGTATAAGCGAAAAAATCATGGACGATTTAACAGTTCTCTCATTTCTCTTCTTTTCTTTCATGTTATAGACAAGGATATCAAATCCTATATGCCGTTCTTTCGGCAACACTTCCAAGAATCCACTACACTCAAGCAGCAACTCCTGGAGGACCATATCATCCAATGCTGAGGTCAAATTTATATCCAATAAATGAAGCCACAAGGGAGCCCGGGCAAAACCTACCAAAAAACATGGAAGATGATTTTTTTTTTTTTTTTAAATAAGTTGCATGCTTTGAAATCATACCATGTATGAAAAAGAAAAGAAAAAAAATTCTATCCTATACGTGTGTACCAATCTACACTGTATTTCTAGTAGCAGAACATCGCCAATCCAACTTTTTTTTTTTTACAGAAAAAGAGTACTATCTTGAGACAATAATGGAAGTAAAGAAGGTTCCAGGCAGCGGTCTTCACTTTCTATTCAAATGGCAGGGATATTGAATAAATGAAGCCACATGGGAATCCAGGTAAAAACCCATCAAAAAACATGGTAGAGGATTTTTTTTTTTTTGTCAAAATAAGTTGCATGTTTCGAAATCATAAACATACACCATGGATACTGATATGAGAGATAAACAAAAATGTATCAATAATAAATTATTCTTTGTTTTTTTTAAATTGCACTTGAAGGTAAAAATCCTAGGTACAGTACTTGTACATGTATCTATTCACTACACCTGGATAGGGTGCAGAGAATGAAGATTAATGCCTGTCAAGAGATATCAACCTATAGTGGCAAGAATCTATTTTATTTTGTTCACAGCCTCACAATATAGACACCATAACCGACTCCACTAAAGAGACCATGGATACTCACTGTAAAGATGAGCAACGAAAGAAGGAGACTGAAAAATACAACAAGTTCTTTCACCTGTATGATGCTTGCTAAGAAGCTCGAAGCCTTTGTTAGATGTGGCAGGGGCTATGGCCGCACAACCTGGAGGATAGGGATTGTGGACACCAAGTAAACCTGGGTATAATCGTTTTTCCTTTTCTTTCTACTATTTCTATTTCCATTTTATTTTTTCCTTTCTCTTTTATCAATATGTATTTCTTTGTTTCTTTGTTCCTCTTCTGTCTTGACCTCACCGGAAAGCCGTCCACACTGGAGTCGGTGAGGGACATGGTGTCGTCTGAGATGGCATCGCTGCTGAGGGACTGAAGCTCGGAGTCGTTGTTAGATGTGGCAGGGGCTATGGCCACACAACCTGGATGATAGGGGTTGTGGACACCAAGTAAACCAGGGTATAATCGTTTTTCCTTTTCTTTCTACTATTTCTTATGATTTTCATTGTTTTATTTTTTCCTTTCTCTTTTATTAATATGTATTTCTTTGTTTCTTTGTTCCTCTTCTGTCGCCTTCTCTGCTGCTGTCTTGACCTCACCGGAAGGCCGTCCACACTGGAGTCAGTGAGGGACCAGGTGTCGTCTGAGATAGCAACGCTGCTGAGGGACTGAAGCTCGGAGTCGTTGTTAGATGTGGCAGGGTCTATATCCACACACAACCTCAATGATAGGGGTTCTGGACACCAAGTAAACCTGGGTATAATCGTTCCTGGTATCTCTCCATATGATGCCTGTGATGGCTACTTCGCAAGAGAAGGTCCGCCGTGAGAGAACCTGGTTGAGGGAGGTCCGACAGTTCATTGAGTTGTCTGAGTCTGACGGTAACGACGGTGGTCCTTCGTAAATTACACTGTCTGTTGTCTTCGATATTGATGAAATGTCTGACTTTTATCTACTATGCTTTTTGTGCCTTCCAGAATCCTCAATGTATGTCATGTACGGCGTTTCAGCCATACCGACCGTCACCACTTTGGGTGGCACAATAAGTTCTTTCGACTTGGACATATGATGTCTGCTATGGTGGGAAGAAATCTGCTTAGGGTGGAGCGAAACCTGGGGCACGTTGGCCAATGCGGGCGGCATTTTGCTTCTGTGGTGGTCGGGCGACCGGGAACAAGGAGAGAATCTTTCTCATGGTCAAAGGCAATGGAGGAGGCAGAGGAGGCAGTACCTCACTGCTGCGGGGTGCTAGATGGCAAGCACGTGGCAGTTACCTGTCTTTTGAATTCCGGCTCCGAGTACAGAAACTACAAGCATGTTCAGGAAATTTCAGTGTTTGGCATACCACACAAGTAAAAACACAAGATAAAGAAATGCGCAAGATGCAAAGAATAAGAAATACATTCTGCTAGTAACATTCCCACAAATTCCCTCTTGTGTTACAAAATGTCAAATGTGTAGTCTGCAAGAAGATGCGAGGAAGTCTACAACAGCAGCAGGTGGTTGAGCTGCCAGAAGACAGGCTCACAATGGCTGCACCTTTCACCTACTGTGCGGTAGACTACTTTGGACCATTCACTGTGAAAGAGAGGCATAGCGAAGTGAAAAGGTATGGCATGGTATTCACATGCATGGCATATCAAGGATTCCATCTAGAGTCTGTCAACAGCCTAACTAGCAGCTCATTTATAAACTGTCTGAGTCTATTCTTTAGTCGACGGGGTCCAGTAAGACAAATACGGTCCGATCGCGGTACAGCCTTTGTGGGAGCGAGGAACAAACTTCATTGAGCACTCCTGGAAATGAAAGACGAAAGAGTTCAAGAGTACCTGAGAGGAAATGACGTAGACTGGATCCCATTACAGATGACTACACTCCATTCCTCTCATATGGACAGTGTATGGGAGAGGCAGATTGGTACTGCTCGGCGAGCCCTGGAGCATCTGCTAATCAACTCTGGAAACCAACGAGATGACGAGTCATTCAGAACTTTCCTGACGGAGGTCGAGTGCAACGTCTCAAATTCTATTACGAGGATACAGCTTAACCACTTATTTACAGTGACATATTTGTACTTGTTACATTATCTTTCTGTATGAAGATGAGAAATACGAAATGGATTGTCTCACAAGACGTTTCAATAGAAACAATGAAGTCTTTCTCATGGTCAATGGACGAGGCAAAGGAGGCGGTACCTCACTGCTGCGGAACGCTAGATGGCAATCGTGTGGTTACCTGTCCTTCGAATTCCGGCTTTGAGTACAGAAACTACAAGGGATACTTTTCTATAGTTCTCATGGCACTTGTCGACGTACTTGTAGTACCCTCATTTGGTTTATGTCATATCTGTCTGAAAGAACCCAGCATGTTAAAATTGTGTCTCTGATGTAACTATCTTGAAAATATGATGTATCCCAATGTTCAGTTGGGGGGCCGATGTTCTTTTCTCTGCATATGCAACCAATCAGCTATATATTTGGTAAACATGAAATCAAATATCACTGTTATGCAGATGACATACAGATCTATTTATCTTCTGAACCCACAATGCCTGCATTGACGGCAGCTGTGACTAAACTTGAAAAATGTCTGAAAGAACTTTGTTAACTTCTAACTGACGTAAATGATTACAAGTCTGAATTTTTATTATTGGGTAAAAAAAATATTTTTAAAAAGTCCACTCATGTCATCTTCATAATGGTAACACTTGAATTTGACCAAGAAATGTCTTTCCGCAGTCAAATCACACGTGTACAACAGACTGTAAGATACCAGTTACGTAATCTAAGTTTTATTAGGAAGAGTTTGTCTAAATCTGCAGCTGAGATTTTAATTCATGCTCTAATCTCTTCCCGCATAGATTTTGCAAACTCATTGTTCTGTAATCTCCCAAAGAAAGATGTCACAAAACTCTAACGACTACAAAATATCGCAGCTCGCCTACTAACACTCACTGAAAGTTCTGATTTCATGTCGCCAATTCTCCGCTGTCTTCATTGGCTCCCAATAGACATAAGACAAAAGAGTTATATTCAAGATTCTGCTCTTGTTCACCACTGCTTTCACTCTACTTCTACCACATACTTGCACAACTCCATATCCATATACCGTCCCACAAGATCTCTATGCTCATCAACAGACTCCTTATTGTTTCAGGTACCTAGGGTAAGACACAGGTGGGGAAATCGATCATTTTCAGTAATGGGTCCAAAACTTTTGAACGAAGTCCCCCTGAAATTGCGCAAATTATCATCCATCGAAATCTTCAAAACTCAACTAAAGAAATATTTGTTTTAAGTCCAAGAGAATAATTTTTAAAAAAATATTTTGTCAGTTTATTCTGGTTCCACGAACCTTTCTCTATTTTTTTTTAAGGCGAACCTGTGCACTATAGAAGAAGCCACTATTATTATTATCATTCACATTGCTGATATTCTGTTCATTTGATGCAAGGTTGTGCATGACCGTTGTTACTCTTAATTCACCTTTTAAAAAAATTTTCATTGCTTATGTCCACTCCACCCAGGTGCAAATGGGTAGGTACCAGGGAGGATAATTCCATATGGGTGCCTATGAATGCATGACAGCCAGGCAAGTAGGCCTATGGAATGAATCCTATGAATGGGTAATAAAATTCTGTAAAGCGCTTTGTTTTAAAGCAGTAAAGTATATTTAATCATATATTATTTATATCATCATGTCTGGTCATGTTACCAGAATGGATGACAACCGCCTACCCAAGACTCTTCTCTACGGAGAAGTCTCAACTTGCAAGCGCAAGATCGGGGCTTCTTGAAAACGCTTCAAGGACACTCTAAAGTGTAAACTCGCACTAGGCAACATCAGCCACATAACTTGGGAGGTAGATGCTATGAATCGTAATGCATGGAGACGCTGCATCAAAAAGGCATCTACCTCATTTGAAACGAAGCGTCTAGCAGTCCTGGAAGAAAAGCAGAGGAAAAGGTAGGCTGCTGCCACCACCCAAATCGCAGCTCCGCTTGAGAACGTGCAGCTACATGTGTGCACAAACTGTAGAAAGGCTCGTCTCTCCAGGATTGGCCTATTTAGTCACAAAAGATCCTGTATTACATAAAACCTTCTTTAATCTTCGATTACGAAGTTCAGCCATATATTTATATCATCATAATTAGGTTAATTTAGGTAAACTTAGTCATAATCCAAAAACAGATTATTGTGTCAATAAACTAATTTGATTTGATTTAATTTGATTTACAATGCAATATACATGTAAGATTCAATCTTTTGTTTCTATTTTCGCAGAAAGGGGCCGACTACCTCGCCAAAGAATGTGGAGGGAAATAAATTTGAAGCGAGGATGTGCAAGAAGTGTTCAGATGTCAAAGTACGAGCAACTGTGGAAAATTTACAACATTTCATCTTTTTCTCTGTTTTCTCAGGTGGAAGTGCAAATATTGGCAGAAAGGGGCCGATTTCCTTGCCAAAGAGTGTGCGGAAGACGCATGTGGAACGAGGTCTAATAACATTTGCGTCTAATTCCAAAATGAATAATTGATAATGTAACCATCCCATCAAGATGACTGGTGTTGTACAGGGACAGAGCAGGACTGATCTATAATACATGACAATCTTATTTACAATATATTAATCATATGCTAGTATAAAAATAATTTATCATAAGAGCAGTGTACTAGATCCTACAGCTGACAGCACCTTTGCTACTTAGGGGCTTTTTATCACCAAATGATGAGAGGCCCTGGAGAACTATTGCAGCATCACATATAGAATACACATTATCAATTACAGTACATACAACATATATCACAAATAGAGCAATGAGGTACAGCTTGTAGCTGAGGGCATCTTTGTTCTTCCAAAAGGAGGTCGATTCCTTGGACCTCAATGCTTCTTTCTCATGTGGCCTGCTGCAGAATTTTGTTGTGCAACGTCTTTGGAAATATCCTCAGGACGGGTTGCAAGTCTATTCCTCACGAAGTGTTCAAGGGCTCTGTGGAGCTATGGCAGTATCATATGTATACAGTGGAAACTCGCTATAACGAGATCTGATGTAACAAGGTTCCTGCAGCAGAATGAGGATCCGATCAGCAGAATCCTTAGTTAGATTTAAATCAGATCTGAAATCATACATGTTCTCTCTTTATTTTCGTTAGATATATATATATGTTTTTCATACTTCTCTCTTTTTCTGATTCTTTTTTTCCTTTTCCCTCTGCGCCTCTGAATAGTTTACTAGAAGAATGGCGCATTATAAATGCTGTATTTATTATTTATTATTATTATTATTTTGCTGGTCCCAGCTCTTTATATTTTTTGTTTTTTCCCCTTGATATAACCAGATTCCCGAGTTTCTATGGTCCCAAGGACCTCGTTATAACAAGTTTCCACTGTTTTAACACCACATAAATTACAGTACATACAAAATTTTACCAATAGAACAGTGCACTAGAGCTTGTAGCTGAAGTCATCTTTGTTCTTGCGTAGGTAGGTCAATGTTTTGGCTCTCAATGCTTCTCTGTCCGATGCAGTCTGGTGTCCAGGATCCACCTGCTGTAGGATGTTGTCCTGTGATGTCCTCAAGAATGGGTTGTAGGTCTTCTCTTCACCTATTGTTGATGGGCTCTGGTAAGGAGACATTTATTTTATTTTATTTTATTTTTTATTTATTTCATTTCCAGGCAACAAAGATACATTATAAAACAATCATGACAAAACAACAGATTTAAACATAACAAAATATAGAGGGAAAAGATGTGCATCAGCCAATGCCTGGGGATAGCCTAAAAGAATTTAAAATCCTGTCGGGAGGTTCTCCCTATATTGGCTTATGCACATCAACAAGATTACAAACACATATAACATACTTAAAACATAAAAAGTGGAACATTATAAGTAAAATTAGAATTTATATTAAAATACTCAAAACCCTGTCAGTTAAATATTGATGGAGCTGCTCGGGAGTACAACTAGAAATAATATCCCGGCCAACTCCGACCAACATTGGTACAAAGGAATCAATTGACAAAGTGTCCAGCTCTAGTCTTGATAAGCTTTTTGTTTCACTAATACCTAATATCAATCCCCACTATGGACATACATGTATGGATTTTTATCATGGCTCTCGATCCTAAAATTGATTTGGGGATTGATTTTAGCTGTTAGTAAATCACTCCCCTGGATAAAGTACATGTAGTTTCCACAATAAATTTGAGGGTAATTAATATAGAAGCTTTTTCATTTTAAAAATCCAGGATAAAGATCTAGATTGACTCTAATCTTGTATAATTTTAACCCAAAATTGCTCAAAAACATGATTTCATGTATAAAATCAATGCAAGTTGTGTTTTCAGGTAAAATAAATGAGTGAATAATTTCGCTTTTATTGATAACAATCATTTGATTTGCGCATATTTATGGCTGAAATAATGTCACCGACCAATTTTGTCCAAAAAAAAAACAATAAAAATAAAAAGGTAAAAAAAAAAAGTACATAAGATATTAAAAAAGCAGTAAAATACATAAGAAATTCATTGTGATACCGGATTTTTTCTAGTACAGTTAAAAGGAGTGCTATAAAGAATATTAAAACCCCGAATTAGCATTCTGGGAGCTATATCAATTTAGAGCAAAAAGTATGATTTCATGCACAAATTAGCATAATAATAAGCATATATAATTAAGACCAAAAAATTTCAGAAAAATCAACTATGCAGTTAATGAGTTTATGCCACATGGGACGTGCGTGTGCCGAATTTCGTCGCGATCGCGCGGTCGACGGCCGAGATCTCGGGGCGGATGGGGCAATCTATATATAGCCTATTAACTTTTATCCTGAAACCCAACATAAAATCATATCCTAACCCTACATCCCAGACAAAATAAAGCCCAGAGCGGTTGTTGCCGGAGCTTATGTTGTCACCAAAGCAGACATGCACTGTATTCTATCACTTACTGTGATTCTGTTGTTTTTCCTTCTCTCCTCAACCCAGTGTAGTTTCCTCTGAAAGATAAAAATACAAATACACCAAATTAATACACAGCAGAAGATGATGACTTGAAATGGCCTTCAACCTAATGCAAACTCAACTTATGCAAGGACTGTATAACAAATTTTTATTCCTGTTTCTTTTTCTTTTACTTTTTTAAAGGTTTGAATGGACAAAATTATTACGTTTGACACCCCTACTAGTCATTGAAATTTTCTCTTTTTTTCACTTCTGTTGTTTTTCCTTCTCTCCTCAACCCAATGTAGTATCCTCTGAAAGATAAAAATACAAATAAACGAAAATTAATACACAGCAGCTCACAATTTTTTTTTCTCAATCACTAGTAGGGGTGTCAAACGTAATAATTTTGTCCATTCACACCTTCAATAAAGTAAAAGAAAAGGACACAGGAGTAAAAATTGTTAAGCAGTCCTTGCCTATAAAGTTGAGTTTGCATTAGGTTGAAGGCTATTTCAAGTCATCTTCTTTTTATATTCTAATGTTTTTATTATCTTCAGTCGATATTAGATAATATGGGAATAGCTTAACTGGCAAAAGTAAATCAGCTATGTGGAAATTAGACAAAATGGTTGTCAGACGAACTAGTTATAGACAAATTAGGATGAAACATATTCTTTGAAGGTTTCACTGGTAGTAGAACAATAGGCAGTGGAAGGATTCACGGTGCACCAAGTATTCTTTCTTAAGGTTATGAGTGGTCCTGAAAAGGACCTACTCACTCGCGACATTTTGAAGAGCATGCTCTCACCATCTTCAGAAGAATCCAAGGGAAATTCTCCTGAAGACGGTGAGGACATGCTCACCAAAACATTGAGATTGGGTAGGCACTTTTCAGGACCACTCAAAACCTCAAGAAAGAATAGAATGAGACAAAACAGGCACTAGACAAAGTGAAAGTGCCTTAATCTATTACTGTATAAGTGGTTATTTTCGCGGTGACGTTATTCTCGCAAATTTCACAAGTCGGTCATCGCCAAAATTTCCACTTCAGTACAAGGCTATTTATAGTAATGAAGTCATCACCAAAATCGTGACATTTTGCTCTCGCGAATTTCCCCAACTAGTCCAAAATCGCGAAAATATCTACGCGAAAATATTGGCTTATCTAAAACAAACTGTGACATTCATGCTATTGCTGATGAGTTAGCAAGTCATTTGATATGCAACATTTCAAGAAAAGCTTGATATTTTTCTGTAGAAACAACAAAAACATGGTTAGTTACGTTACAGTTGGTTACGTTACATTTTGTCCAGTGAACTTTTAGAGGTTATTTCACCGCCTGGTAATCAATCAAATATGACAATAGCCTGTGAAATATGGAAATGTGTTCATCCTTTCCCTTTCAGCAAAATTTGCAAGGAGAAATATTAAACAAATATTGTGTAAATTGCATTTTAGTGAAATTTATTGTCCCCAGTCCCACGCATGTTTTAGGGCATTTTTTTTTTAAATGAATGGTTTTTTTGAGACTTGAAGATATTTAATGAAAAATGACTTTTTATAAAACTGAATATGAAAGACCTTTGTTATTCTCGAACATCCATGTCATTAGATTAGTTATTTTAATAATTAACTTTAGGAGACCTAACTTCTTTTTTGAAAATGGTCCCAATAAATTCATGGAATTGCCCAGTGTATTTAAGCTATGGGGAGTAACGATAGTTTGGCTAACACTCACGTCTACTCCTCATTTTCTGGTCAATATGATGAGGCGAATCTCAGATTATCATCTGGCATATTCATGACCTGAATAAACATAGAAGAGAAGTAAAATTAATCAAATGTATTTCCAGGCTTATCCTCATAAATATAAATGGTGAAGATGTTTTGCTGGTCAGAAGCTATTAAGGGTGGATGTCTTGGTAATAGCTTAAAAAGTGGGTTTTTTTTTTTCATTAATGAATAGCCTAGAGTATATATTTTCATAATATAAAGAGAAAATTACCAAATTCTTATTGAAGAGTCACTTTAAATCACTTTTGATTATGTTTTAAGAATAGTTAGATGACCACGAAAAGTACCTCTTCACACTGAGGGGCATCTCATTCAGAAGTGCTATTTGCAGATGCAGAGTGTCACTTCTGTTAGCCAATGAAATTTCCAGTCTTGAGGTCAGTTCTGCAGGCACAGACTCAATTTGACATCTTAAAAAGAAGTTTCAGTCTGGAGTGGAGGCTACAATGCTAGCCTCCAAACTCTCGGTGAGGGAAGCTTCAGTACACAGTGAATCTAGTCTTTTACTTAAGACCCTAGTAACCACACCCATGGGTTTGTGTCGGCACACTAGTCAGATGCTATACACGTAACTTGAGATGTCCTTACCTGGCCACACGAGGGTGTCATCAGGCAACTGACAGGACCTTGCCAGACTGCTTTGCATGAATGGAGGACTCCTTCAAACATTCGAGCCTACAAGAAGGAACCAAAACATGAAACATCAAATTACAAGTAATTATATATTAAACAGAAAATTTCCTACTCTACAGAAGACTGGCTTATCTACTGTATAAGTGTTTTTTTTTCGCGTACAGATATTTTCCGGGTGGGCGGGGGTCTCGACATTTTCGCGCGATGTTAAATTCGGCGTCGCATCTCTGATTCGCGAAATTCTGAAAATAAAAACCCTCAGCGAAAGGAAACCAACTTATAGCAGTATAACAACAAATATCCCCAGAACCAAATAAATTAGGTTTAATATTTGCAGAGAGAAAAAAGACAAACAGCCCTCCCCCCCCAAAACCACATGACTTTCATGATTCCATGATCTCATTTTGATTTCGTGTGAAACCTGATTGTATTTTGTTTATAGTAAATAGTGGAAGTATTTTACGAGCTGTGATTGGTTGAAAGGTGTCACGTGTCGTCACATTCTGGTATGTTGAACGCTTTTTTGTTTATGTTGAATGGGTTTTTTGTTAATGTGAACGGTTTTATCCTGTTGTTAAAATGAATGGCGAAATCGATTGCTTTGTTGCGCGCTAGCGCGTAATAAAAGTAAAATGGTGCGCACAACAATAGATACCGGGCTAAACAATATACGTCACAATAGCTTAATTAGCACCAAAAGTTTTGGCAAACATTGGCAAGATAAAAACCAGATTAGGTCAGGTCAAATATCTAGGGGTCTTTTTACTATAATAAATAGTGCATGCTCTATTAATGCAACATTACTAACTATGTGAACTCAAATACTAAATATCCCTCGTGCACATCTGTTTCAACTCGGCCTACGGCCTCGTGAAATAAATGTGCCTCGGGATAATTTAGTATTTGTCGTCCACTAATCTAGTATGTTGCATGGTAGAGCAGCATTATTTATATAATGTCAGGCATGGTAGGCAAATGTTTAATTTAACGCTTTTTTCTTATTTTCCCTTTTCTCTTCTACTTCTAATTGGCATTATAAAAGGGTGTGTAAAAGACTACTTCAAATAAACAGGACATCATTATAACTCCAGTCTGAGGAAAGTTTTGAGCTTTGGGTAATAAACAATTGGATAAAGGAATCATAAACAATTGGATAAAAGAATTTAATAAACTGTATGATTATCTCATATAACTCACCATTTCCACCTAAGAATAAAAGATCTCCTGTAAATACACAGCTAGGAAGGTTCTTATCTGATCTGTCCAGTACGTAAACCATGTGACCTACATGAATTTCAATATAAAATACAAATGAATAATTTTTTTTCTTTTATCCTCTGTCGAGGTATTTATTTACATAAACATAATAATATACAATAAATAATCATCGTTTCAAACAAAAATCAAACAATTATTCAACATAGAAGTTTCATCTTTGCAAAATGTATAACGTATAGATTCATAATCTGCATATAATAGCAGTCAAAAATTGAAATCTTGGGCATAAGCCGCGAGCACACATTCTTCACTGGGAGTCAGAAATGAAAAAGAAATAACAAATGAATAATTCAATCCAATTAAATCCAACCACTATTTGATAACACAAATGTTCCTTGCATTCATTATGTATAGTAGTTTGTTCCACAAAGCCTACAATGTAGACTGTTAATCGTGTCAAGAATGACAAAGATCAGACAGGATATAAAAGCATACAATGTAGATTCATTTCTGTAATAAAAATAAATGAACTATCAAAGGTTTCTTGACCCACAACGTTGGCAGGGAAAAACAGAACAAAAATAAATAAAAATAAAAAAAGACTACAGCAAAAGTAGAATAATAAGCCAGTTCACGGTTAGCTCATGATAAAATTTTCTCAAATGACCTTTCCCATTTTTCATTAGGATGAGCACTAACACTTTCAAATAAAGATGTTGCGTAAGCTTTCCCGGCAAAGCATTCAAATTCTAAGAAAGAAGTGCATGGTATAGACCAGGTGACTAGAATAGTACGTCAGTCATCAAGTTTGGATATCGTTTGTTGTATTGTCCGCTTTTGGCACATTGACTATTGTCAGGGTTACTGTCAAATGCCAATGACTATGAACACTTTGTTACTCTACAGCTTGGACGTGATGAAAAGAATATTTTAAAAGGAATACATGAATAATCATCAAATCACAAATGCTTATGTCAGTGAATTTAAAAACCACCTTGATGGTTTATCTCAAATGACCTTTTACTGCTCATGCGCAGTTAAAGGCCCGGTCCCACTGGCGGGAGGATTAATTGCGCATGAGTTGCGGATACAAATTATGTTCATCCGCAACAAAAAACAAAAACAAAACAAACAATCTGCAATTCATTCGCAAATCGTCCTAAAAAGCCAGTGGGACCGCGCCTTTACAACCGTGAACTGGCTTATTGAAGAAGCAACTTACCTATTGTGTGTCCTGGTGTGAAAAGTGTAGTGAACTTCAAACCTCCTATTTGAATACTGTCTCCATCTTTAAGCTTACTGAGAAATACCATAGAAAAGAAGAGAATGGTAAATACAGTCTACTCCTATTAATACAAGCTACTCAGAACCAAAGCTTATTAATGCCATGTTTACAAATGGTGTGCGATCAGAGAATTCACTGTGGTCACAACATTCCACTACTGTATTCGCTGTTATTTTTGCGTGATAAATTTTTTTCGTGCTGAGCGGCCTCAAAACATGGTCACAGGTTCTTAAATTCGCGCTGCATGTTCGGAAGCTCGTAACTGAATCCATTCAATAGATGCTTTGAAAATCATGCCTATATATTCGCTGGTTTTTAAATTTGCACCTGCTGCTCTTTGCGTGAAATCAGCGAAGATTAATGTACTGCGAATATTTCCACGAATACAGTAATCGCTGTTGGCTTTATCAGGCCAATGAACACCAAGTACGTCTTTCCCAGCGAATCGACAAAGTCAGTGGACAAACTAGCACAACTTGATCCGTGGGGGGGGGGGCAGATAAGATCACCAAGAAAGACAAACAATACAGCCAAACCCAACATCAGACTGTACTGAAAAATGGCTGCCTGTCGCCCTCTGGTTGCCAAGGAAACTTCTCAATAATAATTAGTGCAACCAGCTTTAAACCTACCTCAAAATATATTAAGATAATCTATAGTATTATTGAAATATAATTCTTTAATTAGTTATTTGTAGTTTTGTTTAGTAGAGTGTTTAGACCCTTTTCGAACATGCCTCCTTGACTGGGCTTGAGCTTGAAAAAACACATTTTAATCTTTCAGCATTGACTTTCCATTGGGAGAAAACTGCCACAGTCAAGTACATGTAGTTCCCAGTGCAAGGTCAATCTTGAATTGACCATGCATAAGTGAAGTGCACGAAACACGGCTTTAATTTCGGTCCCAGGCGTATTCGCGATACGTCGGGGCCACATTGGTAAATTCCAATTTTATTTGGAATTTTATTTGTAATTTGATTGATATTGTTTCAAGATATCTAGATGAATAATGATATTCGTTGATTCATTTCATTGTACATTCAGGTCATCTTTATTGTCTTATATACATTTCACATATATTCCATTTTTAAAAAGGGAGAAGAGAAGTAAAAGATTGTTTTATCTCTTTGAGATGTGAGCATACTTACTGTGTAGAGCCTGGTACATGGTCCATCTCACCTCCATACACAGCAAGATTGGAATGCAAGGACTTCATCTTATGGTTGCCTCCAGAGTGATCCCTACAAGAAAAGAGATATAAAAATGAATGAGATTGATTTCCTGAAAGCTTTGCTTGAGGATTACCAGACATAGTGACTACTCATGAACCAGGCTTGTTCACTGAAGCATTATCACACAAAGATTCAATAGACCAGTTTACTAAGCTACTATAATTTATCCATGTTTCTTTCCTGGCGACATAGTAGCAAGGTATTCACACAAGGTGCAATAAAAGAATGAACTACAATACATGGAATCCAGTTTGCATACATGAGAAGTTGCTATGTCAGGCAAGCCTCTGGCAAGCTTTCAGGTTGTCAAGAACAACCTTTGTTTAAAAAGTATGCATAAAATTTGAATATGTTAGTAAACTGGTCTATTGCATAGAATGCATACTTTCCAAACAGGAAAGTTGATTGACTACAAGAAAGCTTGACATAGGTTTACCAGACATAGCAACAATGGTTACCTCCAGAATGTTCCCTACAAGAAAAGAGATATCAAAATGAACCAAGCTTGCTCAATGAAGCATTATCATACATGATTCATTGAAATAGATTTCACACTTTACAAACAATGACTGTTGGTTGGTGATTGGTTTAATGGCTTTCCATTTGTCAGAAGAATTTAGCCAGGCAGTAACGGAGAGTGATCCAACATCCTCTCCTGTTTCGGTACCATTGTGTCTATACGATTTATTGTGCAGCATGTAAGATAGCTTGGCATTATGCCCGAAGGCATTGTGTGTAATGTTTATGTTACTTTTATCTATATTTTTAATTGTTAAAAAAAATACATTGACTACTCATTCACTCCATGAAAGCATGACATAGGATTGCCAGACATAGCAGCAAGTCATGAAGTACCCAATTTGTTTTTTAAGTAAAGTATTATCAAACAAGGATTCATTTGAATAGACCTGTTTGTTTCGCGACGGAATGGTTTCTGCGATTGACAAAAAGTATTAGAGACGTCTCCGAAACATAGGAGACGTCTCGGAGACGTCTCCGCGGCAACTTTCAAAAACTGTCCCAAAGCGGTTTCAAAGAACCGTCTCAAAGCAGTTTCCGCGACTCATGAAACGACTCGGAGATGTTTCCGCGACGTCTCCGAAATCCGTCTCAAAGTTGTTTCAAAGTAGTTTCCGTGAAGTGAGACAATTTGTACCACCCTAAGTGATTAAAACTGTATGCATTGACAATTGACTCTGTACCTGCCATTTTCATTTGCAATTTACTCAATTATGCTTTACATTTATGATTTGACAAGAAAGGCATCATTGGAAAAGTGGAGAGTTCCTCTTTAATTATAAGTTACATATAAACAGCAAAAACAAATGAGCATGGAACGTGGGCCCTCTAAAAATGGATTATCCTTTATCTGAAACACACTGTACAACACTTCTACAATATTCTATAATATGAAGGTATATATTAATGATAACTTACCAATGCTTATGTGTGGTTAGGATAGCTGTCAGTTGGACATTTTGTTGCTCGATTATCCTCTGGGATTAAAAATAGGCAAAAGAGTTTTAAGAACGATTTACACCTGTATCAATACCATATCAAACTTGTCAGTGTCATCGATCATGTGATTCAAAAGTATGAAAATATCTGTCATCAGCTTGTTCTACATAATTTTGTATTTTGTAAACAACTTGAGCAAAAGAGCAGTTTTTTTTTAAAGTGAAAGTGATCTTTAACAAATTTCATGAGTTTTTAAAACCATTTTGCTGATCGAAACCATTATGTATATTATGATGATGATGATTTAAATACAGAATTTATATCCCTATCAAGGCATTTTATCTGCATTGCTTCTCCCTAGAAATACATGTAACTGTGTGCCCTGTAGGAGTGGAATGATTGTGCTTTACTGACTGCAATGGTGCAAAACTAGGGATTTCAATTCATACTTGAAGTCTTCAAAACTGACAATTTAACAGAGGGGAAGGGAGAGGACTCCATGGGTGAGAAGTATTCTAAGATGAAATGGCACATTCTCCACATCCCTTTAAATCTAAACAAATTGAATTCGTTTCAAGCCAATTTGCCTTCAAATGCTGAATCTTTGCTGAGAGATGAACTTTACTCTGGAATTTAATTGGTTTTGAAAAATGCAGAAAATTAAAAAAAAAATATAAGTAAATTTTTGAAGAAAATCGAATAGAATAAAAAGAATAATAAAGTTATGAATCTTTGAAAATTTTACTTTTTGGCATCGCATGCAAGCAGCTCTCTCATGTGTTGTGAATGTAAATTCCATGAATTTGTCTTTTTTTTATGATTCTTGATAATGGAATGGATCTTTTTCATAGAGGCAAGAATATGAAGATAATTTTGATGATGCATCGACAGCATAGGTGAAATAATTAATATTCTTCTGAAAAAATGAAAGAAAGTTATGGAGTTTACATACACAAGGTCTACATACGAGAGCAGGTCATACGTGACATCACAGAACCTTTTGGTCGATTCTCTTCAAATCTTCACGCATATTTATCTTTTATTTTTCTGCATATTTTAAAACCAATTTTATTCCAGGGCGAATTTCCTCTTTAAGATTTGTTTTTATCTTTCTCATACCTGGACAGCCTCAGCGTCTCCTGGATCTACCACTGCTGCAATGTTTGATGCTTTATCAATGATCAGGTATGCATAGTTGTCCTTCATGTACGGGATAGGAAGAATGGTTACACCTGAAAGAAACAAACATTCTTATCTTTTTTAAAGCCAGTATGAGCTAGCAGCCTTGTATAGCACCACCTCAAGTCCTCAACTACCCGATTCTGCCGATTCCTAACCCATAATGCAACATCCTGAACAGTGCAGTCTTACAATACAGGCCCATTTGAAAGATAACTTACTTTTTCACTACCCAATTAATTCACTCCATGATAATTATGTTGCCAAGTACCAAAACACATACTTCTCCCCTCAAAACATTGAAGTTTCCCAACACAGATTAAATTGTAGGTTATTCTATACACCATCTTCTAAATAGTTATCTCAAAAGGTATACTTTAAGACGAGCTATTTATAACACACAGTCAATGAGAGTGTTGCTCAGTTCGCTCTCGCTTTAAACTAAAGTCTGAGATGTATGCATTAAGTGTTGATTTGGAGTTTTAGTCTGATTCATTTTTATTCACATCAATCAGACTACCTTCAAATCAACACTCAAATGCATAATATTAAGATCTGGCAGGCATACATGTACATGTATTATAAATTAATACCAAAACTATGATCACAAAAGATTCTTTGACCTCTAATACTATGTCATTCATGTGTGACGTTTTTGTTATGTCTTAAGTGTTTTTATGTCAATTAACAAAATAAGTCACAATGCTGCGTTTTGTCATTGGTTTGCACAACATGTAGAATAATGATATCATAGCCCCAAAATTGAGAATTATCTTGATTTTTTAATAAAAGATGTGCATGTAGACGTATGTTTTTTTTTAAAATAATAATTAAATAAAAAGATGATATTCTGATTCATTCTTTGGTCTTCAAATCAGCACCAAATTAACAATTGACAGTATGCAATACTGCGACTTTTAGATTCCCAATATTACTTTATGTGTCACTCTGTACAATGAAATCAGTTTTCTTCACCTTCGAGTTCAGTCGCTTCCACCACGGAATGTCCATCAGGAAATAGCTGTCTATTCTTGATAAGATCTCGTCTATTCATATAGTTCCCAAATCTGGTTCTGCTGTACAGCTGGTAACTACATTGTACAAAAAGAAGTAAAACAAACGTTAAGATGAGTTACAGGGATGATATTCACTCTTGAAAAAAAAAAATCCACAAATAGCCTAGGGTCCATGGCGGGGGGGGGGGGGGGGGGATCTAGGATCACTAGAAAGGTTGAGTCTTATTTCCATATGTTGGGTTTGCACCAATTGATAATGATACGTTGAAGTTCATTGATATCACTTCAACTTACAAAAATTAAAAAGTCACTTACACTTATGCATGGTCAATTCATAATTGACCTTGCACTGGGAAGTACCATACTGCAGCAGTTTACATCCAATGGAAAGTCAATGCAGAAAACTGTCTTGAGCAGCTCATGCCAAGTCAAGGTGGCATATCCAAAAAGGGTCTAAAAATTCTACTAAACAAAATTAAAAATATCTATTGGAAGAAATGATATTGCAATAAGACTATAGATTATCTTAATTTATTTTGAGGTAGTAAGCTGGTTTCGCTGATTATTATTGAGAAGTTTCCTCAGCACCCAAGAGGGCGACAGACAGCCATTTTTCAGTACTGACTGATGTGACAGCGGCCAATCAACATTTTGTGAAGTGGATATTCTTGCGGTTTTGCACCCTATATTGGTCTCCATTTTGTGGAAAGACAGCTTAGATCTATTAGCGAATGAATTGTTCGGAAAGAGCTGAATCGCTTTCCAAGCTTTCAGTTTCAGGTATTCAGTAGATCTAGATCTAGATCTTGGCCTAATTTTCTGAACAAAACAGGTGATGCATGCCGCGCGCACTGCACAGCTGTCCAACGTGTTGCCAAAATGCATTATTTTTTTTTAGTCGACAACCCTGGGATATCGGCTGGCCACACCGCCCCCGGCCCCCAGCCAGGCCCAGCTATGCTTCCGTCAAAAGTTCAATCAAATGCACGTGCTGCATAAACATGAACCGAGTGATGAGCTTCGCGCGATCCGCGATTATATAGCCAAGTAGTTTTACCACCTTGATCAAAGGCTAAGAATTTCAGGCCGTAAAAGATCGCCAGATATCATTGTGCTCCATGGTTTATAGCCCACAGCACAGTGCAAAGGCAAGCACAACAGCAGTTGCCATTCATTAACATTACATACATGTGCATGTGCACACCAACCCGCGCACCAACCACACAGACCAACCAACCAACCAACCACGAATGCTATCATGACACCGAGTGACAATCCCCCGCCAAGTTCGGCGGGGCTTCAGAGGCGACATCCCGCTGGATTCCTGAAAGTGAGGGCCACGAAAATGGATTTCGAACTACGTTTGAATCAGTAAAAACAACCTTACCCTACAGCAAACAAAGGGCTTCCCGGTTTGAACATCCTCTTCAAAATGTGAAATCTCCGAAATAAGTAAATGATAACGGCAAAAATGGATAACTTGATAAACATGATCAATTAAGTTAAGAGGCTCAATCATATCTCATCATTTTCACATACACCAACTGCGATGCATTAAACTGCGCATGCTCGCGTTTAAAGGGAAAGTTCACCCTGGTTTTAAATTGATTTTTAAAATGCAGAAAATAAAATAAAAGTATAAGCGAAGATTTGAAGAAAATCGGCCAAAAATAATGAAGTTATGGATACAAAAAAATTGATTCTGTGACCTAAAGTGCTAGATGCTCTAGGCCTTTATCATTAACTTATTTCACCTGTGCGGTCAATAAATCATTATGTTCAAATTGGCACATTTCTTTGTCAAACCCATGAAAAAAAAACATATTTATGGAATTTACATACACAAACACATGGGAGAGCTGCTAGCACGCGCACGTGACGACGTCAAAGAATCAAAACTTTAAATATAGGCTATTCATAACTTCGCCATTTTTGATCGATTCTCTTCAAACTTAATCTGTATTTTTAAAAAAACCAATTAAGTTCCAGGGTGAGCTTCCTCTTTATCAGAAAATTGGGAGGGGGGGGGGAAGAATTAAAAAATAAAAATAAATAAAAAAAAAAAAAAAAAAAGAAGAAGAAGAAGAAGAAAAGAGGAAACGGGCTACTGGGGGGGGGGGGGGGGGGGGGGGGGGCGCCCGGGAGCTGGAAAGATATATAGTGATATGATTTTTTTGTTTGTCCTGCCTTCGGCTTGTACTTTGTAGGGCTGTATGACCCTCAGGTTAGAAAGACGCTTGCTTATTACGTGCCCGGGGGGGGGGGAGGTCACTCAAACAAAAAAGTGCTAATGTCCCGCACCCTGAAAATGGACCCTGCGTCTCATTGCATGAAGTCAAATTTGCACCCCTTTTCGACGTCAGACTGAAAATGGACCCTAAACGTCTCATTGCATGAAGTCAATTTGCACCCTTTTCGATGTCAGACTGGAAAAACATACCTAAATGGCGTAAACCCGCGTGAAATTTTGATCCCAAAACAGCGATTTCCGCTGAAAACACCCCTATTTTTAAGAAATTGTGATTGAAATTAAAAAAACACCCCTATTTTAAGGAGAGCGCGACGCGCCGCCAAGAGCTGAAAACAGCCTTTCGACGCTTTTTGGGGACACGCATGAGTAGCACATCATGATTGTGGTGAGTGACCCCCGGGATTAGCTGAAGGATTTTGCCAGTTCAGAGAGGGTGACTGACTAATACCCCATTCCACTGACAATCGGACTCTCATCTTGAGCTCATCTGATCCCCAAATGTCAAATTTGATGAGTTCCGATGAAATCTCACCCGAGGGGCGTTTTGGTGACCCTGTTTTTTTTATTATCCGCATGAAATCGGATGAAAGACTGGTATCTGCCAGATATCTGTCCGCCGTCATCGGCTTGTCCAATCCATGCATGCATTTGCTTTCGGAGTGTAGATTTGGGGGCTACTGACTCTAAACTGGCACTTAAATCCAACATCCATCTGATACGGCCCAACTCAAATCAAATTAACAAGTCACTACTCGGAGTTCGATCGTACATTATTGACTCGATAATACCAACATTCCACAGTCGGGTTGAAAACAAAACTTCTATTCGCAAACTTGATAAAAAAAAAACCGCTAATTGCAATAGATGAGTACTATTGATCACACCATTTTAATCAGATGTCGGCAAGAGACGTCGGACAGCTGAAAACAATAGAATCTTATACACACGGACTGACTGACACAATGTTCAATATTGACTCGAGGTCGAAAACGGAAATGGTGTCCGGTCAGTCAGATAGCGAACTAAGGCCTGAGCTTAGTTCCCTTATACCCCCATTCCACTGACAATCGGACTCTCATCTCGAGCTCACCTGATCCACCCAAAATGGCAATTTTGATGAGTTCCGATGAAATCTCACCCATGAGCCTGTTTTGGTGACCCTGATTTTTTTATTACCCGCATGAAATCGGATGAAAGACTGGTATCTGCCCGACATCTGTCCGCCGTTTTTATCAGCTTGTCCAATCCATGACAAGTTTGCTTTCGGAGGGTAATTTGGGGGCTATCTGACTCTAAACTGGCACTTTCAACATCTATCTGATACCGACCAAACTCTAATCTAATTAATCAGTCACTATACTCGGAGATCGATTGTACATTGACCCGATAGGCCTACAGTTGGGTTGAAAACGACACTTCTTTTCGAAAAGTTGATAAAAAACCGCTAATTGCAATAAGTCGAGTACCTTATCGCCCGATTCTGATGTCGGCCAGAGACGTCGGACAGCTGAAAACAATAGAATCTTATACACGTCGGACGGACTGACACTTATCCAATATTGACTCGTGGTCGAAAATGGAAATGGTGTCCGGTCAGTCCGATAGCGAACTAAGGCCTGAGCTTAGTTCCCACACCGGACTATTTTCCCTCTTCGCGTCGCGTCCAACATGTCGGACAAATACCTGATAGACGTCAAACACACGTCAAAATATTGGGTATGTGTCAGTCAGTCCGTGTATAAGATTCTTTTGTTTTCAGCTATCTGACGTCTCTGGCCGATATCTGATTAAAGTCGGGTGATCAGGTACTCAACTTAATAATATCATGCTTATTGCAATTAGCGGTTTTTTATCAACTTTTCGAAAAGACGTGTCGTTTTCAACTGTGGAATGTTGGTAGTATCGGGTCAATGTACGATCGATCTCCGAGTAGTGACTGATTAATTTGATTAGAGTTTGGCCGGTATCAGATAGATGTTGGAAGTGCCAGTTTAGAGTCAGATACCCCCCCCCCCCAAATTACCCTCCGAAAGCAAATTCATGGATTAGACAAGCCGATAAAAACGGCGGACAGATATCTGGCAGATACTAGTCTGTCATCCGATTTCATGCGGGTAATAAAAAAATCAGGGTCACCAAAACAGGCTCCTCGGGTGAGGTTTCATCGGAACTCATCAAAATTGCCAATTTTGGGATCAGGTGAGCTCGAGATGAGAGTCCGATTGTCAGTGGAATGGGGGTATGACCGGACTATTATGCCTCTTTGGATCGCGTCCAACACGTATACCTGATAGCCGACAATCACACGTCGGACTATCAGAGTTTGACATGAGACCACTCGGTGGGCATGGTGGGTAACCAGAAGGATTAAAAATTGCATCCGATTAGTGACCGATGCTCCAAAATTCTCAGTGGAATGGGGGTATAATAATGCTTCTAGCCTGCTCCCTAATTTTAGTGGATATAATTATTCCCTGATTGGTCATCGAGATTCTGTAACAGCAATGATGGTGGTATCCACAGATTGGTCAACTAGCTGTCTTGCAAACAAATCGATGGCAACTTCTAAGACACAGATCAGCCATCTCATAAAATTTTGCGTTGATTCCAAAAATGTGCATCTTACTGACCGTACCCATGACACTTCCGCCATTTTTTGTCGAAAATGACCATTTTGGTCACTTGTGGTCAAGGATATTTTATTTCTATAATTTTTGCCGAAAATGGGATTTTCAAAACTTATCTGATGTAAAAATATGCGCTGGTTCTAAAAAAAAAAAAAAAAAAAAAAAAAAAAAAAATGGTTTTATTGACTCTGTGGGTCATTAAAGGGGTCATTTTGGTCAATTTCGGTCAAAAAATGACATTTTTATTATTTTTAGGGCCAAAATAAGACCAAAATGACCGTAAATCAGAGTCATCCAAGTGATGCTTTTCCACAGTTACATTATCCTTTCGTTCAAACTCATTTCATTAAGGAGTTGACTTGTGGTGGAGAAGTGGGAGCGATTTATCCCCTGTAAAATTTGATGCAGATTTCAAAAACAGAGGTCTTATTCAACGTTCCCATAAGGTACTGGTCACTTATTGGTCGCTTATTGGCCGAAGGTTGACCATTATCCCAAATAAAATAATATACTATAGGTTTTCCCGCTCAATTTCATCTTTCGTTCACCGAGTTTCACATTTGGATCAAACGATTTAACGCAAGTTGCGATCGCGCTAGCGCATCGTCAATCAAAATCACTTTTATTCACTCAAATTCCATATATTTACAAACGATTCTAGATAGCATTAGTGCGAATTCACATTAGGAGCATACAATTTCATGTATAAGGACTCATTTTAATTTACAGCTGGCCTCGGCATAATTTGTCTTCCTTTGTTCAAACAAATTCATGAATAGGCAAACGAATTGTAAAATAAGTGCATACAATTTTTAAATTTTAGTGATACTTCAGTAAAGCTTATGATGTATCTCGCTTATCATAAGACGGATTTAAGACTATTTTGGGACAGGTTGAGACGGTTTTGAGACAGTTGCGGAGACGTTTCGGAGACGTCTCAGAGCTGAATGGCCGAGTTCTCCGAGCCGTTTCATAAGACTCATCGCTTTAAAACTATGAAATTATTTTTCGTCACGACGGGAAAAAATTATCGGGGACCCGAGTCGCAGAGACGTCTACGCGAAGTGAGATACTCATCATTTCGAGAATCTTGCAGTCGTGTAAAATATCTTTTTGTTTATTTTGTTTTTGTTTTAAAGTCTTTATGTCGAGATGCCTTGCTCGTCAGATTGATGGCTAGAAATTGTCAACCATATGATCAGAGGGATTTTCAAGAACAAAGTATTTATTGTTCTTGTAATGAACTGTCGTATTCATCTGTATTGCGTATGATACAAAATTAATGCGCATCCAGAAAATTACAAACACTGTCTTGTCTGACGATTTCATATCTTATAATTCGTACGCTGCATGACTGAGTCATATTTGGTTTTGGTGCTAGTTTGTGTGTTCAATTCTAAATAAAGTAGAAAAAGTCCAATACAAAACATTTAAAAGTAGAAACTATGATTGAACATTGAGAATATTGTACATGATATAAGATCACAAAATGGGAGATTGGCTATATCCCTCCACAAAATTCACTCTTAAAAATTGAAGTGTGTATAATGGTCATATTCCTGAAAATAAA
This sequence comes from Paracentrotus lividus, assembly GCA_940671915.1. Taxonomy (NCBI): domain Eukaryota; kingdom Metazoa; phylum Echinodermata; class Echinoidea; order Camarodonta; family Echinidae; genus Paracentrotus; species Paracentrotus lividus. The sequence goes on along the minus strand of CALNVZ010000641.1, from coordinate 18,475,732 downwards.
GAGTTTAATTAAATTTAAGTGCACGAAGTAGGAAATAGATTTCATATTAATGAAATTGTTTGCCCCAAAGCAACACCCGTCGCCGTTTCGTTTTAAATTAAATGGACGAATCTGGAAATTGGGGCATGACATTGACAATTGAATGAAAATATAGTGAATTCGTTTGATACCGAACAAAAATGTTAGTGCCGATGAATGAAATTGAGTACAGCAAACAAAAATTTGCGAGCACGTAAATGAAATGCCTTGCTCGAATGGAAAATTTGTATGATCCAACCGGCACGAAAACGGCAGCTGCGTGAATTTGAATGCACATAAATGAAATAGAGGGAGGAAATGATGAACTTGAACGGGAAAACCTATATTTAAAATTTAAACAGCGCCCAAAACATAGTTAGGCTGCGTCTCTCTATTGCAACATTTAGTTTTGCTTTCCCCTGTGAAAGTGAGTGATATGTCTGCTCATACATTCCGATTAGAGGCAGCGAAAAGTAGGCCTAATATATTATCCCTTACCCCCCCCCCCCCCCCCCCCCCCCAACAATCGACACCCATTGGAGTGAAGTCAGATGGTGGAAGCTTAATTATGAAAACATGACGAAGTCTCAGAAATACGTGTTAACGAGAAAACGTTAAAGTCCCAGACCGGACTGAGAAATGAAAACCAAAATTACATATAAAACGAAAGTTAATATTAATTTTCTTCATAATACAACAATTCCCAATTTAAGCATTTTTATCTTCCATCTAGAAAGTATTTCATTAAAAAGGTGATCGAACCTCAACCAGGCCATCCCTCCCAAGTACTCGAAAAAGTACCCCTATTATAATGGCGCGGCTGATGACGTCAAAAAATGTTAAAGGGGAATTATCCCCTCAGAGAAATTTAGCTTCAGTGAATGGAGACAAACCCCCAATACATATTGGGAAAGTTTCAGAAAAATCAGGCAATGAATAAGAGAGATATGAATTTTTAAATTTTGAGATCACTTATGATATGGAGATCCTCCAATTGGCAATGCGACCATGATGTGTGATGTAATGCAGGTAGATCTTTCCCTTATCTATTGTACACATTGTACTAAAATCCTCTTTTTTTCTTGATTCTAAAGGGAGAATAAAGAATCTTTTTATGGGATGACTTGTAAATATATGAAAGTCATAATCTATCATGAAAAGAAAAGCTGTTCCATAATTAAAATGAAAATAAAGAGACATTTTGAATAGTTTTTATGCACACCATATGAGGAGTTCTCCCTTTGTGACATAACAAATGGTGACCGCGTTGCCAATAGGAGATTTCCTATGCCATTAGAGATCTCAATATTCAAATACTCATAACTTTCTTATCATTTATCCAATTTTCACCAAATCTTCACTAATGTGCTTATTTGATTTTTCTGCATCCACAGTAAGCCAACTATCTACAAAGGGACAATTCTCCTTTAACGGAATGCTGAATGAATTTGCCCTTTCTTTTCATAACAATAGAATTCTAGCACACATGGGGTCTATTGTTCTGACATAGCAATACAAACGTGTTTTCTAAAGGCCAAACCCAATCATGCCTGGCAGTAGCATTCCCTTAAACTTCTTTGACGTCATCAACCGCGCCATTAAAATAGGGCTAACTTTTCGAGTATTTGGGAGGGATGGCCTGGTTGAGGTTCGATCACCTTTTTATGAATACTCTTATGAAAATTGAATTTATTTTAGGGTATTTATGTTATACGCCTACTTAGCTTTAAATCGATGTACGGTTGTATATACTCCGTCAACGGTGTTTAAGAAGTGTGTCAACAAAGAAGGTTATTACAGTAGATACTAATTCACGGAATTTACATTGACCCACATGCAGAGGGGCATTAGGGGAGACCTGGGGCAATTGTAACAGTTTTTTCCAAATTTGACCTATCAGCTTTATTGAAGCTAAATACTTGCTTAAAATAAAATAAAATGTAATATGCCATATCTTAGCTGAATATGAATAGGTTATGGGTTTAAGTTAAACAAGTCATTTTGAGCCATTACCATTTCAAAAACAATAGGTCGAGTGTTACAACTTATGCCCCGTGACGAGGGGCAATCTTGTAAACAGACGTGCGGGGCAATGTTAACACTATGAACTTGTAACATTTGTTTTTCTTATCAAAGCTATTGCACATGACAATTTAAACATCTTTAACCACATAACTAATATCATTATGAAACATGACAATGTTCTGACCGAATTTAATTACATTTTCCACTTGTTATATGCATGAAATGGGGACAAAAGATATGATAGTTTTTTTTTTTTTTTGTTTTTTTTTAGGTTTGATGTGGCTTCACCCTTTAACTGTTAGAATTATAGAACCTTCATTAATTCATATTTGGTTCTTTTATCTAACTTCTGTACCTACCACAATATATCTTTTATACTGACAAACTGTTGTAGACACTTTATGTGTAGGCTCTTACGCCCTTTTGTGACTATAACGCATTACTTCGCAAAATAAGATAGTGATACATTTCTGAAGAGTAAGAGTATAGATACAGCTTTTTTCTCTCTCTTTTTATGTTTTTTTCCTTTCTTATCTTTTTTTTTGGTAAAGATCTATATCGCCTTCAAAAATTATCGTGCTTGGTAGCCCAATTGTTTTATCATTCTGGGAAATAAGATCATATAACTGTAGCTCAGTTCAGTATTTTGTTCGGACCGCGCCTATTGATTATAACGACGCAGAGTCTGGTGTCGCAAAAACGTAATTTATTCAATATATCAGGAGTATACATACTTGAACATATACTTAATGGATCTCTGTCTGTATTTATTTGTTAAGTAGGGAGGGTCTGGAGTCATCGGCCTTCCTGTTGCCGTAACTCTCATCCGTCTAGTGCTTTCATTACGCTTTCTTTTTTTGCTGCTTTCTGGGGACATAGGCTCCAGCTCGGGATTTCATGCTTGATACTTTTTTGTACTCTTAACGTATTCTGCGCTGCATCGCGCGCCCCCCTGACTCGTTCGGGGTATCATCTCAAACCGGTCGGGTTCACTTCATCTCTATGTGGTCCGGCCTCATTCGTTCGTGTCCTTACATGTCCTTAATTTTCTCCTCTTTTAATACACTGGTTGGGGTCGATTGTTTAAAAATATAATAAGAAAAAAACAAGTCGGGGGGGGAGGGTCGCCGTTATTTGGCATCATTCCCCATTGTTTATAGTATGGTGCGATACCCATTAGTAAATAGGTCTTCGTTGTTTTCATGGTAATCCCCTTGTCAAGTGTTGTCTGTTTTTATGTGTTTATACCCAATGAACACATACAGGCGAAATAAATATGTGAAATAAATCAATGTTAATGTTTGCGCAGCGTAGTTATTATCCTCCTCAAGGGTTTGGAAGCGCTTCATAGAGTAGAAGTTACCGCTGGCTTCTTGGGTCTTTGGTGGATACCAAAAAGAGAGAAAACTGGATAGATGGGATGAAATTGATAAGACACATTCAAAGTATGAAGTTTCTGAAGTATCTCATATGCTAAGGTGTGATGTATAAGCATCTTTAATTATATAAAAAAAACATAAAACATATGAATAAACAAAGCTTGAGGGCTGGACTGATTACAGGTGAATAAGAAATGATGAACAAAACGCTAGAAAAGGCAAGACTTTTTTTTCAGGAGAACATAAGTCTATTGATTCATGTTGCTTTCTAACATAAACGATAATTATGCCAGATATTTCATAAAGATCTCGTAGTTATTTAATTTTCATATGTTCTGAGATTCTTATAGGTAGTGTATACACCGTTTTTTGTTTATGGGTAATAAAGACGCAGTAATAATGCGACGAATCACATTTACAGAGATGAGTTTAAAGTTTCATGATACTTGATGCTTCAACGGGCTTTTTCTTTGCTATTTTTCTTTATATCCAAGTTCTACTTGCCTATATTATCATCTGTGTGGCAGTTAAAAGAAACTATGGTCAGCTCTCACGCTTCATTATGTTTACTGTTATTTTCTTTTCAAGTAATTTTAGTATAATAAATTAATTTTTTTTTAATACAAAAAAAAAAAAACAACACAAGAAAAAACTTGAGCTCTGGTATCTCACTTTGCGGAGAGACCGTCTACCGCGGCATTGAGAATAGAAATTTTGTTTTCCGCGACGGACAGAATCATTAAATAGACGTTCATCCAATATCGACGAATAGTCTGGGCGTCCGAGACGTCTCCGCCACAATTTATGGAAAATATAATCGTCATCCGAGATTTGCAGAGACAGGTCTCCGGAACGTTCTCGGATACGTTTTCTAATATTATTTATCATCGCGGAGACGAAATTTCGTATTTCTGTCGTGAACCGTCTCCGCGAAGTGAAGATACCACCGTAATTTTCATGTCGGCAGTTTAATGATTGTTACCTTTTGTTTTTGTACAAGAGCATTATAATTGAAAAATAAATTCAAGTTATGATGCTTGAGCTAACAGGGGTGATTATCTTCACTTCGCGGTAGCTCTCCGCGACAGAATAGGAATTCTGTCTCCCGACGGAAATAATAATCATTAGAGACGTCTCCGAGACGCTCCTGAAGTTTCGGAGACGGATTTTTTTTCTAATAATTGTCGCGGGAGACGTCTTGGAGACCGTCTCGGAGTACCTTCTCTAATACTAGCTCCATGGTTTCAGGAGGTTCTGATTATGTTGTAATTATGTTTACAGGAAGCAACAAATTCCGGACAATTGTATTGTTTTTATGTATTATTTCAGGGGCCACGGATCCTGGAGGGCTTCGTCAGCGAACGTGTGACAAAAACGCGGAAAAAATGACCATTACATTTTGATTTTGATTTGCTCTGTTCGAGCCCCCCCCCTCCTCCCCCACTCGCCCTCCTCACTTGCCGCTCAGCCCTCACTTCCAAAAAAAGCTTCCGCGGCCCTGATTGGTTGATTTGTGCTATGGTGTTCATTCAGTCGGAAATCTGCCTTTAACCGAGTGTCCATATCGTAGTGGGCACTCACTATACTATACTGTGTAAAAGAAGCACGGGCTCATATGACTTTGGTTAAACAGATTGGTTACAGTTGCCGCCTGGAGCGAAGTGACCAAATTTGGAGAGATTTTTTTTATATTAGCTTTCGGTATTCGTCGTTGAAAACTTTAGCCAATATGCCTAAGAACATAATTCTAAATATAATCAAATGACAGCCGTAGCTCATCCACATATTTGTCCAAAGAACAATGGTATGTGAAATATTACTTTTATGCTCAAACGGGTTTTTTTCCGCTGTAGAAGTTCTCGACCACCGAACCGTAATCGTGCTACACTTATACAGCATTGTGGAGCGATTAAATGCGCATGTTCTTCTAACATCGAAATTTTGAGTTTATAAGCGTGTTTCTGCTAGGAATGGGAGCCTCTGTTACAATTGCCCCGTGTTACATTTGTCCCCGGTCTCCCCTACTGACCACTTGTTGATAATTATGTTCATTGTGGTAACTGGTATCCGAGGGTAATGTCCTCTCGAACATGATGAGTAAAAGAAAGCAAACATGAGTAATAAAGAAGGGTGGAATTTGAAAAATACAATTATTAAACAACAAAGTACCGTGTAACCTAACGGGGCAAATCCCCGTAAACCATCCCCATCCCCGTTTGTCGTCTAAGAGGGGCTACTCCGGGAAAAAAAAGTACTGTGTAATCATTTAAAAAGAAAAGACAAACCAAGGGGTTGGCATAAAATCAATATATAGAGCATTTAAAGCGAGGGATGATTTCCTCCGGGGAAGTTGTCCTCCAGGGCAGTTGTCCTCCGGGGGAGTTTTCCTCCAGGGTAGTTGCCCTCCGGGGGAGTTTTTCTCAAGCATGTCAAGGGGAGTTGTCTCCGGGGAACTCGTCCTCGGGGGGGATGGGGGGGTTAACCCGTTCTCCGGGAGAGATGTCCTACAGGGAAGTTGTCCTCCGGGGGGAGCCGTCCTCCGGGGGAGTTGTCCGGTTGGAGTTGTCCTCCGGGGGAGATGCCCTAGAACCAATAAGAGAATGAGAGACCTCAGCGGTAACGGCCTCCCTCAGAACAATCTGACGTCTACCTTTATGTTGCTCTCTCTTATTATCTCTCGCCGCCGACACCCACACCCTCACACACACCCGCATCTATGTCCACACACACACACACACATACACAGACACGCAAACACACACACACACACATCCTTACGCACACACACGCACACCCTTAAGCCTGCTCACTCCTTCTTTCAGATTTCACCTCCAGTAATTGTAGGTCAAGACTCACTTACCAATTTCACATCTACCTTAGATCATGAACATAGTGAAATTGTATTCTTTTACTTTCCAATAACCCCCCCCCCCCCTCTCTCTCTCTTTCCCGATACGAACATCTTTTTACACCCATTCCATCCACATTCGGTAGATTTCTAAGATTCTACCTCTACTTGCTAGGGTCTACCTAAGAAAGTGAAATGTATTATTTTTCTTTCCTATAGTAGCATCCCTCTCTATCTTTCCCAATACGAACTTCTTTTTACACCCATTCCATCCACATTCTCTCTCACTCCATCCACGTTCTCTAGCTTTCTAAGATTCTACCTCTACTTGCTAGGGTGGACCAACATGCTGGCCAATCTCACATCTACCTAAAAAAATGAAATGTTTTATTCGTTTACTTTCCTATAGTCACCCCCTCTCTCCAAATACGAACACCCTTTTACACCATTCCATCCACACTCTCTAACTCCATCCACGATCTCCAGCTTTCTAAGATTCTACCTGTGGTGGCTAGGTTGGACCAACATGGGGGTCAATCTCACATCTACCTAAGAAAGAGAAATGTTGTATTATTTTTCTTTCCTATAGTGATCCTCTCTCCCTCTCTCTTTTCCAATACGAACACCCTTTTACACTCATTCCATCCATCCCCTCTTTGGGGATGTCTGGTCGCTAGGGTTGACCAATACTTTCACATCTACCGAAGACAGTAAAATCACGTTCTCTTTTACTCTCCTATTCACCTCTTTGTAAAGACGAATATTCTTTGCCGCTCGGTCTCCATATCCACCCCTCTCTCTCTCCTTCTATCCCACTCTATCTATCTCTCACTCTATTTATGAAAATTTCCGACAGCGCTCATACATAGACAACATATTATTTTGAAATGCGCACCGAATGCAATGCGTTGGTTTACCGCGCTCGACGAATGAGTAACGCACACACAGCGCATACTGTGCGTTGGCCATGCGTCGTACATGTGACTGCGCCATTCTTAGGTGATAAAAGTTACCCAAACCGGGTCATAAGGAAGGATGAAACTGTGAACAATACATAGGTGTACAATCATTTATTATGATTTATATGATGTAACACAGATGAAGAAATCTAAACATCGTATATAAATGTATAAAACCCCTCACAAAAAGTTCCGCTAATCGAATTTGGTCAATGATAACTTTCCAGGTACGCTTTAGTTCCTGATATTCCCGATATTAATACTTTTGGAAAGATAATTCATTCCCCTTTTTTTATTGATATCCTATTTGTAATGATTGTGTCATGCTTCAATGCACATAATATCAGAATATGGAGAAAAGTAAAAAGTCAAATGTTTTAAAATGCATTTTTATTGATCACATTGAAGTTCCGTTATAACTTTGGGGATATTTCAAATTCAAGTTCATTTATTCCTAACTTGATTGATTCCTAATTTGTCATCGTGATGTCATGCCTGGGTCCACAGAAATATGGCAAAGCGAAATATAATTTTCAGTTTAAATTTTTGTAACACAACTCTGAACCTTGATAATTTTAATGTGGGTTTTTAATCATTATTAATTTTTATAGCATTTTATAGCATTCATTTATTCTTCTTTTCATTGATAGGCTACCCTATTTGCAAAATAAACACATTATGTTTTAATGCACATAACTCATGAATTTAATGCAAAGTAAAAAGGGAAAAGTTGCGAAATGCATTGTTATTGCTCGCAATAGACAATAAAACTCACAATAGGCATTCAATTTGCAACATTTACTTATGACCTGTCTTAACATGCAGGTGTTCTGTGCATGCAAGAACAACAATCTCGTTACAATTAGGGTGTTATTGAAAAGAAGAATAAATGAATTTGACAATGGCATAAAAACAAACAAACAAAAAGGAAAACAAAATACTCCAACAGTTATCAGGGCAAGTCCAGTTGCGGAACTTCACTTTGTTAAATGCATATTGCAACATTCAACTTTTTACTTGTCTCCATATTCTGATATTCTGTGCATTGAAGCATGTTACAATCATTACAAATAGGATATCAGTATAAAGGGGAATAAATTATCTTTCCAATGATGTGAATATCATGAATAACGAAAGCGTACTTGAAAAGTAATAACGGCCCAAATTCGATTTGCGGAACTTTTTGTGAGGGGTTTATATATATATATATATATATATATATATATATATATATATATATATATATATATATATATATATATATATATATATATATATATATATATATATATATCAAACATATATATATATATATCAGACATGATAAAGTAAAATAATTATACCCAAAACCGACTGAATACAGGCAAATGACCATATTTCTCAGCTTATAACGTTTTCTCTTTAATTTTCACCCAAACAAGATATGCCTTATACACAAATATATCAGCTTTTACAATATCGATGTGAATCAAAAGACTACCAAGACTACCAAATAGATAAGTTTTGTGCATTAAACTAGGAGATTCGTATTGTATTGAACGGTTTATTTTAAAAAGCTGAACATGGCAGCCCGAAGGCTGAAATACATCCAGTTTACAAAATCGTTTACAAAATACATGATGAAATATACAAACATTCAAAATCAAAATAAAGTTCAATCAATAAATTAAATTTGAAACAAAATACAAGAAAGTAATATTGGTATTAACAGAGGTCAAACTTGAAAGTGTTGGTTCTTAGAATCAAATTATTTAACATCTGGAAAAGAAAAAAAAAGGTATAGAATTTGGGTAAAATAGTGTATAGTGTAGCTTTGATGGCAATTTTGTTTACTGTTTAGCCTGTTTAAAAATATATATTAGCATTATAGGGGTGGAGATTGCTACAAAAGAGAACCATTTCCGCTTTATATATGATGAGTAAGGCACATAATCAATAAGTTAAGAAAGTTCATATTTTTACAAAAATGTAACCATGTAAAATTCTTATGAACTTCCAATGAAGGCAAAAGCATACTAGGTCAATACATAATTATAAGGATTTAAAAATAAAAACTTAAAAACTTAATGACATTCAAAAAGTTTAAGGGCATTATACAGAGAAATTTAAATGGTTGCATATGTCGTTACGATCTGAAATAAAAACTGGAAACGGACTCAAAAGGTAGTACTTTAAAATAATAACATTCATTGAAATATTGTTATAATTGGTTCAAAATGAATTGGGGAGAATAGCGGTAAACATTCATATACATGTATATTAAATAATCATTTATCTATTAAATTATGCATGTTCTAACATGTGAAAGATAAACATTATACAAGTAGGTTTGCTTCTTATAAGCCATTCTTGTTCAGAAAGTCTGAGATGCGCATTCATATGTAAATGATGAATAGTAGTCATAAGGGAACAATAGCTGACTTGCTGAGATAAGGTGGTATATCTTCACTTCGCGGAGACGTCTCCGCGACAGAATAGAAAATTCGTCTTCGCGACGGATAAAAAGTATTAGAGACGTCTCCGATATCGCCGAGACGTCTCGGAGACGGATTTGGGACTACTTCAACTTTTTTGTTCGCATAAATTGTCCGGAACGTCTTCTAGACGTCTCTCTGGAATTTCGGAGACGGATTTTTTTTTTTCTGTAAATTGTCGCGGGACGTCTCTAATAGTATTGTATCCGTCGCGGAGACGAAATTTCTATTCTGTCGCGAAGACGTCTCGCGAAGTGTGAGATAGCACCCTTACATTCCAAAACTGATCACATCTACACTGTAAAAAATTTCACCGTTTTTTAACAGAAAGTTCTGGCAGTCGGACGCCAGGAGTGCCCGTTTTTGCACAGCTTCCAGTAGTTATTTTACAGATAATGTAAATTTACAGGTTCCCATTATTGACCACCTTGTAATTTACAACCCTGTTAATTTACAGTCTTTCCTGTTTTATCATGTAAAGTAGTTATTGAAACAAAAAGAACATTATCCAACATTATACGGGATTGCATTCATGCCTAATCATGTCCTTATCCTAAATATTAATCCTAAATCCTAACCTAAATCCTAATCCTAAATCTACACCTAATCTTTGACAACTTCGATGAAGTTGTTAGCCTTATTATACCCAACCTATGTAAGATGACATTTCCATGGTTAGTGCAACGATCCACGTTGAAGCACTCCAGTCATATTAATGAATATTCATGATCCACATAATGAACTATAAATAAGATAAAGGTTGTAATTAACAGAACATCATTGCAGGATACAAGAAAACTGATTTGTATAGTTATGTTTCTTCTTCCTTTGTTGAACAAAGAAAATTGTCTTTTTGACAGGAAAACTCTCGTAATGATTTCAAAATATACAAGTCTATGAACAAGGAAGCTCGTTGATATACGAGAAACTTGTTTATTAACAATAATATTTGTTTTTAGAAAGAACTTGCTGTTTTTTGACAAGAAAGTTAGTTATGGAAACTGAAATTAAGGGAAAATTCGATAACAGGCAGGAAAAGGTTGTTGAATATGCCATTCCTGTTTATTGACAGTTGCATGAGCTAGTAACTGTAAAATCAAGACGACTTCCTAGAAAACTACAATTTTCCCGCCATTTTACGAGAAAAATATCGTAAAATTTAAAAAACGACCAAAAGCTGTATTTTCACAAGCCAAAGAACATGTTAATTTACAGTTATTTTTTACAGTGTACAGTACCAAGATTATAGCTGTGCTTCGCATCACGGTTTTCCCGCCGAAATATACCACGTGACATTTCCAATCGTTCGTCAGTCATTGGTTGATTAAGTTATGAATATGCATCTTGCGAATTTCATCATCTTTGTTATTTATATCTGAATGTTCATCTCTTGTGAGTATAAGCTAAGTAAACTTAAACAGACATGATAAAGTAAAAATAATTACACCCAAAACCGACTAAATACAGGCAGGTGTGGCCATTCTTCTTTCAGCTTATAACGTTTTCTCTTTAATTTTCACCCAAACAAGATATGCCTTATACACAAATATATCAGTCTTTACAATATCGATGTGAATCAAATGACTATCAAGACTACCAAATAAGTTTTGTGCTTTAAACTAAGAGATGCCGATTCATATGTAAATGAATTAATAGTAGCAAAGGGGGACAATAGCTGACTGTGTTGAGTGTTAGTATAAACGAATGAAGTTCAATGTCCATTATTGCTGCTTGCATGATAAGATGATCAATAGTTCCTCTTATAAAAAGAGAATGTGACAAAGAATTGAAACTAAAGCAAATTTGCATTCAAATTGATTTAGTTATTTGCATCGTTGTATAAGGCATTATTTTGTCCTTGCTTCGATGAAAGTCCCCTGACCATTGGTTCAAGTTGAATAAGCACCGAGACATCTAGGATATGTCCACACCCCTCACGTGCCTAAAGCCCCTTTCACAATTGGTGGTGCGACTGCTTACGACCGTTGCGATTGTGTGTGACGTTATGACCAAATGATCGCAAGAACAATTGTGAAAGCCCCTTTAGATACTCTCACGGTCCCCAATTAAAGCTAAGATATAGTTTTGGAAGATCTAAAAATATAACTTGCAAAATTTGAATTCATTGTAAGATAACATTTAAAATATGATACCTGAAACCATATAATTACATAATATTATTCCGATACAATCGTCTGTCTAAAAGTCGGGTCACGGAAAAATTGGCTATTTTGCAATTAAAAAAAAAAATAAATAAATAAAAAATTGACCGGCATGGAAGGATTTGGCAATTTCAGGATATTATCTTCATACATGACTGTCTGACATAGATTACTTTAATCTATGAAATATTTGTTCGTAGGGTCTGTCTTAAGGGAAACATCAATGCCGATACCATGGATACGTTAAATTTTCGTTATTTGTCGTCATAATGTTTCAAAAGAGACAAATATAAATGATATTATTGACTTTTACCAAAACTACATCTCAGCTTTAAAGATTATATGTCGGAGTAGATGGGGCCAACAATGAATGTAACAAAACTTTTTGACAGGGTTCACAATGTACAGGGAAGATGATAAAAGGAGATGACAATACCTAATCTAACTCCAATTATCATGTTCAATACAAGCGTTTCTAACCATAATCTGGTATAAAAACCCCAGGTCTCCCCTGAAACATCAGCAGAGCTCATGATCGTTTAGGGTAAGTGGACATAACTTTCTGGACCTCTTGTCACTGTTTCAGTGTAGCACCTGATTTCCAATGTCTAACATAATAATGATTCCATTCGTGTTTGAGTGAATGCGTTAGATTGTTATTATGTAATATGGACTCATTTTTAGTATCATTTCATGGGTTTTTGGTGGTATATTACTGACATTTTGAGATTGGTTTAATGCTCCTTCTTTGGTGTAACCTGCCTCTTTCAACCTGTGAAGATTTTTGAAGATTTTTGAAGAACTTTGAAATAGTATAAGGATAGGGTGCATGTGTCAATATTATACATGGTCTTTTGTGATCTTATTCACATTCCATGTTCTAATTAGGTTCCATTTTGTTGACCCCTCATACTCATAAACATCAGGATTACAACATGTATGATTGAATAAAACTGTTGAACGGCCCAAATGGCTGTTTTAAAGGTGGATGCCTGGTAAATACTATAATTTTTAAATAGAAAATATTTTATAATGAAATTAGCATAATATCATGAGTGTTTGGTGTTTAGAATGCTGTTAATTAATTGTACAATTGATTAATTTATGTGCATAATTAATTAGACATCAATAAATAAATGTGCATAAATTAGCGGGGTTTTTTTTTTTGCATGAAGTTCTCATGAAAAATAATAGGGCTACCAGGTTGAGTGATATGTTATCTTAAAGCTATTAAAATAAAATATGCAGTGGCACTACAGTCTTCAAAATGCAAATACGAATATTTTTGCTGATTTATTTATTTATTTATTAATTTAATCCGTTTTATTTATACATGGTAGCCCCATCAGTGGTATAACATTGTTTTTAAGGGGGCCCTGTGAATATATACAATATAAACAAAATAAACATGAATCAACATAAAACATAAACAAGTAACAAACAATTTAACATCATAGAGGTCAAGTTCAGTTCTGTAAAAGTGGTATTGGATAAAGTTAGCTAATAAGTAACAGTGCTCAAATATGAAATGAATGCTTGTTTAAAATAAGAAAACCGTAATTTCATGGAAAATTAAACCTAGTTATGTATGCAAGGTGATTAATTATTACTCTTCCTTAGAAACTTTTACCAAACCTATAACGTCATCCCATGCTCTAATGTATTAATATACTACATACATGTGCAATTTCATTAGTAAAGGTGATGAACTGAATACAGGAGGACTGTTCAAAACTTATAGATCATTCAAAAAAGTGAAAGTGCTTTAAATTGCCTGTAAAGTTTCTTTAATAATGATACAACAATTGCATGGCTCATCAAAAGTGCTTAATTAAGTGACTTTCAATAAGAATTTGGTCATTGTCTCTTTATGTCATGAAAATATATTATTCAGACTACTCATTGATGAAAAAGAAATAAATGAAGAAAAAAAAAATCTGCAATTTTTGGGTATATAATTACCAGACATCCACCACAACATACACAGATCTGAACATACATGTACGTTCCCTAGAGTCATACTCCCACTTAACCCTAATCAGCTGGGGAAGGGGGGGGGGGGATTGACCCCTTTGAGATCTGGGCCGTCGACCATGCAATCTAACCGAAATTGGCATGAACATCTCCTTGGGCATTATTTAAATTGAAGTTTTTTATGCTAAAAAGACCTTTTTTGTTCTAAAATCACATATTTCTTAATACATTTCGATATTTTTTAGAAATACTCTTTGAAGTATGCAATAATAGCTTTAACTGTATACAACAAAAAAAGTATTCAATTTATTATTTTTTTTCATGTATTATACATTCTCTTTATAATTTCCTATGTATTGGCTTATTTTTCAGGGAAATTTCTTAGTGACATATTGTTTATCCTTTAAACTTTTGGTCTGAAAAGATGCACTGGACTTGGGGAAAAAAGTCATAAAACACTACAGTAAAACACTTTCCATCAAAGAAAAAATAGTTAATAAAAAATTATTTTTACATGGTTTTGTTTAGTCGTATAATAAAAAAATTTCCCGGTGAATTGGTCTCCAACCAGTCTGTCTACTAAAGTGTCAGTTATTCCATTTACTATTTTATATATAATCTTTAATGTAGTTTATGCTTATTTCATTTGATGTCAGCTTATTCCAATACCCAATTGGTCCAACTCCAAGTAGTGTATATTATGTTTGGATGCAATGGTTATGACCCAAATTTTATTTGACAAAATGGGTAGAGGTAAGTCAAGGAAGGTTAATGACAATTAGCCCCAGTGAGTATTAGACCAAGTGATAATTGGACCAAACAGCAATTAGACCAAATGGGTGTGACCAATGAAGTGTAAGCAATTATAAACCTAATTCATGATGCTTTATGGTACATCTCGTATACATTTTTGTGTGCATTGGTTCTTCAGCTATAATTATGTTGACCCCTAACACCCTAACAATAATAATAATGATAGTGGGTACTTAATATTGTCATTACAAAAGTTCCCAATTAGCGTGTGGACCCATGAAGACTTCTCAATGTAGGAAGTTACATCACCTACCATCAAAATGACTTCATTCTACATTCCACTCACCAACCATCATTGGCCAACAGACTATGACCTCTTTCTTTTCTTGTTCCTGACCTCCAGGTATGCCTCATGCCAGTCCATGTGACAATGGTAAAAGAAGGGAACCTGTATTTGCAGCCATCAAGTGCTCTCTTGAATGCTGCTAGACACCTGTACTGAGACGTCCCAATCATCAGGTTTCGACACTGGATAGATGAGAAGCAGATTTCATGGGATCAGGGCGGTAAGAAAGTCATGTGAAGAAGCAAATTGCCATTTGATTATAGGATTTGCGGTTGGGCTTCGAAATTTGGGGAAGAATACCCTCCCTGGCTATTCATGTACAACACAGCTGAAATGCACACCTTTTAACTTCCTCACCATTTCTACATAATTTCCTTCATAACCATAGTAGTTCCCACCCGTTTTCATATTCTGAAATAAATTTTCTTTTCTTAGAGCAGCAGATGACCTCTACTGTTCATTTCTGGGACAATTAAAGGGGAAAGCTAGAGAAACAAGGCAAAACAGAAAAAGGAAAACCAATTTCCATATTTCTTCCTAAATATGTAATGGTTTTGTTTTTGTATACCTATTTTTTAAAAGAAATAAAGTACAATACAAGAATGGGGGCGTTTGGAGCCATGACCCCAGGGTAGGCACCGAGGAGCGCCCCCCTCCCCCCTTTAAAAAAAAAAAAATGCTGAAAAAAAAAAGCAAAAAACAAAAAATGGTGTAAAAAAATACTGATATATTTTTTTTACATTGTTTTCTCTTGTAACTTCTGCTCATGAAGGCTTTGTGCATGCCTTTTTCTTGTCCTGTTACCAGATTATTACCTCCTCACATTCAGTCACGCTTCATGCTCAATTTTTTTCTTTAAAAGCCCTTCAATACATTATTCAAAAGGAATTTTTATTTATTTATAAAGATGAATGAGCTTTAAATGTATTGTTTTCAGGTAATTACATAAAAGACAAAAAAAAAAAAAAAAAAAAGGAAATAAGATAAAATGAACAAAGAATTCAAGTAAAAATAATCATATAAACAAATTGAAAATGCATTTTAGTCTTTATTCTATGTATGCCTTGTTGAGGCCCATACTTTGAAAAGTACACAGGGGCACCAAACTTATATTGGTCCCCCAGGGCGTGAAATCCTGGATATGCACAAGTAGGGCAGAGGAATTCAGCAACACCAGGAGAATATATTTCTTTGCATCGGTATCAAGGCGTTTTCAACGAGGATGCTTGTCATAATTAGAGGTTGGGATTAACAATCAAAATATAATGTATGAAAAATTACAATATATATAGTACAAAAGATTATAAGCACAAGGAACTGACTACAGCGTGTAATTTGCTCTATCAGGGGAATAATAATGGTACTGAAATGTCTTTGCATTACAGGATTAAATTAGGTGTTGCCATTTCCCTCTATCTTGGAATTTTATTGCAAATATTTCCTTGCCTAAAGTAAATTTGAAACCTGTAAACACTTGGTGGAGATGTATGACATGGTTTCACGATCCCCCTCATCTTCCTACGTTATTTCATTTTGCCTTTGTTATTCTTTCGCCCCTTAGTCTAGGAAATTACCAGTCTGGGTCATCTCTTGCTCTCTGGGACTAAAAACCACAAGCTTTTTGATGGTAATCATTGAAATGATAATGCACTTTACTTGCTAGGGAGGGTAAATTCATGCAAATAGGGACTTTAACACATTCAAGTATGGTGTTAATGTTACATGTAGTTCCAACTCGTAAACATACTAACTTCACTTTTCCTTTTCTTTACACCCTCCATAGGGCTTAATGTTTTGTTTGTTAGAAGTTGTTTTTTTTCATAGATTTCATACTAATTAAGATGCACATACTTTCCCTAACCCTATTCAACTGGGGTGTCGTATCCCCAGGCTTTTTATTGTTAAACTGTGGGGAAACTTTTTGATTAAACAATGGAAAAGATACATCAGAATGATGATGTATAATTGGAAGAATTTAGCAGGTGGGTTTTGTTTTGTTTTGTTTTTGTTTTTGTTTTACTTTGGGAATGTGCAGGCCAGAGAATAAAATGTTCTACAAAAATCATGTACCCCCCTGGATTTCACATTGCTTTTGAGGATACGTATCCTGGAAAAAATAAAAGGTTAATTTTATTGTGTTGCTTACAACGAGCTGCAAGGTGAAATGATGTGTGAATGAGGAGTTCATATTACTCCAAGAACAAAACATATTTCCAAGAACAATTAGGGCCTGGAATTCCTTGAAAGAGGAAGTCAAATATACTTCAACTATAGAGAGGTTTAGAGTGGCGCTTTACAATCATGTAACCCTAAAAAAAGACTTGGCTATTTGGACACACATGGGGGCGTTCAGTGCGTGATCGTGCTGAAAATTGGCACGAGCGTTACTCACAGCATCATCTACAAAACTGAAGAGCCATATTCTCTGAAAAATTCATCATGAATTAATTATGCTAATTTGTGCATAAAATCTAAGCTTTGCTCTAATTAATTAAATAAATCCCTAAAAGTGCTTTTTTTTTTAATTACAGACTGACTCTCTGTAGGCTTCTGATGAAACATTAAAAAAAAAATCTGTATCAAGATTTTTTTTCTTATATGTGGCAATATTTTTAAAATTTCTAGTGTATTTCTTTGTTTTTCAAAGAGCAGCACGCTGGCAATTTACAGTTTACGGTGTAATTTAAAAAGGTTCAGAAAGGTCCTCCAAATTACAACACCAATGATATGCAAATGATCCAATTTAATCAAACAGTTGTTTTTATAAATGCTTTTGCTGCATTAAAAAAGAAAAAGAATTACTGTTAAGATCAACATTTTTATATTCAGATTCATTCTGATCGAAAAAAAAAAAAAAATTTTGACTTCCTGACTATCCAGTACATTTAGAAACTGAATTCCTTGACTTTTTCCTCAATTTTGATTCTGGAACAGGCACTTTCAACTTCCCTTACTTTCTAAAAGAATGAACAAGTATGCCCTAAGCGTTCTGAGATATTATTGTTTTGGTCCCTTAAACTTTGGGAGAACGGCACACCCAGTCAGTTGCATAGATCATGGTAGTTTAGTATAGGTTTTTTCTATATATTCCAATTTGTTACATATGCCTGGCTGGGACATGGTGATTCTGTGAATAATGAGCCCACTGGGACCTTGGTTCCTTAAACTGTGGGAGAACGGCACACCCAGTCAGTTACATAGTTTGGTATAGGTTTTTTCTGTATATTCCAATTTGTTACATATGCCTGGTTGGGACATGATGATCCTTTGAATAATGAGCCTACTGGGGCCATGGTCCCTTAAACTGTGGGTGAACGGCACACCCAGTCAGTTGCATAGATCATGGTAGTTTAGTATAGGTTTTTTCTATATATTCCAATTTGTTACATATG
>CALNVZ010000641.1:18413308-18440172 GCA_940671915.1 Paracentrotus lividus | reverse complement strand
TGTCGAGATTAACTGTTGTGCTTACAGGGAGCACTGCGATTCGCAATTGCATCCTAAGTGCCTTACAGAGTTCCTTCACTACGTCTTCTTTTTGGTGCCTTGGCTTCCGTACTACTCCAAATCGCCCAAACTTCTCTATCTGTGACCGCAACCACTTCGCAGCATTGACACGCCAAAGGTATTCATGCTTCTTTCTTTGGACTCCAGAAGCAGAAAAGATGTTCATCGACCATTAAGGGTTTGATAATCAATGAACGCTATCCTGCAGCTATTCGATAGTGATCTCTCTCAGATAATAGTTGCGTCCAGACGACATCAGCAATACCGGGCCTGTCACATTGTTCCTACTAACAAGTGAAAGATGGAAGTCACATTTCTGGTCGTTTTGCATCGCCAATCTTCCTTAGACTTAAGTACTGAGTGAAATACTACTCCAGTGTGTGGGAAAAGACGGCTCTTGCGTACACTTCTGCCGGGCCTGTTGAAGAAATGGTTCAGGGACATCAGGAACAACATTATCGATCATTCAGTCTACTACAACTCTTGTTGTCGTGAAGATGGGTCTGGACGCCAGACTATGTGATGAATCGCACAATGGCAACGCTCTGATGCTGCAGTAACAACTTTTACTGATTACCATGCTTCATACATGAGGAGGATCGAGTAATGCACGATGCGATGTCATTCTATGCTAGTTGTTAATGCAATTTCGCAAAATGCTTCAGCTCACCTAAAACTTTAGCTTTAAACAGGCAACCCGCAGAGGCTGATTCAATTGCTACAGCATGTAATTTCATACATGAATGTTCTCAATGGTTGGTCTATTAAAATGGACTGTTAAAGATGATGACACTAAGTCATCTACATGATGCATATGAGTCTATTTGTGTATTGATCAATGCTATATTTGGAGGCGCACAGAGATGGTTATTCCTTACGTGTGTCAGTCAAACCATTGATTAATGGAGCCCATCCACACAACCATCCGGCGGATTATAGTACGCTAAGTTCAGCAATCACTACTGTCTAGGAATATTTGTGGTCCAAGCATCGATAACAATGGTTATTAAAGAAGCATTCATCTAGTGCTTCACGTTCGTGTTCGCATGAGTTGATAACAGTAGCTAAAGCTCCAGCGTTCTTACACCACAAGAATCTGTTGAAAATCGCAGTTGGATTGGACTTACTATCTTTACAGTGTTCCGAAGTTGCAATCCGTGTCAAATGTTACATCCTAGATCTGTCATCAAATTCCATATCACACATCTGTTTGACGACAATTTATGTGTCAGAAATTAATGGTCTCTGACAAGGGAGGGTTGCCAATTTGTATCAAAATTGAGTAATTTTCCATGAGAAAATTACAAATCATCATCTTTACTACCTGCCTGCTAATGGCAGAGAGTCTTGAGCAATTAGTGAAAACAGTCCTCAAACAAACACTTCAAAAAGCAAGCAATCATGATTGAGAAGAAGAGCTCTACTCTTCTCGACTAGCCTACCCAACAGTCCGAACTCCGTACATCCACGACAAGGAAAAGAATTCTGCTTCGAGCTGCGTATCCCCATGAGACAAGGACAAATGATTATGCCACATCCAACATTCTGCTGGCAAAACGATTTAAAATTTCTTCCACAAGAAAAGTGGCAGCAAGCAAACAAACAAAGTAGAAAGCAAATATCGGAACAAAGCAAACGGAATTGCATAAAACTTCGTCATTCTAAGTGGGGGCATAGAGATGCTTGTCTGAGACACATGACAGAAGGACATTCCAAAATCCCACTCAAGAGGATTATAGCCAAAAAAGGTCCTTACTTACGTCCTATATATTGGAAGATACAAAAAGAGATTGGTAATGGCCTCACAAACCAAATTACAACGTTCACTTCAATACTGTACCCAATGAACTAGTGGTACGGTCTTACAGTCCATGTCGACTCACAAGTACTTCCAGAATATGAACGAGTGGAAACAGAGATTAACATGTACAAAAGAACATCCGCTCTGGATGAAGATTACGCGTATGTTGCCGAAAGAAGGCAATATGATTAAGTTGTGTGAATGAAACATGTAAAGACAAACTTTTGTGTCAGAGATACATGTGTAAATAAGTTTTAATAAAAACAATAATATATTAATTATTTCATGTTACACATAACTCCCACATTTCAAGCTGTATACAGGTCTAGTTGAAAAAAAAAAATGGTACCAGTTGGGGGAAAAAAATAATTAGGGCTGAATGATCTTTTGCAAATATTTTGTATGTGCATTGGTACCCAAATTTAAAGGCAGGATTTTCCTCATACTGATGTCACTTTTTTGTTTTGTATTAATTTGCTTTCGTAAAACAGATAGTTCATGCTAAAGTTTGTCTGAGAGGAACAATATTCAAAGTACGCTACTTCCTATTGTTCTGGAGTGCTGAATTCCCATGGCCATTATGCGCAGATCTTGCTACAAAGCATGTGACATTGTGTTGGATAAATACAGATTTTTCATTTAATTTGTATAAAAACTGGTCATATTTCAAATTACAGCACCAATATGCGATGTAAAAAAAATTGCCAGAAAGAAAGTTCTGATTTTTCCTGCTTTATGAAAATTACCAAACAATACCAAGCGTGGGATTTACGGCTTCGGTCCATATAAAAAATTGTTTTCCAGCTAGGCTTCCCTGTACCATTCTTATTCTATATAGAGTATTTACTATTAATTCTGAAAACTTAACTGCATATACATTACTCTCTATATCTGTCTCTATACGCTACACTACTCAGTGAGGTTTTTGATAACTACCACGTCATATTGCTCGTCATAAATCTATTCTTTTAAAAGATCTTTGATATGTATGATATACAGTCAACTCTGCCTAAGTCGAAACATCGTCTAAAGTCGAAAATTGCCTAAGTCAGAGAAAATTTCTATCGAACAATATATACTAAACCTGTGTTATTTATCCTCTTGTACGTTCAAATTTCTCCTAAAACAATACAGATTTTGTCCGCTCCCAATAGGATTCGACATTAGAGCAGGAGTATACCTCGTACACCCCTCGTCAATACAGAAAGTCCTTTATGTACATAACCATAAAGTATAGCTACTTGCTGCTTACCAAAAGGATTTGATTATGGTGTCTTATCTAGGTATGAAAAGTTTGATACTCAATGAGTTTCTTCTAGATCATTATCTCTTTAAAGTTATGAATGAACTATTCATTAGGAAGAGTTCCTTCTTTCCTATGAGGAGGGGGAATGTTGTGTCGTATCTCATATTTATTGCATATGAAATGGAACCAACCAGTGCCTGAATGGAGGCGAGGAGATTCATGAATGAAATAAAACATCTGTTGAACATTATACTTTTACAAAAGTCTGAGTGATTTGAAGAAGTTTTCTCATAATTGAATACAAACAAAGAATCAACAAGAATTTGTTATTCTTAAATTCACAGACAGTCATCGTTTGGAGCAGAAGGACATGTTAAACACATTTCACATGAGCATACACATCTTACTGCTATCGTTTTCTCTTGCCATAGAAATTACACATATTAACATAGTAAATAATTGTGTTTTAATCGAAATGTGTTTAGGAATGAAACTACTTAATTTCGTCAGACTGTTTGACTTAACTAGCAATCTTTCTTTCCAATTTTTCATCTGTATTTTCGGGATTTTATGGTCATTTGACATAACTATGTATATTTAACTGGTATTTAAACTATGGTCCCAGTTAAATCCCATGTAATTTGCTGTAACTGTGTTTCAATATGGCACTGTTATGGAACCACTGGTATCAACTGAAATTAACTGGTATTGAAACCAGTTCACCCTTACATGGGATCAACTGGCGTACCTCCGGCCACCAGTAAGTTACACATCTGGTCTCAACGATGAACAACACTAAAGACCGCACACCTACCAGTTGAATAAACTCGGCCCATATATAACACATAACTGTCTATTACATATCATACACATCACACCCATCAACATATAACACCATACATCACAAACTGGGCCCTAGTTTATCACCATCCAGGTATTACGGCTGAACAATCAACTGGTTTCAAATGATATTCTTGGAAAACCACTGGTTCTTATAACTGGAAATAATACTGGCATTGGTGAAAACCAGTTTCACCCTTACAGGACTAATCAATAGGACCAGTACCAGTAGTTCAACACGGTTATCAAACTATGAGGATCCTTATTACCAGTTGCAAACCTGGTATATTTAACTGGTCATTAACTCGGTCCCACATTAACCCAGTACAGGGGCTGCAACGGTTCAATCTATGGATTTAATGGACACATCTGGTTTCAACTGGGATCGTATTAAAACTGCGTATTTGACAACCATCACAACCCTACTGGAAATCCAAACAACTCGGTCTAGTACCCGATTGATAACTTCTGGTATATTATCTTCTAACTGACTTAAACTCGGTCCCCCAGTGAATTAACACAAGTCAGAGGAGCTTGAATCAACATGGGTATTCAAATCATGATTTGGAAACACCTGGTTTCACACTGGAAATAACTGGTATTTTGGAAAACCAGTTTTCAACCCCTCTATCTGGAACAACTTACGTAACACACAAGCTACCAAGTACAGCTTCATCACTGGAATCAAACTGGTCTCAGTAGTTTACACAGTTGATAACTGGTATATTCTTAAAACTCTCTGAGTATTAACTGAGTCCCAGAGTTGATAACTGGCATTTCAACTGGTTTTAATGGGAGTGTCCCAGTTGATTCCAATTCATTCCAGTTGAAACCAGTGTTCCAAAATCCATGTTGAAACCAGTTGACTTAACTGGTTAACTGGTACCAGTACCAGTTAGTTTAACTGGTCCTCAACTGGTTTTTCGACCTGGGGACAAAGAGCCGCTTTTGTTCTCAGACAATTGGGCCCCCGAAATGCATTCAATTCGATTTTCTTCGATTCGCGCCTGGTAACCATATATTTCTTATTTGGTAGCCATTTCAAAAGTGTATAGTTCTTTCTTCTGGGACACACTGGCTCCACCAACAGAAATAACCTCTGAGGTAAGCCTACTAAGTATTGGACATGGTGGAGGGGACAGAAGGAAATATACGATAGAGTTAAATACCCCATTAGTGCGTATTTATCTCTGTGATGACCACCCATCAAATATATGCACCCCCCCCCCCCCCACCCTCTGGATCCGCCAATAAATCCTGATAAAAATAAAGTTTTGCCCCTCCCTTTTCTGGTATGATGCAATACCATAACAAGGAAACAGCCAATCAAAGTGTCACAATGATGCAACGAACAACGAAGCTCATTACACAGTCTTAAATTACAGTCCAAGTTTTATAATTATACAATTACAATTATATTTTTTACTGCAATTTAACATCTTAATAGCTTTGCATAAAACTTGTTGTAAATTATTCTAAACAATTTAATTTTTTTGACCACCAAAATGAAATTTTTTTTTTTAAAGTTCTTGTCACAACCCTACCACTGGTATAATCTTGCTTTTTTGTAAAGACTAATACACACGTGCGTTATTATGTGGGCGTATGTTTATTATTTTCTTGAGTAGCGAACTGCATATTCATGATTAATGAAGCGTAGAAACTCAATTGTGGATGTTCATTGGCCAATGGAAGCGTTGGTTAGCAGCGGGATATGAATATCCATGATATTTACGAAGTGATGCAATACGTACATATCCATCGCATATAGCTAGCTATAGGCGCAGGCGCTTTACGTGCATTTTCACAATTCACATATTCTTATAACACCGGCCCCATCGCACGTGGCTCCCATCATTTTGTGTGAAAAGAAGTATCATTTTGCTTCTCTCAACCAGCTCTTCCTAATCTTTTGGTAAGTTTCCGACAATATATCACGATATGCTAAGTTGATTGCTGTTTTGGAGTGTGTTTCTGAAGTGAATTGACGTGGCAGTCATGTTTGATTGAACACCAATCAAACGCGACCATATGGCTGGATGCTCATGCTGCAGTTCTGCTTCGCCTTGAGCTCTGGCGGGCTTTAATAGGCCTGGACGTTGTTGTGCATGGCGACCGGGCCAGCTTTCTGCATGCAGTCATGGGCGTGGTCGTTGAAACTAAGTTTTGTGAGAATTGCTCTGTTGTATGATGATGTCAATGTTTAAATCAAGTGCTTTCTAATCTATGACGTCTTTTTTGTTGTTTGTATGGCTGTGGTCGCCTCTCTATACTAAAATCTAACGTGCCCTAGTCAGCAGTAGGGCACGTAGCACGGAAAAAAGTCTACCATTCCGCTTTTACAGAAATAGAGAACAATGCATTTTGATTGTTGGGCGCTCTGATTAGCTACTGGTAGCTATCGCGAGGAGCTCCGCCTCCCGGTTACGATGACTGAAGTGCGTTGACCGTATACTGAACAACGCGATTCAGCTGTTCCCGATAATAGACCTCTTTAATCATTACCAAAACGGCACATACAGCTGCAAACCAACATTGGTCAGTACTGTAAAATGGCTGTCTGTCGCCCTCTTGGTTGATGAGGAAACTTCTCAATAATAATTAGCGAAAACAGCTTTAAACTACTCAATAATAAATTAAGATAATCTATAGTCTCATTGGCAATATAATTCTTCCATTAGATTTTTAAAATTTTGTTTAGTAGAATTTTTAGACCCTTTTTGGATATGCCACCTTGACTTGGCTGTAGGTGCTCAAGACACTTTTCTGCATTGACTTTCATTGGAAGAAAAACTGCTGCAATATAGGTATTCCAGTGCAAGGTCAATTATGAATTGACCATGCATAAGTGTAGGTACCAAAACGGAGACATTTTGCAAGAAAACTGCAAGAAGCGACTTCAAAACGGTTGGGCGTAGACCCACTCTTTCATATTTTTTTAGAATAAAGAGAGAAAAATAAAAAAGGAACTTCAACGAATTCACTGTCGGACGTACGCCCAATATTTCAAAACGCATAAAGAAATGAGGACTTACCAAAAAAATAAATGACAATTCTAAATTTTATCGTGACTATTGTTCATTGGAAGGCACAATGGTAGTGTATTTATATGCTAATTCGTGATCATTCGAGCGTCATGCATAAATTACTATTATGGAGCACGCACGGGAAATGTTTACTCCATAATTTAGTAATTTATTGCATGACGCTCGAGATATATCAGAATTAGCAATATGAAATACACTACATTGTGGCTTCCAATGAACAATTGTCACGATAAATTTAGATTTCGTCATTTATTTTTTTTGGTAAGTCTCATTTCTTTATACGTTTTCAAATGTTGGGCGTAGTCCGACGAGTTCCGTTGATTCCTTTTATATTTCTTTTTTCTTTATTCTAAAAATATTGAAGAGTGGGTCTACGCTTAACCGTTTTTGAAGTCGAGTCTTGCAGTTTTTCTTGCGAAATGGGTCCACTTTGGTTATGATTGACAGCGCGCATGACAAGGCGGTCTTTATCGGGAACAGCTGAATCGCGTTGTTCAGTTACGGTCAACGCACTTCAGTCATCGCAACCAGGAGGCGGGCTCCTCGCGATAGCTACCAGTAGCTAATCAGAGCGCCTAATTATCAAATGCATTGTTTCTCTATTTCTGTTAAAAGCGGAATGGTAGACTTTTTTCCGTGGCACGTAGAAATGTTTACTCCATTATTTAATATTTATGCACAACGCTCGAATGATCACGTTTAGCATATGAAATACACTACCATTGTGCCTTCCACTGAACAAATAGTCACGATAAATTTAGATTCGTCATTTTTTTTTTGGTAAGTCTCATTTCTTTATCGTTTTCAATGTTGGGCGTAGCCGTAGTCCGACAGTGGATTCGTTGAAGTTCCTTTTTATATTTTCTTTTTATTCTAAAAATATTGAAAGAGTGGGTCTACGCTTAACCTTTTGTGAAGTCGAGTCTTGCAGTTTTCTTGCGAAATGGTCCACTTGTGGTTATGATTGACAGCGCGCATGACAAAGCGGTCTTATCGGAACAGCTGAATCGCGTTGTTCAGTTACGGTCACCGCACTTCAGTCATCGCAACCGGGAGGGGAGCTCCTCGCGTTAGCTACCAGTAGCTAATCAGAGCGCCCAATTATCAATGCAATTGTTCTCTATTTCTGTAAAAGCGGAATGGTAGACTTTTTTCCGTGGCACGTAGAAATGTTTACTCCATTATTTAATAATTATGCACAACGCTCGAATGATCAGTTTAGCATATGAAATACACTACCATTGTGCCTTCCACTGAACAATAGTCACGATAAAATTTAGATTCGTCAATTTATTTTTTGGTAAGTCCTCATTTCTTTAATACGTTTTCAAATGTTGGGCGTAGCCGTAGTCCGACAGTGGATTCGTTGAAGTTCCTTTTTATATTTCTCTTCGTTATTCTAAAAAATATTGAAAGAGTGGGTCTACGCTTAACCTTTTTGTGAAGTCGAGTCTTGCAGTTTTTTTTGCGAAATGGGTCCACTTTGGTTATGATTGACAGCGCGCACGACAAAGCGGTCTTTATCGGGAACAGCTGAATCGCGTTGTTAAGTTACGGTCAACGCACTTCAGTCATCGCAACCATGGAGGCGGAGCTCCTCGCGATAGCTACCGGTAGCTAATCAGAGCGCCTAATTATCAGAATGCATTGTTCTCTATTTCTGGTAAGTGTAAAAGCGGAATGGGTAAGACTTTTCTCCGTGCGTAGAAAAGTTCGTACAAGTTCGCTTTTGCAGAGCTAGGAAACATGCATTTTGATTGTTGGGGCGTCTCTGATTAGCTACCGGTAGCTATCTCGAGGCGCCGTCCGCCTCCTGGTTGCGATGACTGAAGTGCGTTGACCGTAACTGAACAACGCGATTCAGCTGTTCCCGATAAAGACCGCTTTGTCGTGCGCGCTGTCAATCATAACAAAAGTGGACCCATTTCGCAACAAAAACTGCAAGACTCGACTTCACAAAAGGTTAAGCGTAGACCCACTCTTTCAATATTTTTTAGAATAAAGAAGAGAAATATAAAAAGGAACTTCAACGAATCCACTGTCGGACTACGGCTACGCCCAACATTTGAAAACGTATAAAGAAATGAGGACTTACCAAAAAAATAAATGACGAATCTAAATTTTATCGTGACTATTGTTCAGTGGAAGGCACAATGGTAGTGTATTTCATATGCTAAACGTGATCATTCGAGCGTCGTGCATAAATGATTAAATTGTGGAGTAAACATTTCTACGTGTAGGGGGCCTAGGCTAGTACTAGTCACATGATCATGATGATTGATAGGCCTACAGTAAACCGACCAGCCCCCTTCGGCAACGGGGCTGTGTTAGGCCTACAGCTGCAAACCAACATCAGTCAGTACTGAAAAATGGCTGTCTGTTGCGGTGAGCGGAATAACTATAGAATGAGTCTATTCCTGTTCTAAGAAAAAACATGAGATGACGATCGATTGTGTAGGACAAAGAAATACTTTTAACAATTTGCAGCTACTGTGATGATCTCAACATGCATACGGCACGGGCGCAATATATGCACAGTAATAACCACGTGTATGCATATATATATATGCATGGCCGCACAGCGTACCGTCCTACAATATTGTCGAACCAAACATGATCAACGACCATCGACCAATGCCTAATGTATTAAATTATGTGTCCAGTTATTCTGAAAATAAACGATCAACGTCCAACGACCTATGTATGATTATGTAACAAAATTGGGAGAGAAGAACAAATCATGTTCTACATGTTCTAGAGATAGATTCTCGAAACCAACGACTAACGTCCAAGTAATTAGTACTATTTATTACAATATTTAGAATGGGAAATCTCCTTCTGAAAGCCAACGACCTATGAATGATTATATGATATCCCTATATTCTAGTATTCTGGTTCCAACCAATGTTTATATGAATGGGAAATCTTCTAATTCTGAAAGCAATCGGCTGGTTGGGAAAGTTGGTCGTTGGATGTTGGTCGATCATTGGTACACCCTTTCATTATAAGGCTGAGTAGGGTATTCTATAGGTAAGCCAGGAAGCTAAAAGAATGAGGGTCCAAAATGGCAAAAATGCATTACCTGTTTGATTTTGAAGTTCTATTTGATACTAGTTCGCAGAATGTTCGTCAGAGTCAGAGTGGCGCTTATAGATCTACAAATACATTAAACAAATGCTTTAAGAAAAAGCTGAGAGATCCCAGGAGAGACTAGTTAAAGAGAACAAAGGGAACAACAGGGGTAAATTAATAGGTGCTAGAGAGAGGGAAGCCAATCAATCTATGATACACAGAGATCACAAAGATCAAGGCTACAACTAGATCAATACAAAGATCTATGAGGATTAAAGTAGGATGGTAATAATAAGAGAATAACAATGCAGGGATTAAAGGAGAAGAAAAGAGCTAGGGCTCAAAACTGGAAGTATAAAGAACAAGAAAAGCCAAGAAAAACAACTAACCGGCCTGTGCACTACAGTCTGTGTAAAAAAAAATGGTCCAGTCCAGAAAAAATTATTCAGGTATGAAATCTTCTCAAATGATGTATGAATTTGGTACCAATTAAAGTCAAAATATTTTTCTCGCTGATGCACTTTTTTTAGTATAATTTGCTTTTGTAAAACAAAAGTTATGCTAAAATTTGTGCGGCAATGAGCTAATCAAAATTACACACATCTATTGCCTCGGTGCGCCGAATTCATGGCTATTATGTGCAAAACCCATAGAAAAGCATGCGCAAAGAACATTTTTTCTTGATTATGAAAACTGGTCATATCTCAGATCTACAGCAGCAAATGGGATGAAAAAAATTGCAGATCTAAGAAAGCCTGATTTTCCTACTTTATGGAAATATCAAACACTTTTAGAATGTGATTAATTTTCATACTTTAAAAAAATGTTTTCCACTTGTACCATTTTATTTGACACAGTCTGTAGACAGAATGAATATGAGAAAAGGAATACATGTACATTGAAATGAAATGGAAACTACATTATGAATAGGAAAAGGTATAAACAGTATAAGACACAGCTACTATGTAAGCCTGTATGGGAGAACGGAAAAGAAAGAATGAAGATATGCTGCAAAAGATGTGTTAGTTATTTCCCACCGGGATGTTGAGACCGTAGGGTTAGATGGTGCGAAGAACATTTAAAGCTTCTCTCTAAGGGTGTCTGGTAGGTAAATGTACCAAGAGATTTCATGCCTGTCGAGTCATTTTAGTGATCAATTCAAAGTCGTTGGGAAGGTTGAAATAGTTGCCAATAGAGACTTCTTATTTTCAATAAACTGCACATGGTCCATTAAATATGAAATATTATATATTATCTTCTGTTGCAGCTTAAAATCAACTGAAATCAACCAAGATGTGTGGCATATGGGCTTTGTTCGGGAGTGATGTGGACGTCCACAAGCACCTAGGTAGTGCTCTAAAGATCGCTCATCGTGGACCTGACTCGTTCCGGACTGAGAGTATCCCCAAGTATAACAACTGTTGCTTGTGTTTCCATCGTCTTGCCATTGTTGGTAATGTGTTTGGTATGCAACCTCTACGCATCAACGGCTTTCCTCATCTGACTCTCCTATACAACGGAGAAATCTACAACTATCATAAGGTATATCGTGTCACTTTTTATCTTAGAAATTTGGGATATATTTAGATCACCTGTATTTGAAGAGTTTCATTCCAAAAGGGACTAATTCCACTTTTGATGAAAATTGAGTTATTGATATCAGGACATTGTTCAGGTACGTACCCATCTGTGAGCAAAATAACTTACCTAAATTTTGATCGCAACGTCCAGAAATTGCAATTTTTAATTTTCAATTTTCCATAGACGCCTGTACAAAATCCGGCAAAGAAATGCAATTTACTCTGAAGTTACAACAGTGGATTTACAAATGTAGTCCCTTTTGGAATCAAGCTCTTCATTTTAATACATTAAAATCTTTCAGATAGAGCCAAAAAAGGAACAACTTTTATCAGGTATATTATGGATCTTTTACATGTCTGTTGAAAGTAAAAACGTAGAAAGAAAGCTTAAATGGGAATAATGGGGATTTTACTTTAAAAGACTTGGTGCATGGGCATGAGGCTGTCCATCCTTTTCTGTTTGAGAAGTGCAGATTAAAGTAAATTATGATTAAAATATAGAAACTACAGTTTGTGTTATTTATTAATTTGTAAAGTCTGCAAAATTTGTTATATATTTTTTGTTCAAAATTTCCTTGACAATGTACAGCTACTTAATGTGGACAGGTAAATTGAGGTCATTATTGGATCATTGCAAACTATAATATGGTGATTAAAGAGAGTTTGTGTGGTATTAATGAGCTTGTTTTTATCTTTTACGAGCTTTGTCTGATTTTAATCCATATTTTCACAGCTGAGCGAGGTGTTTGGATACCCGATTCAAAGCAGTGTTGATGGTGAGATTCTTCTTCACATGTATGTCAAGGGTGGGATTGAGTATGCAGCATCAATGGCAGATGGTGTCTTTGCTATGTGTATTGTAGACACAGCCACTAAACAGGTAAATATAACAATGACCTTGTGGGGATATTGATTTAATGGCTAGGATCTCATAACTGTTGTTATATTGTTGTTTTCATGCCAGACAAATATTGTTTAATTGGAATTTGTGTGTGGTTTTTGTATGTAAAGTGTCTATAAGTGACCCTGGATCGCAGAAATTTATACAGTGAAATTGTTTCATTAATCCTAATATTTTTGGGGGCAGTAAGTGGTATTGACAAATAGGATTAATATAAGTGGAACTTGAAGGATGAGAGAATATGCAATAAAGATTTTGCTCCATATTATTACTTCAAGTAAATTCAAATTTTTATTTGCACTTTCATTTAACCTAAAAATATTGTAAAGAATCAGTCAATTTAAGATTATTTTGCAACTGATGGCCAGAATTTTCCTGCACATTTTGAAATTTAAGATGTCATAAATATCCACTATTCTTTCATCTGACATTAAGAACAAATTGAATCAACTGTTGCGTTTGTCATTCCAAACTCTTGATCTCTTCCAGTCACTATGAGTCCATATGCTCAAAGGAATTCAAGTGAACAGGGGGACATATGGCTTCAAGTTATAAAATAAACTTAATTGGTATTGATGATTAATGATTTGTATCTGATCCTGTTTCTATAGGTCCATATTGGTCGTGATACGTATGGAGTCAGACCAATGTTTCAGCTTCTGAATGAAGATGGTTTCATGGCTATAAGCTCTGAGGCTAAAGGTATGGAAATCATGTTTTATTTCAAATGAAAGAATTAGTTATGGTAAAAGAAAAAGAGAAACCAACAAAATTGCTGAAATAGTTCTGAATAGCAATGCCTGAATCTAATAAGGTAACACGACATCTTCTCCTGCAACAATTTCTCTGGGCTTTATCTTGTTTTAAATTAGTTGCAATAGGTTTTTATTTTGGTTTAGGTTTAAGGTAGGGTATAATGTTAAGTGAAGGATTGAAATTAGTTATTGGATTAGTGTATGGATTTTACAGCAGAGCAATTGTAGCTGTGCAAATGTCGTGGAATTATCTGAAAGCTGTTTTTACATAGGAAATTAATTGTCTTAACCTCCATTACTAATCCGATTATGATAATTGTCTGTTTCTCCCAACTCTCAGGTCTTCTTGGTTTGAGGCATGGCTGTGACGACAGGGACGTCACCATCAAGCCATTCCCTCCTGGTCATGTACAGAGTTTCAACCTTCTCCCTAGTGGCAAAGTCTCTCCTCTTGAACTCATCCAGTATCACTCCTTTGAACAGACCCCTAAATGGGCCACCGTTGAGGGCAGTCTTCAACCTGAAGGTAAAGTTCTTTTTTTTTTATTTGATTTTATTTACCAATGATAACATTTCACTACATGACATGTATGTACATAGAATTAAAATATTACAAGTGGTAAATGGGACCAGAAAATAGCACATGTGCTAGTCGAGCCTGGCCCGTCTTCATTATTTATACAAAG
Organism: Paracentrotus lividus; assembly: GCA_940671915.1. Lineage (NCBI taxonomy): Eukaryota > Metazoa > Echinodermata > Echinoidea > Camarodonta > Echinidae > Paracentrotus > Paracentrotus lividus. The sequence continues at coordinate 18,426,184 of CALNVZ010000641.1, read as the reverse complement.
TATAAGGTTTTTAAACATAAGACTATACAAATACTAACTATTGATACATAGTTTGGGTAAAATATTCTTCACTACATATGTCTACAATGTAAACTATACATGAAGTTGAAATGACAATAAATTACACAGAGAGAAGCAAATTGTTATTGATTTTATCATGCATTTTTAAAGAGTTCCTGAAGGAGATTCTGGATAATTTTAGCTTGATATCAGCCGGTACATTATTCCAGAAAATACTTTGAAAGGGGTATGATCACAGAGTTTGTGACATAGAGACTGCTTTTCAATAAATCTTCACTTCCCCTTACACTTTCACGTTTATTAGTGTGCAAAGGCATAGGGGTGCAAAAAATGTTCTCGACTGGAAGTAAAAAAATTACTTGGTACATGGTCAAATGACCATTAAGTGGAATGAAAAGTGATCCAAGGGAAAATCTTAAACAATTTAAAAAAGCAATTTCATTTCCGATAGGAAAATCTGTAAACAATATAAGTCCGAAAACACCAAGTTATTATATTAGCAATTTTAGATAGTACATGTAAACCCCTCAAAAAATGTCTTGCAATTCAACTTTGAGTCCTCGTATCTTTTTTGTTAATTGTCTATAATTCATTAATTTTATACCATTGGAAAGTTCATTTATTCCTCTTTACACTGATACCCCATTTGTAAAGGTTGTGCAATGCTTGAATGCACAGTATTCCCGAATACAAATCAAAGTCAGAAGTGGAAACTTGCCAAATGAATGGCTATTGTTGAAAGGTAGAGTTTCTATTGAGTATCATTAAATGGGTCATGCATTATTCCTCAATGTTTTCACTTATTGTTTGACATTCAACCAAGAGTATCCAACATTGTATTGAGCGCCTAACGCACAAACCAAACAAACACAAAGAAACACAAAAACCTTTTATACAGTTAAGAACTCGATGTAAGCAATAGCCATTCATTTGGCAACCTTCCTTTTCTGACTTTCATTCGAGTTTGCGAGTACTGTGCATTCAAGCATAACATAACCATCACAAATGGGGTATCAATGTGACAAGGAATAAATCAACTTTCCAATGATATCAAATTTAACCATCATAACCAATCAAATAAAAAGATATGAGGGCTCAAAGTTGAATTGCAAGACATTTTTTGAGGGGTTTATTTGATATTGCTGAATATAGGAAACAGAGAGAAAATTGTGAATACTTATGGGAGAAAAAGTGAGCTGATGCACAAGGGGAACCATTCCCCCCCCCCCCCACCCCTCTTTCTCTCTCTTACCTTTCCCCTACATCTTCCATCTGTTTATGATAATAGTAATACCGTAATCATGGAAATATTCCCGGTACATTAATTTTCGCAGATTTCGCGCGAAGATCGGCAGGCGCGAATTTAAAAACCTCCGAATATATGATTGCGCAAAAATAGCAGTGAATACAGTAATTAAAGCACATCAAATCTTGGCCATACAATGGTATAAATCAATTCCTTAAACTTTGAGACGTTCCTTCTTTTCCGTCTTCAGCTGAGGATGTCCACACCAACATTCGTACTCTGTTTACTGAAGCAGTTAGGAAGCGATTGATGAGCGGACGTCGTATCGGCTGTATGTTATCAGGTGAGTTTATAGGGGAACCAACAGACAAATGCTCTGCTGGCAATTGCTTCAGGGGGTGTTTCACAAAGAGTTAAAAATACAAAAGACTTAAAGATCGCACTTTAATCCTTGGTTGCATGCGGAATATTACGCATCACTTTATTGGTAAGTTCATGCCCAGGGGATGCGCACCATTGAGGAGTCTATCAATTAGATTGCACGTTTTAATACAGGATGCGCATAGAACTTTAAAGCGAATTTTAGTCTACTTAACTCTTTGTGAAACAACCCCCTGGATTTGTTTTGATAAGATATTGAAGTTGGGTAAAAGAGTTGCAATAGGGCATTATGATAGGGGGTTAGGGTTTGGTGTAGTGTTTAGTCCAAGGATGAAGTTATCCGTTCGCTTATCATTACCCAGGGGGTTATCGCTGGGTAAAATGTCAGACCCATAGGACCCGAGTATACAGGGAGTTTGCTGTAAGCACTCTAACAGGTCTCTTGTAGCACATTTTCTACAGATTAAGGATATTTGCTAGAGAAGCATGAGCACCTGTGACATTGACCTAAACAGCTGATAGGACTTAGCAGGAAACCATGATGGCAGATGCCACTTATCCATAATTATTGTCCAAACGCAAAACACCTGATGAGTGTGTTTTGGATAATTCCCACCCTCCAATTGTTTACAGGATGACAGGTTATAGAGAATTGGGAGTGTCTCCTCTGGTTGTGTTGACCAATTTAATTTACTCCTTTTGCTGTTCAAAATATTGGGAAGATTGTGGATTGTGGTCAACTGAATCTGAGTTGTCCAAGCGGAAACAGAACCCTACTGGAATATTAATACTCCTCACCATAGTGCCTGTATCACTATGTTTTGTGTTCGAATGTTTGACACTCGGGATACCACTGTCCTTTTCCTATTTATTTTCATTACAATAATTTGATGGATCAATTAGTTTAGTCTCAATAATGAAAAATATTTTTCTTCATGTCTTCATTCTTTATCTTCATATATTAGGTGGTCTTGATTCTAGTCTTGTATCAGACCTTGTTATTATGTCTTACATTATCTTTTTCTCTCTATCTTCATATATTAGGTGGTCTTGATTCTAGTCTTGTATCAGCCCTTGTCATGAAGTTGATGCCTGAGGCTGGAATTGAATATCCTCTTCAGACATTCTCTATTGGAATGGAAGGTAGTCCGGATGTGGTTGCTGCCAGAAAGGTAGGCTTTAATTATTTTCTATTACTAATAATATAGAGACATCACCATTTCATCCGACAAAGCGTTATAAGCTACTGAAATGCTTGCATCTGATTGGCTGAGAGCAAATTTGTCCTTTGATGAAATGCCCCCCAGGTTATTTGTATACATTGCAGAAATGTGACTTTGTTGAAAAAACAGATTTTGCATTTGATCTTTTTGGAAATCATACTGGGATAGAAACTAACATCCACATTCCAAGTATGCTGGGAATCAGTTCAAAGGTCCCATAGACATGAACACACATGTAGATATCTAGTAATTAACCCATTGAAATGACCCGTGTGAACTGATTCCCACCAAAGTTGGCCTGTTTATGTTTGTTATCGAGATTAAATGGTAAAAAAAATATATTGGACGTCATCACTTCCTTAATACTCTAGAGTGTTCATATTTACTATGTAAGGTGTTCAAAGTGCCTCAATATAATTTGCTTTTACTTACATGTATGCTGAAGGTTTTGGTACTCCCAGCATTTAAGGCACTTTTACCAGCCAGTACTCAACTATTTTCATGTATCCCACCTCCTGGTTGATTGCAGCATATGAAATATAGTGAAGTGGCAGGGATTCTAGCTTATGATTGACAGCCCAGCAAATTATGCGCTAGACCAGAACACATCCAGATGCTCTATAATCTAAAAGTCACAAGGTCTGCTGCATTACCAGTAAACAGATGCCAGTGCTAATTTAACAGAGTGCTTTGACCTTCAAAGAATTGTTTAACTTCATTCAGCATCTAAAAAAAAATTACTCTCTGACAGGAGTCGCCTGAGATTTTGTAGCTCAATGGTCGCTAACACTGTCGTTCTCGTATGGAATCATTTAATATTCTGTCTTTTTTTTATATTTGTTCCCAGGTGGCTTCTCACATTGGTAGTGAACATCATGAGATATCATTCACCCCTGAAGAAGGCATCGAAGCAGTGGAGCATGTTATCAAATCCATTGAGAGTTATGACATCACCACTATCCGTGCATCAGTGGGTAAGAACATTCATTTTACTTTTATCCCCTCTTCCTTCTTCCCCAAATTACAAAATTGTTTACATCGGTAAAGAGAGGGACTTCGTTGTAGTCTATTCCGAAGGGGTCTAGTGAGCTCGCCCAAGGATGCATAATTTACCTTGACCAGTTTTACATACCAATTTGATATATCTATACATCTATATTTATTACAGACATGTTCCTTGTAGCTCGGTAGCCTACATCAGTAAAGAGACAGACACTATCATAGTCTATTAAGGTGTGGCCTCTGATGAGCTAGCCCAGGAGTATATCTGAATGTATTTACCTTGACCAATGTTATGTACCAATCCAAGTGCATATAGCCATTCACGTATTTGTCTTTCTACTTGTTTCAGGCATGTTCCTTGTAGCTCGGTACATCAGTAAAGAGACAGACACTATCATAGTCTATTAAGGTGTGGCCTCTGATGAGCTAGCCCAGGAGTATATCTGAATGTATTTACCTTGACCAATGTTATGTACCAATCCAAGTGCATATAGCCATTCACGTATTTGTCTTTCTACTTGTTTCAGGCATGTACCTTGTAGCTCGGTACATCAGCAAAGAGACAGACACCATCGTAGTCTATTCAGGTGAGGGCTCTGATGAATTGGCCCAGGGGTATATCTACTTTCACAAGCAGCCCAATGCTTCGGCTGGAGATGACGAGAGTAGAAGACTCCTCAAGGATCTTTATCTCTATGATGTCCTTAGGGCTGACAGGACCACTGCTGCTCATGGGTATGTGCCCATTTTATCCGTTCATGTTTTTCTGTATTTTCCTGAAATTTGATATTTGGAAACAAAAAGTTTGGGAAGATTTTTATTGTTTTGCAAACAAGCTTATAATAGTGAGTTCCATATCAGGACAACTTCGCCCTGAACAATTACACCGAGGACAACTAATGTCGAGTGGATAAGTCGACGGACTTACGATCACAAAGTACGTGGTTCGAATCCCGTCCATACCACTAGCATCCTTCGGCAAGGTGTCAACCTGCAAATTTGCCGTACTTGACCCAAGTGAGGTGAATGGGTACCGGTAGGAAGCAATTCCTTCAATGCTGTGAGCGCCTTTCGGAGTAGCCCAGCCAGGTAATACTTAGTTAACACTATAAGCGCTTAGAAACACTAAGGTGGATATCGTATTAAGCGCTATATAAATGCAACTATTATTATTATTATTATTATTATTATTATTATTATCATTATTATTATTACCCCTAGAAATAGGGTTAGGTTTAGGTGCAGAGTTAGAGTTAGAGGGTAGAGATTTTTAGTAGATGGTAGTTGTCCGGGTGGGGGGGGTTATTGTTCGGGGGTAGTTGTCCTAGAACCGTTCAGTTAAGTGTTTCAATACTTTGTTTCTTACAATAGATTGATAAACAGTGTTAAACTTCATAGCATAGAAAATCTGTTAAAGACTGAATATATATTGGAAGAATATAAACATTTTTTTCTGGAACTCTTCTTTTTTTTACTTGCATACAAACCCTGAACAGCTTTATGTAAAGAAAATATGTACACGATTTCCAAGCTATTTATAATTCCAAAATGATATGCCTCTGAACAGACTTGAGCTGCGATGCCCATTCCTCGACCATCACTTCACATCCTACTTCCTATCGCTCCCTAAGGAGATTGGATTTCCAAACAAAGGCATCAAGAAGTACCTCTTGAAGAAGTCCTTTGATGACTTCCTTGATTATTAATGATTCCAAACCATTGTTTCATTACAGACTTGAGCTGCATTGCCCATACCTGGACCATCATTTCACCTCCTACTTCCTATCGCTCCCTAAGGAGATTAGATGTCCAAACAAAGGCATCAAGAAGTACCTCTTGAAGAAGTCCTTTGATGACTTCCTTGATTATTAATGATTCCAAACCATTGTTTCATTACAGACTTGAGCTGCGTTGCCCATACCTGGACCATCATTTCACCTCCTACTTCCTATCACTCCCTAAGGAGATCCGATGTCCAAACAAAGGAATTGAGAAGTACTTCTTGAAGAAGTCCTTTGATGACTTCCTTAACTATTAATGATTCCAAACCATTGTTTCATTACAGACTTGAGCTACGTTGCCCATTCCTCGACCATCACTTCACATCCTACTTCCTATCGCTCCCTAAGGAGATCCGATGTCCAAACAAAGGAATTGAGAAGTACTTCTTGAAGAAGTCCTTTGATGACTTCCTTGACTATTAATGATTCCAAACCATTGTTTCATTACAGACTTGAGCTGCGTTGCCCATTCCTGGACCATCATTTCACCTCCTACTTCCTATCGCTCCCTAAGGAGATCCGATGTCCAAACAAAGGTATTGAGAAGTACGTCTTGAGGAAGTCCTTTGATGGAACTGGTCTCCTACCCTCAGAAATCTTATGGAGACCCAAGGAAGCATTTAGTGATGGAGTCTCGTCCGTTCAGAAATCATGGTATGAGGTTCTTCAGGAGCATATAGAAACACAGGTACGTTCAGACACAAGTCAATTGATTCTTGATCTAGACAACCCCTCCCCCCCCCCCTTCAACACCTCACCAAAATAAAAATACAAGCCAAATGAAATAAACTGAAATGGACTGTAACACAATAGCTGAATAGAGTATTGAACTTGTTTTTCTTTTATATCTGATAACTCTGTTAACCTGCTGTTGACTACATTCTCTAATATGTTCCATTCATGAGTTAAATATTCATCCTTATTCAAATGCTTAAATGCTTAATTCAAATATGAAAATCTCACTAAATAAATCAGTAATAAAAGCAGTAGGTTGCACAAATCATTTGGAGAAAAAGGGGTTTCTCCCGACGCGGGCAGTGCAGGCAACTTCCCTCATAGAAAATGGAATATCATTCCATGTGTTAGACGCTGCCACTGCAAACGTTTTTTGCCTACATATGATTACACACTCTTATGTTTTCACTGATCTGTTCCTCATATCTTCTTATCTTTTATTCAAAACAACTTATCCGTAGATGGTTTCCTCTTTTGATTTCAAGTTTATCATTTCTGCTTCACTTCCCCCCCCCCCCCCCCTCTCTCTCTTCCTTCAGGTGACCGACACTCAGCTGGAGGACTCCCCCAAGACATTCCCCTTCAACCCACCCCGCTCCAAGGAGGGGTACTATTATAGACAGGTGTTTGAAAAGTATTACCCTGGTCGTTCTGATTGGATCCCCTATATCTGGATGCCCAAGTGGACTGGGGCGACCGACCCCTCGGCTAGGACCCTTAAACATTATAAAGAATCAGAGGTCCCGGAGAAGGACACCATTGAGGTCCAGTAGAGGTCAGAGGTCAAGTAAAAGTCATTTGTGAAGGACGATGATCAAGGAAAATCATGTTTCATATCATGTTTTAAAAATGCTTGTGCTCAGTCATCCGTTACAACATAGGTATAAAGTTTTGTATCATTGATTAGAATATGAATGACACTTTATCTGTCAATAAATATCAATGTCACACAAGCTATAAAATTTTAATATGAGGCTCTCAAGTTGAGTTTACTTTTTGCTTGGATGCAAAAAACTTATGTTGCGATGTGTTTTAATTTCATGCATAATTTAATGGCTCAAACAAATATCCCATTCCATTTCATGACACTGTAAATTCAAAAAGTGTTTTTCTTCTGGAAAGAAAAATAACTTGTAATGTATTTATGAAATAGGGTGTAGAGGGAAAGTAAGGGTCAATTAGGCCCAAGCTATGATGGAAATCATGTGATGTATTTGATGCATTACACAGTACCCCACCCCCCAAAAAATGATTTCACACTTTGTGGTAAGCCAGGGTACAGCCCTAAAAAAATAATAATAATATGACAAAAAGAATTATGTTTATTTGGTACCCGAGGGTACCATTTAGTGCATAATTTTTTTTAATGTTTTATTCTGTTGCTCCAATCCATGTAATAATTTGGTTGAAGAGAATTATGAGGTTACTTTACTCGTGATCAAAATTATTTTCGTTTTCATAAAATTAGGTAGATTTTGGTGTCATCATGCTGTAACTGAAATTCATGTCTTGTATTTTGTTAGGATGAGTGTAGGAAAGCAATCTAACAATGTACATGTACGTAAGATACAATGCAGTTGTTGATTATTCTATATATACCCACTCTGCAAGAATGTAGGATGATGTTATTTAGTTGACAATTTTTTGTGTTGCTGCCAAATTGCTAAAAAGAGTCTTTTTATAGCATAATATAAAGGGCATGCTATATGAAAATGCTTTAGGCTCTCCTACCAGCTGCACAACAAATTGTGTTTAAGATGATGTCTACTACTACTACTACTACTACTACTACTAGATTGAGGGCAGAATAGCATTTAGCCTGTGCCATCTCGGGCTCCATGAACATAATTTCTCCAAACAAATCTATCTGGCATGACTGTTTGTAATTCGTGATTGCTAGAAAGTCCAGTATCTTTTTTAAATACATTCACAGAAGTATCTCGACAACGTCCTCTTTTCCTGTTGCCTAGCTTTGGTTCTCAAAGAATAATGTATAATGTGAATAATATAGTATTGATCTTGAAATAGTCATGTTTAGAATACAAAAAACCATTTCCTTATTTTTATTTCAATTGTGTGTGTGTGTGTGTGTGTGTGTGTTTTCGGTGGAGGGTACTGTAAAAGGGGGAATTTTTGTGCCTACTCAGAGGGATAAAAAAAAATTGGATGTTCACACTCTTGATGAGATTGATTTTCTCATGTTTTTATTCTCGCATCCCTCCTGCTCAGAGCGAAATATGAAAATACTTCCACTTTTACAGGAAAAGATAGCCTGAAAGGTAATCCTCCCTTAGTACATTAGAGTTGCTTAGACACATGGCGGCATCATGTTTTCACTGCTAGGTATACATGTAGTTAATTTATTTTGTCGTTACTAATTTCTCACTTATATTACTAATTTCTGTAAAAAAGTGTTGTGTCCTTGTTTTGAGGGATAAGTAAATGTGTAAGAACAGGGATGAAAATAATGATACTGAGAATGATAATTAATATATTCCACAAGAAATAACAATATTTGTGCATCGGACCAAAACATATTTTAACGTTTATCTTCATTTCATCTCAAATTCTAATCATTTTAGTAATATTTGTATTTAATCATTTCAAATTGAATTGTCAATACAAACTTGAATATTTAATTCACAGCAAATTGTAGCATGAAATTTATTCAATAATATATTTACCTTGCTAAAGAATTACAGTATTCGTCAACCTTTACATGATTCAATCCATATTTCATATCAAATATATTTAAACTATTTAACAGCTGGTGAGTCTTTGGTGTTTTTTCAGTTATTTATTTTGTTTGCAATACACACTTTAAGCCTTGCTTACCTTTTTGAAAAGTGTACTATTTATTCAAAATAACTGGCTAATTTTATTTTATTTCTTGTGGTTTTGTGTGCTCCTGCATTTTGTTTATCACTATGCTACTTGAAAGAACAGGGTATGTATTTATTACAAGTTTAACTCAAGAGTGACAAAACATTTTAACATTGTGTACTCTATACCAATTCCTTTGTGTCAACAAAATTGAATGATGTACAATCTATATCTAGCAGGTAGTAAATCGTTGGGTGAGAACCAGAAGGGTGCTATTACAGATCAAAGATGTTCTGTTGAAAACCAGAAAGGGGCTATTACTATTGACTTTGTATAGCAATAGCGTTCTTCTGGTTCTCAACGGAACATCTTTAAGATACAATTACGCCCTTTTGGCTCCCAGCAGACGAAATAACTGATTCAGTGAAAATAATATCATGGAAGTGTCCATGTATGATGGACAAGTTTAACTTGTAATATACTGTTTATCAAAGTTTTGTAATTGTAGCTTTGATGTTGGAATTGGTAAAAAGATATTATATTTTAGATGTCAAACATAGGCAATTTATTCAATTACAGTGTTTTAATCACAACTTTCTGAAACAGAATTCATTTTAAATAATCATGGAAGTGTCCATGTATGATGGACAAGTTTAACCTGTAATATACTGTTTATCAAAGCTTTGTAATTGTTGCTTTAATGTTGGAATTGGTTTTAAAAATATATTATTTGAGATGTCAAACATAGGCAATTTATTCAATTACAATGTTTTAATCACAACTTTCTGAAACAAACGTGATCTCATTAAGCCTTACGACAAGTGTCTTTATTGTATTTTCTTCTTTGTGTTTACTATATTTTATTTTTTATTTTTTAAAATAATTTTTTTATTTGAAACATAAATCTTGAAACTGCAATATTTCCATAGATAAATGTTAGACATTTTGTCACTGTAATATTTTTTTCTTCCAATGTTAATTATAACAAAAGTCATGAAATTTCAATGCATGTAATATGGAAAGAGCTTATCCATAAATATAACATCATGCTGAAAGGAAATAAACCGACGGTTTAAACAAGGCTAGTTTTTTATGCCCCTTTGATTCATATGTGTTACTTTGTTGTACGAGTATCTCCCTTATTAAATAAAAAATACATGTATATTATCAAACACTTTGTGTAGTTTTGTTCTGACAAATATTGCCTTTGAGAAAAAGAATCTGTAATATAGCGTCTTTATCTCAACAAATCAAATTTCACGAATTAACAAAAAGCAAAAAAAGAAACAATTAGAGCTTGACTTCTTTGCTTGCTTTTATCACCTAATTTTATTTATTTGACATTTATTTTGATGTTTTTTTGTTTTGTTTTTTTCATTTTGGCATCTGCTAGACAAAAGGCAAGCAAAAATAGAACCATGTTTGATATTCTTGTCGGCAATGCTTAATGAATACGTATTAAAACATTATTGCTTACCTTTTATATATTTCATTTTTAATGAAATGGGTTTAAGCGTCGAATCCACATTATTAAAGTTTTATCTGGAGTGTATTTTCAACAGAAAAGTTGCTTTGAAATAATTCAACCAGTCCCTTGAAAAAAAAATGAATAATTAATAGGCCTACTTTTTTTCAAATAATTTACTGCCTACATATTTTTATGGTCACATTTACAGTAAAAATATTCTATTTTCCTTTCGATTTCATGATTAATACGGAGGATGAAATGCTTTGTGTGGAACATAAAGACATGTAGATGTTCTCTGCTTTCTTTGAAAATATCAATCCGCAGTGACCTTAGCACCGATAAACTCATTTAGCCTCCGCACTTGTTTACCGATTTATGTACTAAGACTGAATAGACCAAGTGTACCTTTTCATAGCCAGCTTTTCGTTATTGAAAGGCTTCACGCTCATTGAATATTATATTTTTATTCCAGCAAATCATATTCTACGACGCTGATATAGAATCACGCCTTTTCCGGGTTGAACAAATAGTGTGTTTCTGAGCGTTGCGATGGCCTATATCGATGAATACTTCTGTCATGCTTCAGGAAGGCAGCGTTAATGGACCCTTTCACCTATTTCATTTGAAATATTATCTTAAATATTGTTTGATTTAAAGGCTATTTTTTTCAGAACTGCACAAAATTCGCAATAAATATATTAAACGCCTGAAGTTCCGCCATACGTGACTTATCACAGAATTCTATGATATTTTCGAATATTTTGTGATCCTAAAAATTATTTGTTTCTATATTGGACTGCCTTTCTCAGTGGTTTTCTTTCATGCGAATAATTATTTCTCAACCTCTGCCACTATATTACCTCTGCCCCATCTCTCTCTCTCTCTCTCTCTCTCTCTCTGCCCCATCTCTCTCTCGCTCTCTTCTTTTTCCGACAAGACAATCTCATCGGTCTTCTATCATCCTCTCCCGATCCTCTCTCTCTCTCCATTACCCCTGCTGTGTTCCCAACTTCTTATATATCTCTAACTTTTCTCCCTCTCTATCTCTTTTTCTCTCAATTTCTCACATTCTGTCTACCTCCTCTTCTCTTTCTGTCTGAAGTTACTCTTTTCTCTCACCCTTTCCCTCTATTCGTCTCTTTAAAGCTCATCCGGCTCGAAGAGCGTGATGAGGTTGTGGCGTGGCATCCGTCGTCCGTCCACAATTTCAAAATGCTTCTTCCTCTTCATTTCTTGTCCGATTTCAATTCTGTTTGTTTAAATGAAAGTACTAGGTTGGGAATTCAAATCTTCGAAATTTTCTTGTCATAACACCGGCTTTGCTGTGTACGCGTTATTTTTCCGCAAAAGACTGCGAACGCAAACTGTCCACTTACGTTGGGTGTGTAGGCTTTGGTCCCATCAAATGCTATTCAGAACAACACACACATCACACACACCCACAAACACACTCACAAACACTTGATTGGGGCATATTTCTAATATGGGACATTTTTTTTAACTCGGGGCTCTGTAAATTTATACAGCTAACTACGCATATGCCCGGCTGTAAATCACGTACTAGTATAATCACAGCTCATTGAATATTATATTTTTATTCCAGCAAATCATATTCTACGACGCTGATATAGAATCACGCCTTTTCCGGGTTGAACAAATAGTGTGTTTTCTGAGCGTTGCGATGGCCTATATCGATGAATACTTCTGTCATGCTTCAGGAAGGCAGCGTTAATGACCCTTTCACCTATTTCATTTGAAATATTATCTTAAATATTGTTTGATTTAAAGGCTATTTTTTCAGAACTGCACAAAATTCGCAATAAATATATTAAACGCCTGAAGTTCCGCCATACGTGACTTATCAAAGAATTCTATGATATTTTCGAATATTTTGTGATCCTAAAAATTATTTGTTTCTATATTGGACTGCCTTTCTCAGTGGTTTTCTTTCATGCGAATAATTATTTCTCAACCTCTGCCACTATATTACTCTGCCCCATCTCTCTCTCCCCCCCCCCCCGCTTTCTTCTCTCTCTCTCTCTCTCTCTCTCTCTCTCTCTCTCTCTCTCTCTTCTTTTTCCGACAAGACAATCTCCTCGGCCCTCTATCATCCTCTCCCGATCCTCTCTCTCTCCTTTACCCCTGCTGTGTTCCAAACTTCTTATAATTTTCTAACTTTTTCTTCCTCTCTATTCT
>CALNVZ010000641.1:18400212-18413283 GCA_940671915.1 Paracentrotus lividus | reverse complement strand
CATTTCCTCTCCTTATCTCACATTCTGTCTACCTCCTCTTCTCTTTCTGTCTGAAGTTACCATTTTCTCTCGCCCTTTCCCTCTATTCGTCTCTTCATTTAAAGCTCATCGTGGCGTGCATGGCGTCGGTCGTCCGTCGTCCTTCGTCTATCGTCCGTCGTCTGTCCACAATTTCAAAATGCTTCTTCTTCGTCATTTGTTGTCCGATTTCAATTCCGTTTGTTTATGATAGCACTAGGTGGGGAATTCAAATCTTCTACATAGAATTTTGAAACTCATTAAATAATTTATGTGGCATTTTTCAAAATTCAAAAGAAAATTCTTCTTTATTGTTGACCGATTTTGATTTTTTTTTGATTTTTTTTTTTTATTTGTTCCATCTGGTAGAGCTCCATTGTTCACCAAACTTCTACATAGAATTTTGAAATTTTGACCAGATAATTTTCTATGCTAATTTATGCGAAATCTATATTACATATAACACAAAATGTTTCTTCTCCTTCATTTATCAATTTCAATTCTGTTTGATAGCACTAGGTGGGAGATACCAAAATTGTAGACAGAATTTTGAAACTCATTAAATATGATGTTTTATGCGCGTTTTTCAAAATTCACAAAAAAATGCTTCTTCTTCTTTATTTGTTGACCGATTTTGATTTTTGTTTGATCCATCTGGTAGATATAGTGCTAAATAAGGTTCACCAAACTTTTTTACACAGTTTTGAAACTTTGACTAGAAAATTACCTATGCTAATTTATGCAAAATTTAATGAAAAATCACAAAAAATGCTTCTCGTTCATTTGTCAATCAATTTTAATTCTGTTTGCTTTATATGAAAGCACTAGGTAGGGGAAACAACATGTCTACACAATATTTTGAAACTCATTAAGTAGGCCAATATGCTAATTCATGCACATTTTTATAAATTCACACACAAAAAAATTGTTCTTCTCCGTGATTCGTTGATCAATCTCTATTCCGTTTGCATTGCATGATATAGGCAGATACAAAACTTATACTAAAAAAAAAAAAAAAAATCTTGCTCTACAATGTCAACTTGGCTAAATTAAAATTTGTGATAATTTCTTTGCTGGATGCCGCATGGGCACCATATCTTTCTCTACATCTATGGCCCGATTCTCAAAAGTCGCCTAACTTTAAGCCTAGCGTAAATCTGTGGTTTAAGTATGGCCTGCTAAGAGGTAATCAATCTGTCTATGCTGCATTTTCCTATCACCTTCACTGAATTCTGGAATCGTGTTTTAATTGTAGGGGAAACTTTTGTACTAATCATTCCCAAGCAGTTTTTAATACACTGTTCGTCATAAAGGTGGAATATTTTTTTCTGGCTCAAGCGACATTATGTTGCTCCGTTATTAATTTCTTGAATGTGTTTGTCACCGCTTTCACTTTCTGGGATCCTAGGTATATCTTGGACGCTCCCTCAACCCTTCCGGGGGATTTTTCTTCAAAAAAGTTTGTCACCCCCAGAAGATCGCCCATTTCGTAATTTTTTTTTATTTTTGGGGCCCTTTTTTTGTTCACGCGACCCACCAAGGCCCCCTCAGTCCTACCCCAAAGATACACGTCTGAGGTGGAGATTTGTTATTGTTCTTTAAATTAAATCTAGATTTATGGTTACAGGCTCGACTCTTTTGTCTAGGGGAGGGGTCAAAATTTATTTTAATTGGGGTTCAAAGTTCCTTTTATTCATTTTTACATCATGGAAATTTCTATCTTCCCTAAATTGTATTGTAAAATCTTAACCAAACATAAATCAAAATAAGATATTTTCAATAATGACTATTTACAGCCTTGTCATCAAGGCTAAAAAAAAATTAAGGGGAAAATTATGATATTTAAGGGTTAAAGGTGGTTTTTCATTTATATTGTTTTCAGCATAAAGTTGGAATAAAATATTCCGAATTTTCACCAATCTCGTTTTTTACTTCAACCCCTCCCCTAGACAAGAGACCTAAGCCTGTCCCCAGAAACACAGATTTAACTTAAAGAACAATATAAAACAGTACACCTCAGTCGCGTTTCCCGGGGGTAGGACTGAGGGGGGCTTGATTGGCCGGGAAAACAAAAAGGGGCCCCAAAATGAGAAAAAATGACAAAAATGGGCATCACGGGGGTTGACAAAACTTTTTTGGAAAAAGGTCCACGTGAAGGGTTGGGAGAATGTCCAACATATAGCCAGGGTCCCAAAAAGTAAAAGCAGGGACAAACATATTCAAGAAATTAAAGTCAGAGCAAAATCATGTCGCTATAGCGGCAAAAAAATATTCCACGTTTATGACGGACAGTGTAGTTTCACTACCAAAAATTACGATGCATTAAACATATTTTTCGGTATTTGAATCCCTTTTAGCAAGCCATAGTTGAACCAAAGATTTTGTGCTAGGCTTAAAGTTAGACGGCTTTTGTGAATTCGGGCCTTTGTTTTTACATGTGTATTCTTCTACCACTCTCTTTATTGTTTTAAATTTCCCCTTCTCTCTCTCTCTCTCTCTCTAATATAACGTGGCTATCACGGCATGTGTTTCAATTTTCCCCGAGAAAGCTAGCTGTCAACCGAAAATATACTAATTTGGGGTTTATTTTTCCTTATCTTCCACATATACCGGATCAAAGATAGAGAGCGAATATGATTAATAACACATCAAACGAATCAAACAAAGTTGCAAAATAGTCCTGTTACAAATTTTTTTTAACGAATTTCCAGCATTATGCAGAGCTATCTAAAGGGGGCAGATCTGCCCTACTCTGGCAAAAGGAAGCAAGTGACAATTTAATGTTTACATATTTCACGTGGTGCCATCTTTTTGCTGTCCAAATTTCATGTTTCAAAGTTTATCAATCTTTGAAATATTTAAGGTAAGACATTAAGCGATTACATTTACGATTACATCAGTGTAAATGACGGACACATTTGCTCTTTTACAGGAAATGTCACTTTGTCACTAGCTTCGTTTTGCCAAAGTAGGGTAGAGATGTGTATGAGCAAACTCTTCATAAAAACTGATATCATCTTTTCTTTCCTCCCAAATAACTATTAACTTTTTCTAAGGTGTTGAAATTCCCAAAAGATGGATACCAGTTATCAATCGCTAAAATAAATAAGTGCTTATGCTCTACGTGATGAAACGAAATATTATACTTATTAGCCTTATTTAAAATTAAATGATAACTGCTAACTCTCAAGACCATCCCTCCCCCGTGAAAATATAAGAGAATGTTCGTGTTTAAGAAAAGATGAGGTATTACGAATATTTAATACGAAATTGAGTGTCTGTGGTTTCCTGATTGTGTCGCACATTAGAATTTCAAATATTTTACCATCGGGCACAATCTTTTACCTGATATCGGCTCAGTTCATTAGTTATATGTATGTATGCATAATTTAACCAAAAATATAAAGATGACGGATTGCGAACAGGGGCCGGGGGGGGGGGGGCTTCAGCCCCCACTTTTTTCAGGAAACGTGTATATACAAAAACGCAAAAATGACCGTACATTTGTGATTTTTAGCCTGTTCAGCACCCCCCCCCCCACTTTCGGCTCAGCCCCTCCACTTTCATAAACGCTCCGCGGCCCCTGGCGAATAGGCTACTAAACACAACAAATAGTAAAATATCCTAGGTTTGTGGCAATTTAGTGTCTATGAAAATTAAAACATCGAATGAGCTGTGAATTCATCATAATTTTATCCAACTACACATATCAATTCAATCAACAAAAATATTCTTTTCATATAGCAAAAATTTGACATAACCTTTTAAAACTATTCACAGTGAAAGGTGGTAGATATTCTAGTACCACGTACTGTGCAAATATCAATTATATCAAGTGAAAACATTGTAAAATGTGCAAGTTAAAAAAAGAAAAGAAAAAACAATGATTCCATGCAAATATTGTCATCACATGATTTGCGGTATTTTCTCCAAAATCAATATAACCGTCAGCAATACATTTAACTTTCCCATCACTGTATAATGTAATAATTTGGTGCAATGGAGTTCCATCAAACCGCCTTTGCAATAGGCCTACAGGACTAAATTTCTCTTTGGCAAAGGCAGGACAAAACTTATCTTCCATGGGTGTTGCTTTTTTGTCTGCCATTGTACTGTAGCCTTTTTTGCCATAATTCATTTGCTGGAGGTATGAACTAAACCTGTGAAAAGTTTTTTGAGAAAAAATGAAACACGTTTCATGATTCCATTTACTGATTATCCCCGTGGCTTTGTTCATTTGCCCCACCCCCCCCCCCCTTTGTTTCAGAAATTTTAAATCGAAAGCCTCCGGTGCGTTAAATATTTAGTCCATTCCCTACAATTCTACTTGGACCAAATTGGTTAAGTTTTTAAATCAAACTATTATGCAATTAATATTAGTAATATGTTTAATCATTTTTCTAAACATACTTGAACATTATAAGCAACAACGAAAACACAATCGACGTCTTGAAATATGAAGAAATTGATTATAATTATCAGGGAGATATGTCCTATCTCCCTGATTATAGGCCTACCGTATTCCCCGGGGGGGGGGGTCACTCAAAGAAAAAAGTGCTACCCATGCGTGTCCCCGCACCCTGAAAATGGACCCTAAACGTCTCATTGCATGAAGTCAAATAAACACCCCTTTTCGACGTCAGACTGGAAAAAACATACCCTAAATGGCGTAAACACCGTGAAATTTTGACCCCAAAACAGCAATTACCGCTGAAAACACCCCTATTTTTAAGAAAATGGCGATTGAAATTAAAAAACACCCCTATTTTAAGGAAAGCGTCGACGCCTTCGAAAGGTTGAAAACAGACCCTTTTCGACGCTTTTTGGGGGACACGCATGCGTAGCACATCATGTGGTGAGTGACCCCCCCCCCCCGGGGACCGTATTAGGGTTGTTACAGTTCTCAGTGTGCTAAGTTGGAACAAGAGAGTTCGTGCTAACTTGCTTCTATATACAGCCTACACATAGCTGTGATGAACTGCCGGTCGTGAGGTTTCTCCGTTGTTTTATTAAAAAGTAAATCAACAAAAACCATTTTTTACAGTTCCAAGTGAATTTTTGACAAAAATTAAAATTTGTAATAGTTCTTACAACTGAAGGCACATGATGATAGTCTGGTATTGTGAATATAGTACATGTATGTCACTAATATACTCCTGAGCCATGCCCTGTAATTCTGCCTAATGGCTGTGCTACAGTTGATTTTATGTGTAAAATCACCCATGGGGTAGGTTGTTACAACAACCTACCCCATGTCGATGTAACAACCTACCCCAATTACATTATACATATAAAGTAATTTTGTTTCAATTTTCAGGTGTTAATATTTTGATATTTCTGTTATTACTTTAGTCTATTCTAGAGCTCTACTTGATCTACTGTTAACGATACCAAGAAACTGGAAAGTTGAAACAAAAGTATGATATAAAAGATGTACACATTGTCAACTTACCCCGTATGTTTACATAATGTAACAATTTACCCCGTATGGTGTAACAACTTACCCCGTATACGGGTAGATTGTTACAAAAAAAATTGTCTTCATTAATTAAGCTGTAGTTAATTAGTGTTCACATTGTTTTCAAGGTTTATGTGCCTCAGGTTTTAGCCAACTTAATAGGCTAACTACAGACCCAAAATGGAGTGTGTGAGTACTTTCATTAGAATTATCTGGCCCAAAATGTGAATTTTGTAACGTCCATCCCCGGTCTCCCCTATATATAGCCGACCGGCTCCACGGTAGAAACCAAATTAAACCGATCCATTTACGGTTTATCATTGATGATTCCATGAGTGACTACCTGGGCGACCTCCATCTTCACTTCATTCTTACGGTGATCGTATTCGTTTTCGAGCTTGCTATCCTCCGTCACCGGCGACGGATCTTTGAGGTCACGTCTCCTGCAGCAGCTGCAGATCAATCTCCTGAAGTCACTGAGCCTCGTCCAGTAGATGATCGGGTTGATGACTGCGTTGACGTTCACCAACCACCAGGCGATGTAGTAAAGGTTGTAGAACCATCCCGCGGTGCCGTATCGGCCGTACTGGGGGTAGTAGGCCATCATGAACGAAGGCCTGTTCGCCAAGCAGAGCATACAGAAGCACATCAAGACCCAACAGACGAGGTTAGAGCAAACCACCAGGATGAAGGTGCAGAGAACCTTTTTGTTTCTCTTCACCCGGAGCAGGTAGGCATCCGATGTCAGGCTGATGTCGCGGATCGATGTCGAAATGGTGATGTACACCACGGTGTAGCAGATCGCTGTGATACCAATGGCGCACAGAAGCATGATAGGGGAGATGAAATAGAAAAAGAGATTGTCATCAAGCAGGTAGGTGCCAAGGTAGATGGCGAAGACGACCGCCCACATAATCACGCAGGTGATGACGCATCGAGTGGCCGTGACGAGACGACGGTTCTGGAATGGATCAAGACGGATGATGATGAAGCGGTGGATGGCTACGGCGAGTGTGCTGCAGATCCCTATCATCATTGCTGCACCTAATACACGGGTCAGGATTGTAAGCTGTCAAGAAAATTGAAATAAAAAAGTACTGCATTTTTTAAAGCGTATCAGGACAACTACTCCCTGGACAATTCGCACCCCGCGAATAGGGTTAGGGCTAGGTGTAGAGTTATGGGGTAGATTTTTGGAGGGGGCAGTTGTCCGGGGACATTTCAGAGACATCTCTGCGAAAATTCTCAAATCCGTCTCATGGCAAGTGAAATACCACCATAAAGTTGGATATCTCACTTTTGGGAAGACGTCTCTGCGACTCGGACAACCAGAGACATCTCCGATAATTTTTTCCGTCGCATAGAAGTCTCGGAAACGTCTCTGAGACGTACCGCGAAAAAAAAATCATAGAGTTAAGTATGTTCGATTTTCCCTCGACCCATAGCGACACGTTGCAGAGACTCATGAAACGGCACGGAGACTCAGAAGACGTCTTCGCGACTAGACTCTAAACCGTCTCATAATCGTCTCAAATACGTCTGAAACCAGTCCCAAACTAGTCTCAAATCCGTCTCATGGCAAGTGAGATATTACCATCAGCTCATCGAAGAAGACGTCTCAACGACTGGGAAAATGTAATGAATATATTATTCCCATGTGCGATTTTCCTGCGACTCATGAGAAGTTGCGTAGACTCAGAAGACGTCACGGCGACATCTCTGCGACAATATTGTAACCGGAGTTTTTGGACTTTAACCGGAGTGTTTTCAGATTTTAACCGGAAAAAACTCCGGTTAGAAGTTTTATGCAACGGGGTCCTGGTTGCATGAACATAAAACATACTAATCATGCTAATGGTGGTATCTCACTTCGCGGAGAGGGATGTGGGACTACTTTGAGACGATTTTGAAACTTGTCGCAGAGACGTCGCGGAGACGTCTCCGGTACTTTTTTTCCGTCGCGGAGACGTTTCCAGTACTTTTTTTCCTTGCAGTTTTGAAACTTAGCGCGGAGACGACGTGTCGGAGGAAAAAAGTATGGGAGACGTCTTCGCGACGAACAAAAAGTATCCACGAGAACGTAGGACTTTCGAATGTTGAGGTATTTTACTTTCTTCGACCTTGTCTACAAATTGACGCGTTCCCTTTTATTTTCAAAGCTGTACGTCGGTACTCATCAGGATTGATGACTTTTTTTCTCTCTCTCTTAAACTTTACATTTTTGCTTGTCTTTTATTTTCGTTTACTTCTTTTTTTTCACCTTCTCTTCTCTTTTTCCTCCCTTTTATTTTCTTTTCTGTTCTTCTATTTTTTTTTGTGTTTGTGCTTAAGTTATATTATTATGGCGACCCCGATTCAAGCCTCAGGCAGGGCCTTTCGCCAACACTGGTGTAGTGAAAATGGGGGGGGGGGGGCTTTTTGTCGGCAGCCTACACTTTACACATCCTGAACGACAATGCTCTGTTTTAAGCCTTTTTGTACCAATAAGAAATGCATGTAAATTGAAAAGTTATTTCTATAGGCCTAATCATGAATCGGTATTTATGTAAAATGATTTTTTTTTTTTTTTTTTAATAATAATTTTAAAAAGCTATTCTCTTTATCATGTTCATTTAGACAAAACAAAACAAAACAAAAAAGTCTAAAAATGTGTTTGGCTTTTGGGGGACTACATACTACTACTATAGCGCCAACATAAAACATTATTTTTGAAAATATATATGTATATGTTGGAAGGTAAGGAGCAAAATATTTAAGGTGCTGTGCCAATAAACTTTTATTTATATGGAATTAAATTGAATTTTTCCCAATCCCGTTTCACACCTGACGAACTCGTATTTATTGTTTTCCAAATGAAATAAAAATCCATAGACTTACATGAAGGCCTGCCCATTCAGACAACCATCGTTGGATAGCAACAACAGCAGAGGCGACGAAATCTCCCAAAGCAACGTTGAAAGTAAAGATGTTCTGCGTCTTGCGAAGACTTCTACAAGCTATGATAGCTATCAACGTCGCTGCGTTGAGTAGGAGGGCGAGCACGCTAAACAGGGAGAGGAATCCAACGAAGATATCCCCATCCATGCGGCTGGTCATCTTGTCTGATCAATTCGACAATGACAGCGACGATGACTTTTTTTTTTTTTTTTTTACGATGATGCTAGGATTGACCGTCGATGGAAATATTTTATAAGGAATTTGGTCTGGTATATACTTGGAGGAATGGCGTGAACAAAATAATGACTGTGGTTTTGATTGTGAAAATCAACAACGTGGATAATGATAAAGATGATCAATAATGATGAAGATGACGACGATGATGATGAAGATGACGACGATGATGTTGCTGATAATGATGATGACTACGACAACGCTTGAGACTATGATTACAACGATGATGATTGATAACGACTATGGTCACGATAACACACGGATGATAATATTAACGATGATGATGATGATGAAGATAATGACGGAGATGATGCTGCTGCTGATGACGATAATGATGACGAGGAGGATTATATTATATAAATATGATTTCGATGTGACGAATTGGCTACTTAGCTAGAAAAGCCAAATAGATAAATGACATTGGAATGGTCTTGCATGGGTTTTAAAAGTGAATTTCTTCAAGACTGCAATCTGAAGATGACGCTAAATCAATTGCGATCACACTACCCACTTCCCCTGAATAAAAATATTACGCAGTAATCATTAATTTAACTAACTACTAACTAAACAAATTAATATCTAAAGAACTCCAAAACGTAGGTTGCGAGATCAAATTTAACATAGAAAAAAATCGTAAGATTGGTGTGCTCTTATTTTCGATAATCAATTTATTTATAGCTTATTTTTTATTTTATTTTATTATTTTTTAATAGTTTGTGATCCAATATGAAGGACATGCGCAGTTGAGTTTTGACAACTCTTTAACACTGCCCTCATACCGACGGTTCAAATCTTTTTGGTGTAACACCGATTTGTCTAATACTCTGATTGTCTAGTACCACTTGGGCTAAAGTTAAACCCATGTGGTCTACTAACAGTTTAGTCTAACTTTCACTTTACTTGGACAGTCTATTTCTCACTTACTACAGTCGAATGGCCACTTGGTCCATATGGTCTAATTGCATTTCCGTCTAATATCCAAAGAAATATTTGGTCTAATATCAATTATTGGACATTAGACTATAATGGATATCAGATCAAATGAAAAAAAAAAGACAAAAGGGTGACTACATGAACTAGGCGAAGTGGTTATTTGACCAAAAGATAATTAGACAAAGTCTGGTTGGACGAAATGGAATTAGACTATGTGAGATGAGACCAAACGGTCAAATTGGGTTTAGACCAATTGGCAATTTACCATACTGACTCCAAATCGACACCGAGACCGAACAAAAAACTACCTGGAATGACAAGGTAGACTCGGTTTAAGGTCGGCCTTCTACTTTTGAATGATGACGCTCGACGCTCTCAACAAATAGCAAACCGGTATTTCCTATTCATCCATCTGATTTGAACTACATCATGTTTTCAAAGGCAAGGTTTTTGGAGGTATTTTCTCCGGAAAGGCGGAAATCAGAAAAGGAATGGCTGATCTTTTGATTTCATTTATAAAATAGTTTTTGTTGGAAAGTAAAATAGTTATGTGTGCATGTGAGTGGCCTTGTTCATTTTCCTGTTTCGAGCTGTTTACTCCGAACCTGCATCACCATTTCTAATTTTTGTTCTTACATATCTCGGTGAATACAGTATGTAAGGAATACTAAGTATTATAAAACAGCGATGACTTTCAAAAGCTTCGATTGGTCCTTTTTGATGAAAGAGTTTTTTTTTAATTATTATTATTTATATTTTTTCACACTTAACCTTTTATCGCTTTCATTTCCTCTTCAAATCTCTCTTGATTCCTTTTCTCCTCCCTCATCTTTTGGGGTCATATTTTTTTTGGTCTGAAAGTTTGAAGACTTTCTTAGACTGTTTACATTCTTTATCCTTTTCACCCCTTTTCCTTTGCTAATTTTCTTTCTTATACGTCTCTTTTATTTATTTTTTTCACTATCCACCACTCTCCCTCGATTTTTCAGTATTCAATCTCTCTCGACCTTACCTTTCTGTCCAGGCTCACTGTTCTGTCTGCCACTCTGTCAATATGTTCTCTCTCTCTTTTTTTTTTCCTCTCTCTCTCTCTCTCTCTCCCATTCTCTCTCTCACTCTCTCACTCTCTCTCCCTCTCCCACTATCCTTTTCTCTGTTTCTTTCTCGATGTCTCTCTATCTATTTCTAAAATCCTCTCGGTCATTTCTCCTATTTAAATTCTCTCAAACGTTTTTAATCGGCTCTCTTTTGCTCAACAGTTATTTCACTTCGTCTTTTATATACCTTCTAGTATAAGAAGGCAGCATATGCTATTACGCTATTTCCGTTTCGTCAACGCTTGACCATCTTAAAAGTACAGTCCACTATGTTACCATGGTTACATACAACTGGTCATCTGGCCTATAACTCTCCGGACATGTCGAGTGACCTAACCTGCATTACCCATCACTATTGGACGTCGGTCAAAGAACTTTTCATTCAAAAGTTCAAGTTCAGTCAAACTTCCCGTTTTCGGCGATATATTCCTCCTAATCATGCTGATTATTCCCGTCTAGAATGACATTCCAATCAGCAACCAGATCAATTTTCACTTTCTGCACCTCCATGTCTGTTTAAACGTCTCGTTTGACACTCTCTCAGTCAAAAACACCGCTAATTAGTTTGTCGCCAGATGGTCTGTTTCATATTTTTTCTGCAACTCAAGGACCTAAAGGAACGAATTAGAGAGTCCCGTGTTACATTTTCAAGAGATATAATAATAATAATAATAATTAACATCCATATAGCGCTTTATACATATTGTTTCAAAGCGCTATTACAAAGTACATAAAATATTACATAATGAACATAAGATATAAACAAGATTCAGTTCGTGTTCGCTTATCCTATATTTTTACATACGTCCCATTTATTACCGAGCAAGGGCAGCGGAGTCAACGAATTTTCTAACCTAGAAGTCACGTACATACACTGTAAAAAATATTTGTATTTTTACAGCAAATCTGCTGTCAGCAGAGTCGCCATAAAAAGATGTAATTTAAAAAAAAAGTTTTGTTGTAAATTTATCCTGCAAATAATTACATGAGAAATACAAAATATACATCAGGAGTAACACATTTGTTCCGTTTTAACCAAATACGTAAGCTATCATGGCTAATGATTTTTTTTCCCCTTCTCTTTCATTAATTCTTAGAGGAGAAATTTACAACAAAACTGTTTTTTAAATTACATTTTTGTAGGGCGACTCTGCTGACATCACTTTGCTGTATTTTTTTTTTTTTTTTTTTTTTTTTTTTTTTTTTTTTTTTTTTTTTTTTTTTTTTTTTTTTTTTTTTTTTTTTTTTTTTTTTTTTTTTTTTTACAGTGTACGGACTCCGTTTACCAAGTCCACACAGTCATCACATTGTATGAATGACTCGGACACTGTGTTTACAGAGTCGACTGTGTGGATTTGGCCCATTTTCACAGTGTTTCCACAGTGTGGACACAACTGTCATTGACTCTGTTTGTTTTGTTTTGTTTTGTTTGTTTGTTTGTTTTTGCAGAGTAATTTGACGCCTTTCAGTACTAAACCACTTGCGATGAATTCGGACCTCATGTTTATCTTATAATTGGTCGTATCATCTGTTATAACATGTGCCAGAGGGAGGAAAGGTTTTGACATCATTCCATGTTGGTTGAGACATGCAAAGGCTGTGACATACTGACACAGTTTTCGTTCCTCTCCGTCGCCTTCGCACCGCTTAATGAGTTTGAGTGGTTAATGACCACCTCTCACATCGATAACGACAACGCAACACCCATATCTAATCGTTCATGTACTCGGAAAGATGATAAGAATTAGGTTAATTCACCAGACAAAGCCCAGACGAAGACCTTGCTTGAGCCAGACGACCGTGTATATCCGGACAGTGTGAACTGCCCCTGAGACAGGAAAGGCACCGGACTGCATCCATCTATCTTTAGAACGGGGCTCCATAACCTGACCTCTGACACCCCAGTAATGCGTTGTTATTATTATCGCAATGCTTACGCTAATCCTAATCTTAAGCCCTGATCATAATCATAATTTTATATATTTTGTCCCAAGACGATCGGGCCTATAAAATGCTTTGTCAGACTTAATGGTGGATCCGCCATCTCCTAATCCTAAGGTTTAGGGGGGTTTTTTTGTCTTCGAGTGTTGTTAACTACATAGCGACCATATACCAATTCTCTTTTGTTATGATTTCGAGATGACTTCCAACTCTCTTCAGCTGTTAAATCTCCTGAGATTTTCAGCCTTCCTCTTTATAGCTGAGTCCCACCAGTGGAGCCTACCCGAACCGACACCAAACCGAACGAAATATTACATTACCACGAATGGCAAGCTGGTGTTTGGTTTCGAGTCAGTTTCACTGGTGTTATGGTGCCCTCACACTAGAGCGTGTTGAGGTAACGTGTGTCTAGCGTTCACGATTTTCACTCGAAATTTGACTATGTCCAAAATA